>FXXK01000322.1:5749-19978 GCA_900184695.1 Betula pendula
GTTCTTCTTTGGGAAAAAGCATTGAGAAAGTCATGTTACCTAGACTCTACCTCTTTTCACCATCACAAACAGTTTTTTTTTTTTTTCTAATGCAGACCACTAAACTATTACCTCTCAAAAAGCCCAAGCTTAAGAATCACGTCAGCAAGATTAGAATTTGCCTTTCCCACCAACTGAAAAAGTTTTTTCCTCTGCATTTTGAATTTTCCAGTTGTTTCCATCTCACGATTTATATCAGTAAATTCTGCAACCATTCCATCAACCTAAGAGAAGAAAAAGAGTAATGAGCATGAAGTATCAAGAATTAACTTCACAGTGTAAAATATCAGAAAAAAAAAAAAAAACTTCAGAGTGTAAAAACTTCTATACTCATATAGAACATACCTGGCGGACATAATAATCAAGAGCAATACTTTGGCCGAGAACACTACCAATAGTACGGATCCCATCAATATTCAGGTACTGCAACATTATGTAATCTAATCCACCTTCCATCCACGTGTTCAAAGCAGGCTTCTCTCTCACCTCATACTCTGAAGCCTCAAAACACATTCAAATTCAGATAAAGTAAAAACTCACAACATATATGATCTTAGGCATTTCTCATTCATTGAGGCAAAGAGTATAACAACCCTCAAGCAAAGAACAGATGGTAATGACAGCAAAAGACAAAAAATGGAACAAACAAACGTTTCTGATAATGCTCTAAACGAAAACATCAACAATTCGAGCTCCCTAAAAGAATAAATGAAAAAGTTTTCCTTGGCTGTAAAATGATACTTAAAGAGAAGTTTGAAATTCTTGTCTACATGTCAGTCCTAATATAAGCATATCATAGAAATTGACCAAAAAGAGAAAAAGGCATCTATTATCTAAAGTTACAGATAAAATTCATACTATTTCTAAGGGTGATCATTGACATATTTCTGACAAGAAGGAAAAAGAAAGCATACCAGATAGTCCAAAAAAAGAAACAGAAGAGGCTCAATGTGACTTCAAAAGAAACTCTTTGAGATTCCAGGACAGATAGGCAAATCAGCCACTAAAAATCTTGGAAAAGCCTATTGTGCCATCCTATCCTTTATTTCTCTCTTTCTAACAAAAATATGTCCAGAATGGATTTTCCAGCCAAAATATAAGTGCATATTTTGCCATTAAATTGATTGGAACAAATGCAAAGGTAAGTGGTTGACACAAAGGACATATAATGTTTTTTTTATGGTAGCCAGGACATTAAAAATCATAAGTTTCAGCTCTAATCATTACCTACTACTTTTGCTTCCCTGGTAAACACTGAAACACTGACTCATAATGCAAGGACGTTTTCCAAAAAGGTCTCATTATATAACAATTTAAAGATATTTATAAAAGAGAATCTAGTGACTCTACATTTAACCAAAAATATTCTGAACATAAGCTATTACCGTCCTTTCTCATTTCGGGGAGCAATCCTGATGCATGTTTCTCTACAATCTTCAAATACCCATCAACGTCATGTTCACGGACGTTAAACAACACAATGGAGCCATACTGAAAAACTACTACCATGTAACAGCAGTTACTTCCACTTAAGGAATTACCCAAACCCTGAGACAAAGAGCTGTCCTCAGTGACACAATCAACTTAATAAGCAAAAACAAAAAATTACGGATAAGATGCAGAAGATGAGCAAATTCATGGCACACCAACCAAAAATGCAAACTTACATTGGTCTCAGAAAGATTGCCAAACTTAAGAAGAACATAATTAGTCATACGCGATGCTGGCGGAATGAAATTGGGTTTGTTCTGTTCCACTAAGCTTCTCAAGTCCACACTACACCAAAAGAAAAGAATAACCAGAAAATTAAGATACACATAAGTACTCAATAAAAGCTTCTTTTCTTTTCTTTTGGAAGCTTTTTGATCCTATGGTTTAGGCCAATGTGGTTCTATTTCCAAAAATTTCACTTGTAATTCTGTGAAAAGCAATGAGAAACGAAACAAGTTTGTCAATAAAAAGAGAATGTCTGCCATTTGTGGTCTTCTGAATAGCGGATATAAAAAGTAAAAGAAATTGAAAAAAGCCCTTTTTATAAATGTTCCTGGCAAATAGAGTAAATAAGTCGTTTTAGGTACAGTTTATACAACAACAAAAAAAAAAAAATCACTGAGCTTAATACGAACTTCAAAACGGTTTTCCGCTTTGTTGTCATTATACCAAACACGTACATTGCACTTTCAAATTGCCAAATAAATAAATCTATAGAACACCCAACATTCACAATTTGAGCTAATTCTGAAAAACTTGTAAAAAATGAAAATTAAATAGAAGCAAACCTGGTAGAGAAGAAATAGGCTCTGACAGGAATAGAGGACTTACTATCCTCCTCCACGCTGCCATTATCGCCATTGCCGACCTCGGAGCACGACACCGGCTCGTTCCAATCCAACGTCGGCGCCGGAGAGACGGAAGAAACGCATCGCACGACGAACTGACCGAAATTCTGGCCAGAACCGCGGGTTCCAATGCCTTTGAGGATCGAGAAAACGGAGGTGGTGACGATGGTGCGGAAGGTTAGGGTTTGGGGGGCTGAGAGAGTGTGAGCCTTTGGGTATAAAATCGTACGGACGGGCCTGATTGAGAAGGAAGGTTGTGGTGAAGCGAAGAGACGCAGGGCTCTCAGGTGGACGTCTACGGTCCGCCACATTTTCTGGGTTTTGAGAGTGTCTCTGTGTCACTGTGTCACTGTGTCGAGGGTTTAAGAAATGGTTTTACCTTTTTTCGCAGTCGCTCTTTTTTGGTTTGGGACAAGGGGCTTTCCTTGCTTCTGAGTAACGGGGCTCGTGTCCAAAATTTCTTAAATCTCAACCAATATTTCCGATTTACACTTTAATATTTATCATTTTTATTAACTCAATATTTTTCATTTTTTACTACATGAACATATTTTTCTTTCAAATTAAGTTTGAAAATTTTTATCTAACTCCGTCTATAAAATTATTATCTATTTTTTAGTATGCAAAAAATACATATTTTTTAATAGAATTTCCTCTAACTCTGTTACTACTGTTAAAAAAATATGTATTTCTCAGATGTTCAAGAGACACGTGATAAATATTAAGACAACATCTCAATCGTTTAATTTGAAAATAATTGTTGAAATTTAGTATGTGTATATATATAATAAAATGAAAAATATTCAATAAAAAACCTCTTTATGTTTTTTCCTTTCATTTTAAACTTGAGTTTTCAATTCGGCCAATTTAATACCTAACTTTATAAATATTTTAAATATAAGACCTCTAACCATATTTTTCTCAAATAAATAACAAAAATGCATGGAAAAACTATTATAACATTTTCATTAAATAAGAACTTAATTTTAAAGAAAAAAAAATCAAAGGAGTGGTCAATAGGCACTCTTTGGTGGCAGAGGGAAGAGGGGGGAGGGATCGAGGGGAGGTTTGCTTGCGACCACCCCCTAGCTGGCAGGTGGCTATTTCTTTTATCCAACTTTTTAGAGTGATTTTTGTATTTTTGTATTTTTATTTTTCTTCAAGTATTTTGCTTGAAAAATATTCAAACTTAATCTATAAAAAGACTAGTCTTTTTCTTTTTTTAATCGTTATTTTCTCTCTTGTTGAGTTTTCTTTATAGCCTCCAATATTTAGTTCTCTTGCTAAGTTCGAGCCAAGCTTAAACACGGCACGACAAGGGTCTTAAGAGCACTAGTAACAGATACTCAACCATTTTTCCTAAATTTAGAGAATAAAATTATTTTTTATTTCCTTATAAAAAAAATAAATAATAATAATAAAAAAAAATCCACAATAGATTTCTTTATATTTCCCTATATCAATTAAGTACTTTTTTTTTACACTTATTTTATTCTTTTATTCTCACTTTCTCCTTTTTGTTACTTTTCACCTCAACTTTTACTAACTTCTAGGATTATAATTATCCATTAGGAAGCTACAGTACTTCCCAATGGTATAAGGAAGGAAACCTGCAAGTTCATGTTTATAGTTCTTTTTAGAATTTTTTTTATATTTAGAAAAAAAAACAATCTTTAAAGCATCTACTACTAGTGCTTTAACGATTCGAATTCAAACAAAAATTTAAGCTAAGTTCGAGCCCATATTTAATGCAGTTGAGCCCAATTCGAACATGCAATATTGGGCTCGGTTGGACTTGGCTTTTACACGCAAGGGATGCACTCCATTCTGACAGCACCTAACCGGATCTACAATTTTAAATTGCTTAAGATTTGGACGTCGTATTAATAGATTCCAGCCCAAAACGACAGCAACTTTGGGTTGCGTCCAAGTAATTCACGCGGGTGTCTCTGCAGTCACTCGGGTCGGGTGTATATGTTAACCACGTAACATTATGTCCGTATAGACCCAATAAAATAAAATTTTAACCATCGGTACAGGCATATAAAAAGACCCTATTCCAATAGATATATGAGGTCACTGACAAAGTAATTTATAAATGCCTTCATGTTAATAATTCTTTCCATTCGTTTGAGATTGTAATTTTAAAAAATGTATAATTTAAAAATATAATTTTTAAAATACAGTTAAGTGTTTGGCAAAATCACAGTTTGATTTTTAAAATCATAATTTAACCTTAAAAATTTTGAGTTTTTAAAAAAACATCTCCTTACCTGCGATTTAAAATTTCAAATTACAATTTTTAAAAAACTCAGTTTTCAAACAATTCAGTTTTTACGATTTGATTTAAAATCGCACTTATTATCTACGAAATCGCAATCCCAAAAACACCCTAAAGCGATTAAGAGCTTATTCATGATTGCGTTAAAAAATTTAAAAAATATTTTAGTACTTAAAAATCATGTCAGACAAAAACTTAGTTTGTTTGATAAAGAAATTTAAAAGTACTTATTTAACTTTTTTTACTCTAAAAATTATTAAAACTAAAATTGTTAAAACGTACTTTTAAAATAAAATTAAAAAATTGTTTCAAAAAAACTATTTTTTACTTTAAAAGTCCCATTTTTCGGGGCAATCCAAACATGGTTTTAATTTATCTAGTTTTGTAGTGGCGTATTCGTAAACTGCGATTGCAACTTGGTTGGGTTGACGTTGACCCATGCAAATCAACTTACGATCTGGACAGAAGTTTTGGAAGGTAGGGCCTGATTTGGGTTGAAAATGTGACTCAAATCTGAAACCTCTCCTGATTTGCGTGTGCAGTTGAGGGCTTGGGCATAGGAAAAGTCATTCCCCCGTTTTTTGTATGCTTGCAACTTGGATAGGTTGAATTTGACCTGTCCGACCGACAATCAAGCTTGAATGAAACTTTCTAGACATAGGGCAAAAATTTCATTTTTGAACTTTTTTTAAAAATGCGTTTTAATTATTTTTAGAATAAAAAGTTAAATAAATATTTTTAGAGTTTTTTACCAAACAGGCTAGCTTTTTTGTTTGACACAACTTTATAAGTATTAAAATTATTTTTTAAACTCTTTAACGCAATCTCAAACAAGCCCTTAGAAGTCATAATTCATGTTCGCAAGTTAGTTTTAATGAAGACAATTCCTTGAGCAATTGCATAATTGTGGCTGATGCATGCTTGACAAATTATCTTCATTAATACGGATAAGAATATATAAATTAATTCAAATCCAACTCATTTAATTAAATATATCAGATCTCTCAACTATAATCCGTCCATTTGGTGTCAGATTTAGGAATCATGTAAAAAATAGTTAACTCTAAATATTACGTGTCGAGTTCGGATCGTATCAATACATTGGCATAAGACTATAAGTTAATTATAATCTAACTCATTTAAATAAACGGGTTAGACCTCTAAATTCTAATCCGCTAATTTCGTGTTAAGTTCGTGTAAAAAATTGACAGTCTTAATTAGACTTGCGTACGTAATGAATTCTTTTTTTTCTTTTTAATTTATTTGCCGCTAATTAGTTCGGAGCTCCAAATTCGAACTCTAATTGGCCTCAAATATTCGGTGCTTATATTATTAATATGAGCAAGGCTTGCCTCAAATGTTAGATATATTGAATAAAGCAATCATACATAATTCTCACTGAAGGCAGGCTTGCGTAATTCTTCACAAACTTAATCACCAAAATCAGGGACCTGCTTGTTAACAGAGAAAGCCTTCTACGACAGAGAGGCTATGCAATAGGATAACAAGAGTTTTTGGACCAGACCAGTGGACCGCTAAAGCAATATTATATGATACACACGTCTACAGATCACTAAACCTTCTAAACGCATAAAAACAAATCACAAATGATTAATGCATCTTGGTTTCAGCTCCTGTAAGTGAAGTAGTTAGAAGTGTTGTTGGTATTATTGGATGTGGTTGTGGGTAAAGGAAGGCAGAGATTGTGGACAGAATTGTTCTGCCAGTTTGGTGGAGCAGTAGAGAATCCTGATGATGCTGCAGTAGAGAATACAGGCATTGGGGTAACTATGCCATTGCCTTGCATTTGCCATGCCCAGCTCGAAAATCTTGGCAAAGAAACTGTCTCAACTTTCTTCTCTGTGCCGCCTCCCTGCAAGTACCAAGGCTAATTAACTTGTATTTTGATTATTATATATCTGCTATGTATTCTCTTAATTAGAAAAACAAAATCCTGGCACAATTGTTTGCATGATCTGAAAGCAGGCTTAGAGAAAAATATTGTGTGAATCTTTTTCAACCCTGGTTCTGATTTTCTGCAACAAACCAAGGAAATGCAAACAAGACAATCCACCAACTTTTTAACGAAGAATCAGATAGTAAGAGAAGCTTTGGTAATAATATGAAGGATCTTAAAATCACTCCAAGATGATTAATCTATTGAAGTTTCTCTAAAATCACTTATAAAAGCTCGGTTTACCTAATAAATAAGCAAAGTGAGACTTAGACTCCATGAGTGTTTTTATACCACGCACTCTATGTGAGCTACTCATCTTTTTAATATAGGACCAAGGTATTACAATTTCCCTCCTTAAACTCTCAACGTCCTCATCAGGGCTACGTCATGCAATACTTTAGTATCACATAGCGTTACTAGGTGGCTTTGACACTATTTATAACAACCCATAAAAAAACGCTAGTCACATTTACACTAATCCTTTTGGAGTGATAGCACAGATGTGCCTACCGCTTTTTTTGGATCATTACAAATAATCTGGTGACAACCACTAATCAGAACTCAACATGTCCTACCTCACCTTAAAATTGGCCGAGCTAAAAATTTAGAAATAATGACCGCAAAATACACAGTGAAGCCTAAAACAATGAACAAAGGACTGATAAGGCTTGTTATTGCAGATATGTGCCAGACAATATGGGAACGTAATAGCTCTATCAAAAGGAATTTCTTAAGATAAAGGGCTGACACTAGCCACATGCATTCACATACATCTCTAAAAGATGACTCAGGAAAAAAACAAAAATGTCTAAAGCATTGTAAAAGGACTGGATATAAGTAGAATGTTACCAGCCTCTCTCTGTTGCAAAGAAAATGACAACCCACTTCATTGTCCTTTCCCTTTGAACCATTAGATATTCCGAGGCTTAGATCAAGATTGTGTCCACTTCCTGAATTCATACCAACAGAAATTCATTCTACATATTTTTTTTAACCTGTAAAGGCAACAAAAAAAAAATCCCCTTGGAAAATACTAAATAAAAGAGGGTTTGAATCTATTACCACCTTGAGTACCCTTGTCATCCACAATTATCTTCCCTTCATAGGTGCTTGGCTCAAAGTTGGTTACTGCTTCCCTTCCATTATATTTCAAGGCTGCCAAGTCATAGGCCCTGAATTCAAAAAAAAAAAATTGAAAATGAAGATTTGTGTTGAGATTAAACCCCGCCTAAATATATCATATCTCAGACAATAAATTCATGACCACAAGGACCTTGCAGCTTCTGCTTCGCTGTCGAATAATCCAAGGTATATATACCTGCAAGCAAGCATCATAATTTTATAGATAAAAAAGAGGATTTCCTCAGCATTTCTCCTTCTTGTATAGCCATATAATATTATCTTCATTCCCATTCTAGGAAGCCCAACAAAAAATCAAGCTGGTGCATACAAAAAAATCATCAGAAATATGGTTAATTTCTAGTAAAGGGAATTAATGTTCCTTACTTCTTCCCTAACAATTGTCCCATTCGAGCTTCCCATCGACCACATTTGTGAAGGGTTACACCTCTGTATTTTGAGCTCCCTCGTGAGAATCCAGTGCTTTGGCGACGAAGCATATGAACAAATTCTTCCTTACCCAGACTCTTCATCTGCAAAAATCAATCAAATCACAATCTTAATATATATGCAACACAAAATTGCATAAATTTAATTTAGCACTTAAAACGAATTCCAACTGCCACCTGTTTCATATCCTCCTCATAATCGATTATTTCAAAATTGATATCAGCATCAACTCCCCGGAACTTAATCGCAGCCCGATCATATGCTCTGAAATCATCACCATGTCCAAATTTAGGAAAACTTGACACAAAGTATATGTTCATTCAAAATATTGAACAAATTAATTAATAAACTCACCTAGCCGCGGCATGGGAAGTGTCAAATCCACCTGACAAATTAATCCCACCACCCGAATTAATCAAAATATCCCAGAAAAGGAAAAATTATTCAGAGAATTAAGTTCCCAAAGATGAAATTAAATCAAATCACACAAAGAGATCATCACCATCCACTTACCTAAATATACTTGCTTCCCACAATCCCTATACATCAAAACGAGATGAAGACTTAATTAAACAGCTCATAAAATGAGAGTTAAGATCATTAATATAGAACATTAAACCGTTGACATATAAAAAAGGCAGCTTATTTATGAACAAACAAACATTTAATACCATATATGTGATTCCCATCGCCCGGTTCTCCGGTAAAACGTAACGCCCCGGTACTGCGAGCTCCGGGACCTGGGCCCCCGCCTACTTTTCCTGACTTGCGGTTGCTTCAGCTGCAAAACACTCAACTCGGCCTGACCACCCGAGTCAGCAAACGACAAGTTCAACCATTGAGGCCTCGACGGCTCTCCGGCCACCGGGAAAAGCTGCCTGGTAACGGGCTCCGGCGCCGGGGTTTCTTCTCTGGGGACGTGGCGTTTTCCTTTTCTCAAGATGTCAAAGATGAACTCGGAAGAAGAGTCTACGTCTCTGGCAGTACTGCTTCGAGCTTCTTCGGCATTAACAACGGATGACGTGGAGGTCCCCGAGTCTTCTGGAAGTTTCTCCACCTTCATTACTGTCTCCTCCGTTTCATCACAAGGTAAGTTGCAGGAGAGGATGTCAACATTGAGATCCAACATATCTTCGTTAGGCTGTATCTTGGATCTTCAGAGAAAAATGCTTTTTATATAGCAAAGTGTGTTTCACATGAAAAACCCATTTGCGTAGCAAAATTTTCTTCAGGAAAAATTCAACCAAAGCAGCTAATATAAAAAAGAAAAAAATAAAATATTTTTACACAGAGAGAGAGAGAGAGGAGAGCTGCTCTTAAGTACTGTTGGAAAAAAAAAAAAAAAAAAACAGCCGTCTTGAGGCGCTATGGAATGGACAAATGGATCAGAGAGAAAAGGCCTGCAAAGGGGCACAGAGAGAGAGAGAGAGAGAGAGAGAGGGAGAGAGAGAGACGACAGATGGAGGAGAAGGGAAAAGAAGAAACTGAGAGAGAGAGGCAATAATAGATGATCAGAATTCAGAGGTTTGTGAGGCACAAGAAACTGGCTGAGCGACTGAGGGGACTTAAAAGAAGAGATGGGGACGTATTATTAACTGTGAAGGCAGAGCGTGGTTATACTAGGTTGCCCCTTCCCTAGCCTTCCTTTTGGATTTGAAGACAAGAAATACTATTTTTACTATATACAAATTTTTTATAATTAATAAAATAATTAAACAAAAATTTTGACTAATTGATTTAATTAGTTGTGGTCGACTTGCCAACCATATACTATTAATCATTTTATTAATTATAAATTAACATATCAATTTGTAAAGAGATTATAGTCTTCCAAACAATTTCCTTGATTTCCCTCGTGCTAAACCAATTTTCAACTTATTTCTAGTTGAGTGAAATATTTAAGTAAAAAAAAAATTGATTTGTGAATTTAATTAATTAGTAATTGGCTTATTAAGTATACCGTACTTTTAATTATTTTCATTAATTATGAATTATTACATTCTGTACTACCCCAAGCATTTTGCATTATAGTTAGAGCAACCAAAGTTTCTTTTCTTCTAAAAAAGAAGAAGAATGTATTACAATTAATTTCATCATCATTGTCAGCAACCAAACTCATTAATGTAATTTGACTCGGCGCAACTTGTGAAGTTTGCAATTAATAAGTAATTAATTTAGCTTGAACCATAGCAATTAATATTAAGTTAAAAAAAAAAAAAAAGGAGAGAGAAATCTTATTCATCCATCTTCCAACAATATTCTCTCATTCATCTCTATTGATATTTTTTTATTCAAATTTACTATTAAATTTATAGGACCCACATGTGAGTCCTACCAAGTTCTATAGATCCAATAATAAATTTAAAAAACAAAAAAAAAAATTGAATGAAAAAATGTTAGGACATGGAGGACTATCATTTTTCAAAAATAATAATAATAATAATAATAATAAGGATAATGATAATTTGGAGGTGCAAGGAGAGAAACGCCAAATAGATCTTTGGAATGAGGAGGATGTACATGTAGAAGGCAAAGGCTTACCTAACTCCAACACTAAAGGAGTCTGCATTGTTGATATTTTTTCATGGCAATAAATTTTTGGAAGCAAATTGATCTAAGGCATTTGGATTAGGTGGGCTCTTCAAGACCATTATGTTACTTGATCAAGTATACGATGATATCAAAATCATAGTGTTTTGACATATTAAAATCCAAAAAAAGGATGTGGTTTTACAAATCTTGTGGCCCATATATACAAGGCTTAATGTGGAAATGCCAACTCTTTTCACCATTTTCAATTTATTGTTGTTAGATATATAGGATAAGAGGGTCACCCCCACATCATCAATATTTCTTTCTTTCTCATCCATTCTCTAATGTTTATATTGTTATGCAGTACTATACATGATGATGTTAGGGGGTACTATAGCTTTTAGTACAATGTAACGGTTTATGTGACATTTATTATGTTAGTTAATAAATAATTAATTTTAATTGTGGCTGACATGATAAGTGTCATGTCAATTTGTAAATTCATATGGTACTTATCACATCAACTACTAAATAATTAAATTTAATTGTAGTTGGTGTTGTAATTAAGTACCACGTGGACTGTCACGTCATTTTATAAACATTTGTAATAAATACTACAATAGCTAGTGCATTCTCCTTTATAAAATTTTTTTAAAAAAAAAAAAAATGTTATTTAACTACTCAAATCTCATTAGACTGACGTGACAATGCTCAATGAACCCATCCACATCAACCCGATAAATGGAAGTGAGGTGAAATATGTTAAATAACATTTCTCTTATGAAAGAAAATGTTATAAATAACATTTTTATTTTATAATTACTCCGCAATGCTTACATGATAATCTCAACGAACTCATGATTTTTTATATATATATATATAAAATTACAAAATCCAATGATTAATAATTGGGACTACCACCTCATAATTTTTAAATAAAAATATAATTTATAGCATTATCAATTTTAAAATTGCTAATTCCTTACAAGTAATATTATATACAACAAAAATATCCCAAAAAGTTAACATGATAAGGTATAATAATCATTAATTTTGTTAAGCGATGACTAATTTAAAAACTATTAAACGTTGCCACGTTAATTCCTCGTTCCTTCCTAATATTGGGTTTTTTTTGTTTGTCTGAGACTTCCTAATATTGGTTTGTTCTCACAATTTGATAGAAACGAGTGGCATTGCCCTAATTGGTAAAGTCGTAGGTTTAATTACGAATGGTTGGGCCGCCACTCTATGACTTGGACGGTTGGTCACCTATATACGCGTGACTTTAATTTCCCCGCACGATAGCTCACGCATCCAATTCAGGAAAAAGTATAATTTGTATCTCCCTTTTTTGGTAGCCCGGGTGGCGACTCATGATAGGCCGAAAACCTCCAAGTATGGACGGAGATATCACAGCCTCATCCGAAAACTTGCTGGACAACGTTGACTATACCGTATGTATGGACCTCTTATAAAGGACCACCCCTAAGGTGGTTTATAAATTTATGTGAGTTGGTCCCTTCTACACAGATTCAATAAATCCAACAGTTGAGCTAGGGGCATTCCCTAAAGTTGGACACCACAAAAATTAGGGATTTAGCTACACAAGATATTTTATAGTTTTTTAACGGTCCGTATTTAATTTTAAGTTTTTCATGAGAAAGAGAGTAAAATTAAATTTAAACCGTTAAAATAATCACAAGTGATTTCTTGTAATTTTGTTTACAACATCTAAGCCAAATTCAAAAATATGTATGCCAACAATGTTAGGAATTTATTGTCTCGATTTTTTTTAATGAATGTTGTTTGGGCTTTACAAACTGTCGTAATGATTCACATAACTATCACGTGATAAAACATTGATGAAAACATTGAACAACAAAATTGGACATTCTTATATATATTGCAAGATATCATTTACTTTATCTGAAATATATATAACGTATAAAGAAATGCTTGAAATAATATAGTCTTTTATTGAGTTTCCCTATAAACTTATATGACAATCTATAATTGGTGAACTAATTAAAGAGTATTAGTTGAAAAATTTAACGCTAATTATTAAGTTGAGAAGTCATGTTTTTTGTTTAATTATTTTATTAATTATGGGATACCACGTTAGTTTATTAATGACTTTGTAGTAAAAATTGTAATACCCCCAGGTAGGGCTACTAAACAAATAGAGTCACCTCGCAAACAAGCTTGAGCTTGGCTTGGATCAACTTGACTCGAAGACTCGGTCTCTGTTCATGTTTATAAAGAGGACCGTGAACACAAAAATATGTTCAATTATTGAATAGACATATCGTATAAACTCGGCTTCGATTTGATTAATATTCGTGAACATAACTCAATAATAAACTTCGGCTGATCAATTCGTTATGTCGTTCTTAAATATATAAATATCTATAGTATGATTAAATAAAATATGTTATATAAAATAAGTAATATATACATTAGTTTATTAAGTAACAAATATGTTTATATGATTACTTGAAAGTGTTTGTGTATATATATATATATATATATATATAAGCATAAATAGTAATATCTTTATATTAATTATAATTGTAGTGTATAGTATTAACATATTAACTATATATGTATATTAATAAAATTTTAACTAGTTTGATAACATATAGTCATATACTTAGTTAATATATATATACTGCTAGAACCAATATAGGTATAGAAGCAACACTCAAATTAAACTATTTACTAGTTCAATAATTTTGGAGTGTTACGTTCGGAACCCTCGCTAAGTTCGAGCCAAGCTTAAATCGGAAAACGGTCCAATGAATTAAACATGTATTACTCAGCTTGACTGACTTCATTAATAATTGAACCCTTGCCCATCATCTCACCTTTTAAAAGAAAGAAAAAAATAGTAACAAACTAACAATTTAGACTAGAGCACTTACATTTGACTCATCAAAATAACTAATTATTTTGGTGAGCCAAAACACTAAAATAGGACTAAAACACTCCACATCGGTTAACCAAATTGTTGAAAAAATTGGTGAGTATAAACAGTGCTCACATGATTTGGTGAGCATTGTTCATTCTGAATCATTCACATAAATGTTATCGACCATTCTCTCTCCTCCTTTTATTTTTTTTAGTCGGTTTCCATGTATAAAAAAATAGTTGTCTGGATCAATTTTGTTTTTCTTTCCTTTTTTGTCCGTTTGAAGCAACCAAACAGTGTAAACATTAACTTCATTGGTTTGCCAAGTATATTGTTCATTTATGATAAATTTTAAGGAAAGGACAGATTTTTAAATATGTGACTATTGAAAAAAGAATAAAGGAATTTTTTAAAAAAATATTTTAAATAAAATAATAAAAGTGAATAGCAAAAGTAATATGGTGTTTTAAAAAATGCGTAATTAAAATAAAAATAAAAAAGTTGATTTTTTTTATTTAAAATTAAATTAAATTCGGTAAATCGGATGTGAATAGTAAATACTCTAATATAAATATATAATTGATTTTTCATATATATAAATAAA
>FXXK01000322.1:20475-63044 GCA_900184695.1 Betula pendula
GAAAGCACAGGTTTGCCTTTTAAGTGGGGAAAAAAGACGAAGAAACGAACTTGGACAGTGATTTATACGGATTTGTCCTTTCATTAAAAATATGACAACCTGTCATACGTTGAAAAAAGGGATGCCTCTTGTGTGTACCATTCTCAGACCAGACTACTTTGAATTTACCGAGGATCAATGGTTGTGAGATCACGCGCCATCCAATCAGAACGGCCAGGGTCACCCTAAACTAAGTACTCTTTAATTATATCAACTATCAAGATTAATATAAGCATGAACAAATTTTTCTTTTAAAATTTGGTAGAAACTAGAAATAATTTTTTAAAAGAAAATTTAATTTATTAAATTTATATATGTCTAACCTGTTGGAGTAGACTTATGCAATGAATGAAAATTGAAGTACATGTTGGAGAAATGGTTGGACTTTTTCTGGTTCAAGAGAAGAGAATCGCGTGTTCGATTTGCATTAAAGTGCCTCTTCCTTGCATGAAAAGGCAGTGTTCTGTCATTCGTGGTCCACGATGTTGCGCCTATGAAAATTACTCATTCCACGCCCTTGATTGGAAATGACGATTTCACCCACAACTATGTAAGAACTCTACGAAAAGTAACGACAACTAATTTTGTTTTTTTAGAGAGCAACTTCTATATAGTTAGGGCACAAATCATGACTTTTGTGTCCATCAATAAACTATTGACACCTAAAAAAGTCACACCAAATCATAAAAACACTAAAATATCCTATTAAATCTTCTCTTTCACAAAATATCAAAATCTCTCTTCCCTCATTCTGCCTTGACCCACCGTCCACAGCAGCAATGTCACTGTCACCTGAAGTGGGAAGCTGCCACTAGCTTGGCCAGCGCTGTGCGGTCAGACCAGGCCGCAGAGATTCGGCCAAGTCTGGCTAGCGCTGTGTAGCCAGACTTGGCCATAGAAATGTGGTGGCTCCCGGCATGAGCGCACAACTGCTAGCTGTGGGATGGGCGGTGGGTGCTAGCGATGGGCAGTAAGTCTTAGGGCTGAATGGGGAAGATAATAATTTGAATTTGGTGTAAAAAGCTTATATGTCAATATCTTATTAGTAGGCACAAAAGTTCTGGTTTGTGTCAGGACCATATTGAAGTTATTCTTTTATTTTAATTGATAGAACGACAACTAAATAATTCTATGTTTAATTGCATTACTTGGGAATTGTCAAAACCACAATGCTGCAACATTTACTAGTGCTTTGACCTTTTTTTTTTTATTAAAAAAAATAATATTAATCTGAGAATAATTATTAAGGGCTCGTTTGGATGTCAAATTTTATTTAATTCTTTGTAGATTTTACAGATATTGAGAAAAAAAATTGAAATTATATTTGGATAGTTTATAAAAAAATGTNTAATATTAATCTGAGAATAATTATTAATGGCTCGTTTGGATGTCAAATTTTATTTAATTCTTTGTAGATTTTACAGATATTGAGAAAAAAAATTGAAATTATATTTGGATAGTTTATAAAAAAATGTTTGAGTAGGTGAATATATTTAAAAATAATAATAATAATAAATACTATTTTAATTCTTTTAAAAAAAAAATTGTGCAAACTTGTGGGGGTATCCGAGCCACCCTAAAAAATGTTTGGTGTGGATTGACCCTCCAAAACGTTTGGGGGTGGCTAAAGCACCCCCTAGGGGTCGCCGATCCACCCCTCAATATTTTATTTTATTTTTTTCAGTTTTTTATTTTTTAATAAAAAATATAATTTTAAATTATTTTTTGAGTTGAGTTGAATAAATTTGAGTTGTTAAAGATAATTGACTTTTGAGAAGAATTGAGTTAGATGAAAAAAAAAAAAAAAATTCGACACCCATTAGTATAAATTTCTTATTCATTGACGTAATAGTGCTCATGATACTTATCACATCAGTTATTGTTAGATTGATATAGAATCATAATTTTTCATCTATAAAGGCCAAATAATGAATGATTGGTCAAATTTATTTTTAATAGGGGTCAAGCCTAAAAATACATATATATTTAACTTAATAAAAAAAATCTAAAATCCAAGCCCACATTGGTCTATACATAAGTCCGTCCTTGCTGGTAGAGGTTTTATAACTTTTATTACAAGTTTTTACAAACTAATATGACGGTTCACACAAGATCATAATCTTTTATATTTCAAGTAAGATAGATATGAACTATTTTATGGTTTATATTATATTTCATAGAAGATATATTAAATATGTTGTCATGTCATTTAAAATTTTAAAATAAAGTGATATCGTGCACATTGTAAAATACAACAAAATAAATCTGAATCATAAAATAGTTTATTTCTATTTCAGTTGAAATTGAGAGAATCTTATTTTAATTTACCTAATACTTATTACGATAATCATTAAAATGTATATTGTTATATAATAATCTAGATAGTACTCATTTCTATTAAATATAAATTGTTATGTAAATTTGAAAAAAAATTATAAGAAAAACAGTAATGCCCAAATAGCCAAATACAAAAGCTTCAAAAAATAAAAGGTATTTTCTATTAAGTAATGCTAAAAATATATTTTTCTATCATAATTATTATATTGTATTATACTACGTGGCAGTGTAAATACACCTTTAAATCAACCAATATTAAAAAAAAAATCTAAAAATGAATTGGCACGACCATACGAATATAGTGTGATAATTATAAAATAAAATTGTAATTTTTACCGTTAATATTTTTTAACAGGCTCCTACCTAACAAGGACATTGAAGTAATCCAAGGACAAATAGCGAGCGAACCAATCGAATTGGGTGGAAAGAAAAAATCAGCAATTAAGAGAGAGAGAGAAACCTTAATGGAGACAGGACGTCTTGTCAGCTGTCACTGACACCAACTAAAGAAACCAATAAATGCCACGCAAAAACGATGGACAAATCTGGACCGTCAAAGTTCCTCATTTGGAAACAGAAGTGAACGGAATAGGAAAGGGCAAGAGTGATTGGTCGGAGTAGGAGATAAGAGATAGGAACGAGAATCTTTCCTAGGCTCCCACGTAGGAACCTTTCCTCTTAGGGTAATCCTTGTACCTTAAAAATTTTCTTTATTGGAGATTCCCTTTCCGGTAAAAGTAAACAGTCCCCACTTGATCTGGACTATAATACCGGCATTATTAGGTAATCCTCAAGCCCTAAAATAATTGCTCAGAAAAAAACAAAAAACAATTAGATGCAGACTGCCTACCCCAGCCAAATGGAAAGAAATCCTCTCCATTATTTCAAAAGAAATAGAAAAAGCCATTTATTTAAAAAAAAAAATAGAGAAGAGTCCGTTAGTGCAAATTGATTGACATTTTTGTAAATAAAATTGTAATTCTTTTGAAATAAAAATGATCTTATTACCAGCCTAATTCAATGTAGATTGGGAACGCATCTAATTATATACCCAGAATGATCAATTTTTTTTTTGATTGATTTAGAGAAAATTTACAAAACCCCACCCCTCCCCCCTTTTTTTTTCCTATAAAACTTGCACCAAAAAAGGGAAATACCATATTTATGATGAAGAATGAATACATTATTTAGATTCAATTCCACAAAAGTTACTGCCATTAGAGTTGAAAGAACAATAAAGATATATTGGTATGGAAATAATTGCCCATTAATATTACCAAGTATATTATGATAATCTGGGGGGGGGGGGGACAAGTTGGCTTGTTTTTTAGTAAAAAAAAAAATCATTGAAAATCCACATGTGCAAATTCAAATGGGGGTGATGGCTAATTGAGTTCTTCCACAACCATCTCATTTCAATTGCTGTTTATTTTTCATAAGAGATTTTTAATAATTTTTTCACCAAGGCTTTTTAGAGGAATTTTTTCGTTGTTGTGATGTAACATAAAGATAAAAGTATTTTTAAGGCATTATTCTGTAAACACTTCTTTCTTTTCTTTTTTTTTTTTTCTCAAAAATCACATCACTTTTAATATTTCATCTATCACTTTTTAACCTTCTTTTTTACTTTTATATCATATTACTTACTTTTTATTATTATTCAAATAAAAAACTCACTAAATATATATATATATTCATTTTTATACAAAAAATTCATAACATTCTTTTTATATTATATCACATCAATCACTTGTTATTACTATTTCAAAACAAAAATTTTCCTAACCATTTAACAAACACCACCTAAGTATTTCATTTTTTTTAGAAAGTGTTTTATGTTTTGAATGTTTTGTTAATGTTTATACTTTTTTGCTGAAAAATAAAAGCTACCTAACAAGCGTCCATTAATCTTTTGGGGCCTATGTATTTTGACTAATGCAATTCGTCGACCGGTGTGAATGAAATATTCACACGGCGAACGTTGGGAACCTGCTTACATGCAGTAAATTGAATTTTCTTTTTTTTTTTTTCAATGAAAGCCAATCCACGTCGGCCGGTGTGAATGACTGTTCATTCACACCGGCCGACGAGAATCATGACTCATGTATTTTTGACCCAACCGCATTTTTCTTTTCATTGGGGTCTCTGGACAAAGGAAACACACTTGTAACACCATAACTCAACACATGAAAATCCCTTGCCATACAGCCATACAGGAAATATCTAGAACTTATATATATAATAAAATTCTAGAACTTATATTATATATTATAATAATTGTCAACATGATATAGTGTGGCGTATGAAATTTTGTCCAAATTGATAATCATTGTGCTTATGAATTTACCAAAAGAACTCCCAAGACTTAACCGGCTGTGGCCGGTTGCAATAAGCTGCACGTCATCAACTCCACAATAAGAGAATCATTGTTTGCCACGTATTGATTAGAGACCTTCAATTTACAGAAAAGGATAAGGTGCGACGGGCCGTGTAAAACAAACTGTTCAATATATGGCACGCGCCAACCAGCGCGTAGTTAGTGAAAAAGTCATCTCTGGACTCAGTCTGGGGGTTGGAGGATGTGACCGTACGTTTGAGCGTGAATCACACGAGCGCCACTGGGTGATAAATACGTCATTGCTTAAGTCAGAGCATTCTTGTGAAAATAAAATAAATAATAGGAAATCTTATTGATTTAATTATGAAGATTAGAATAAGAATTGAAGATTTCTGAGTCTATATTTTATATTATGGTTGTCATTATATATCAATTTTATAAACAAACATGCGAAACTATAATATAATATTATAATGTCCTGACCTGGGAAGGAATGGACCGGCCGAATCTCGTAATTTTATTGCACTTGATCTAAATCTGAAAAAAATAAATAAATACTTTTTTCTTAATTAAAAACAATTATATGCTGAGAAGTTTCAACCAGAGTGACACATTTAACAAACAAAAAAAAAAAACCCGACCAAACAAAGACAAGGAGAAAAGCAAGATAAATGTCTAGAACATTGGTTATGAAATTAACCATAGTACATCAGTGGATTCCAAAATGTATATTTCGTACACGATATATAATTGAAGTTTTAACATGAGTTATTTAAAATATTAAAGTTGAGTATCGTTACAATTTTTATTACAAATTTTTTACAAATTAAAACGATAGTTCATGTGACAATACAGTATTGTCACGTTAACTACTAAAGTGTGTGGTCTATTACTTTATTGCTTACATTATATTTATCACATTTATAAACTGATATATCAATTCACGTAACACTTATTATATCAACAATTAAAATTAAATTATTACATGGCGGTTCCTATGACACTAACTTTTATAAAATATATATATAAATTGTTAAATGGGTTTATAAAAAAATTATAATATCCCAACCATTTTTTATTACAACTCTAAAGACTAAATTTTCTTTCCACGCATAAAATAAATATAACATAATACACCTCATAGTGGTATTTTTATATTTATTCACGTAATCTTTTGGAACGCATGGAAACATATGATTCATGATAGACAGTTGTACTTGTAAATTTATTATAATCATAAACATAAATTTATGATGCAATATAATATTAATAATATAAATAATAAAATATTCAATTTTCAGTTAAGGGACAATAATTGGGTTAGGTATATATAAAGGTTCGCGTCTGCAAGTGGGAATATAAAAGTAAAGATATTTGTTTAATATTCACAAATTGGGAAAGTAGATGAGAATTTTATGTTTTATTGTGTACTTGTCGGCAGGATACGAGGTTTTAGGTTCCTTGAGTGACGTGGCCTCTTCCTCTCCCTTCAATGGATACATATCTCCTGTTACTCCCAATAAAGTCATATTTTGCGTTAATTTACCAAACTATCCTCTCCTTTTCTCCTGCACGTGTTGTTAAACATCGACCGTCCAGTCCAGCACTGTTTGATTTTTGTGGCATGGAACTTTGTTCATGTTGTTTTGTTTTTCTGTTTTTTTTTTTTTTTTTTTTTTTTTTTTTTTTTTTTATCATTATTAATTTGTAGATCCATGTGGATTGACTAAGGAGAAAGATTGAATTATGTTTAAGGTTATTGTCCTCAAACTAACTTTTTTGTTTTTAATATATGATCGGTCAAACATAACGGTAAACATAGTAATTATTTAGTTTAATGGTTTCAAAACATATTATTGTGAAAAAATAGTAATTTTAAATAAAGATATTAAAAACATAGTTTAACATTTGGTAAGAGTATTTATTTTAAAAACACATATCTCTTGCTTGCAGTTTAAACCCTCATTTTTTTCAAACATATTTTTGAACGACATACTTTTCATAATTTTGTTTAAAAACAGTCGCGCTTTGACCTACGAAAGCACAGCACTCACTCATAGGCTATAATGATTGGAAGTAAACATTTGATGAAAGATTATAAATAAGACTTTGTGATTGTTAATTGCCAATTCATTGTGATTAGATTGCACCCAATTAGTCAAATTTGACGTTCTTGCATTCATCATCCATTGTTGGACTTTAATTGAAACGTGTCGTTGCAAAACTTGATGGATTTTTCTAGCCCGTTGGATCAATCTTAGAGTTCTCTACATGATGAAAAGCTGACTCTTTTCCAATAGATATATGTACAAGCTACTACCAATATGGGATCATAATAAGAATTAGCAAGACTACGAAAATGTTAATTGTATTGTATGAGATGAATCCGTGATATTGTGAAATTAATTTAGATTAAAAATAAATAAATAAAATTGCTGACAAGTTGTGTCATGTGTGAGTGTTCTTGTAATGGAGGAATGCATGATCACTTTATGCTAGACAGAGAAATAGCGCTTAAGATTGCTTCACAAATCTAAGATTCTAAATAGATATTTTTGCATAAATGATAGAAAATTCTGAGCGGATATTCTCAATTATAAACCATTACTTTGAGTTTTGAACCGATGAATACTAATATGACAAAATATTCACTATTAATTTAAAAATAATGGTTGAAATTTGAGAGAATTTACTCAATAGAATATCTAAGAATTTTCTGTGTTGTAAGTGTTGTGCCCCATAGTGAGAAAGTATAAAGAAAAAAAGTAGTTAATACACTTAAATAGACCAAAGTCTATTAATTTAAACTTTTGGGTTAAAATAGTGTACAAATATATATATTAACGTACTTTTGGTGAACTCACTAGGTGATTCTCTTTCTAACAATTAGTATAAGAGTTATGATTAGTTTCTGCTAAAACGAGTGTTTTGGCCTTTGACGGGTTTGGTTTGATACATATGGTTAACTTTCGCTAGAACAAGTGTTTTGGTCTTTGATGGGTTTGGTTGGGCTTTGATAAAGAGTGTAGATGACTCTTGGAGCAAAGTTGCATTATGTGACTTGCAATTGATGTAATTCTTATACAAGTGACACTTATGTGAGGAGAAATTTGTTGTGAGTACACGTTTAAGTGTTGTATCCCATAATAAAAGAGTATAATGAAAAATAATACTTAATATACCTAAATGAACTCAAACTCACTAGCTTAAACTTTAAATTAGAGTAATGTCCAAATATATATATTAATGTACTCTTAGTGGACTCTCTATGCAATTCACTTCCTAACACTATGAATTTTTATTTTAGGTAATTATTCCACGGGAAATAAACAAAGTACTACTAAAAATTATATATATAAACAATGAAATTGTTTCATAAATTTATCTCAACTTTGTTTTACAGCACAACTAAATTTCATTTTTTTTGTCGTTGCATTTCTCAACTATAATAGTACTCTTTCTTCTAAGCCTTTCTTCACTCGTAATTATTTGAATTAATTCATATCCAAGACTTAACAAATTCTGTTGGATTTTCATAAGATAATTGGCAGCTTTACCTAAATATGATTTGGGGATTTTAAGTAGCATTTTCTTTTCTTTTCTAGCAATTTCCAGCTTTTCTTCCTCCACCCTTCAAGTTTACTCTCGACTCTTGATCGACTCATAAAAAATTAAAATATGTAAGAAAGAGTATGCGTATGATGTCGTGTCATCCAAGTACCTAGAAAGTAATCATATAAAATGTCAAAAGTTTAAAACAAAATCCTTGACTTTATTGCTCTTTCTTTTTCTACTATATTCAATTATAGATTTGAGTAGAAGATACTAGAGCTAGAAATCTTCTTTTGCCATTAACATGACCCGTAATGCACGTGGTACATTTTTTACTATAATTTTTTTTTTTTGTAAATTTATGTAATAGCTCACGCGACCGTTTATATTTTATAAAATTGAGTGTTACGTAAATTATCACGTAACAGTCTATATTTTAGTTATTGATGTGATAAATGTTATTTGGACTAATATATTAATTTGTAAAACACTAGTAGCAAAAACTGTGTTACTCCTAACGATCCTTTGTGTAAAAATCTATGAGACTGTTTTGGTCCATAAAGATGGGTTAAAATTATTAAGTTTCTTGGGTCCATCTCTTCAAAAAGAACATGTGACATATTACATCAATGATTCAATCACCATGGATCACATGAAGCAAAAGGCAAGTTTTTACGGTTCAAGAAGCTAACCCTAATTGAGGTGTCACACATTTCTAACATAAATGGGAAATGCTGGCCCCACGTGTTCCATCTATGGCACACAATTCTGAGCTGTAAAATTTTAACAATGTGCTCCAACAGCATTACTTAAATATATTTTCATGGCCACCAAGACTTTGGAGAACCGAATTCCCAACAATAAATTATGCTTCTGGCCTCTTCTTTTTTAAAGAAAAAGAAAAGTTTTTGCCTCAGTAGTATCACCTCCAAGTTTTATGGCCTCATCATCAATAACCAAAGAAAGATCAAAGGCATCTAAGGTGGGTACTTTGGATTTCATAATACATAATCAAAGATTCAACTAACACCATGAAAAGGCTATACTAGATATTGCCTTTCCAATCTTTAATTTGGTTTCATCATAGATTTTCTAAGGATTGGAAATGGCAATATCTGAGGCAAGAAAGATGTACTATTTTCAGCACTATAGAAAAAGTAATGCAACTCTTCACACCCATTTTATACAAGCTGATGTGTCGTGTTTAAGTGGCTTCTTATATTAGTCATTTAAAATACATTACGTCACCCAATATAAAATGAGTGTGATAAATAAGTACGAAAAATAACATTACTCCTTTAACATAAATAATTACCTCGTTTGAGGGATAGGGTCATGTTCATTGGGACCGGTGGTCTACCCTTTATCCCCCCTCAAAAAAAGATGGAAGAAAAAAAAAAAAAAGGTATGGACGTTTTGCAAGAAAAGTAAAGATTAGTAGTGGACCTGGTATCTAATGATCAATGAGTTAATCCATGAAGAATGGAAGAAAGGAATAAAAGTGGGGTCTAGCCATTATTTCCTACTTTTTTTTTCCTTAAAAATAAAAAAATAAAATAAAATTAGGCTTTTCAAGTAACATTCGAAACACCCCCCTTCCCCCCTCTTGAATAGAAAAAAAAAAGAAAAAAAAAAAGTAACATTCGAAACAAAAGAAAACTGATGTATACGCTGTCTCCACATTAACCTGAAATAATTATGGATTGCATGATGTAAAACTGCTTATTTAGCAATGATATGTCTTGGTTTAATGCTGAAGTGGTGACCATAAAGAAGAGTGGATTAGACAGATGTCCGACTTTTCTTTTCTTTTTTTTTGTAAGTCAGATATCCGACTTTAAGAAAGAAAAGAACAGACATATAAATGTTCCTCGGAACAACTGAAATGACTCGTAAATCAGGCCTTCGATTGATTTTCATCAAATCCTAGAAGCCATCGGTGCTCTAGTTGTTTCACAGTATAGCTATCAGCCTATCACATCGGTTCCTGCAGTGATGTATCAAAAATCCACTAGGTATATCAAAATCTACTTTGAAAGAGTTACAAATTCATAAGGCAATTTTGCAAGACTCGGTTTATCTGCAGTATGCACCCTTTTGGTGTGATTTTTTAAGTAAGGCCAGCAATTTTTGATGTGATGCGCATATTTAATACGAACTCAATATAAAATTAGTGGGTTAAAGTTGAGTAGTTTGACTCATTTGATTAAATAGATCAGATTCATGTTGATTTATAGTTTTATATTTATACTTCGATACGACTCAAATCCAGTATAATAGCTGGCAATTTTTGACACAATTTATGAATCTGACACAAAATTAGCGGGTTAGGATTAAGGGATTTGATCCGTTTAATTAAATGAAGCTGAGTTGAAATTAACATATATCATCTTATATACCCATGCATCAACACGATCCGACACGCGATCACGAATTCATTGAATTGCCACCCATATTTATAAGCATTGACTATACCAAAATGGAACAAGACGAAGAGTAGACTATGTTGTTTGTGGTCACTTAATTAGTTAAAGTTTTAAGGGTGTATAACTAGTTGTGGTTACAGTTGCGGTTATTCTCTACAAATCTCAACTGCAACTAACCGCGACCGCAACCGAAGTCCTCGGTTATTTATTTTAAACAACTGCAACTGCAACTAGTAGGTTGGCCTACCAGTTGTGATTGTCACTAACTGGTTTCAATGCGGTTTTAAACCAGCTATTGAAACTGATAACCGAATTTCAAATAATGAGCCTTTTGAACTTTTTTTTAACTTTTTTGGACATCTTTTTAGTCTATTTCAAACTCACTTTTTGATTCTTTTTAGAGCTATTTTATACTCCCATAAAATAAGAATAACATAAAAATTAAACCTCTATAATAAAATTAATTATACTACATAATATAGTTTTTAAGTTTTAAATTATTATTTTTTGAAAAAATTATTTTTAATATCTATTTACACTAGTTATCTGGTTATTAACCGATTTTTCCAATACTTATAACAGTAACCGCAACCGGCCTAAGTGGTTACCCAATTATCTGGTTGCGATTATTTTCAATTATCTAATTAGCCGGTCATTTTCAGTTATTTGATTATTAGCGGTTAATAACCGCTCCCACTTATACATTCCTAAGTCAAACATCACACCCATTATGCATCAGACAAATTTTCTGAGCTCAATTGACAAAAATTTCTCAAATTTAGTCTATTAAACTGATACTTACCCTTAAATATGTAATTTTTACATGCATTTTACATTTGAAAATCACATACTTGATTAAAAATGTATGTGAAAATCACATACCATAAAGATACATGTCTTGGTTTAAAGCATTTCTTGCAATCTAGTTTGAAAGAAAAACTTTGTTATCGTGTCCCCTAACCCACAATAATATACCTTGTGCTTAGATTCAAACGTACGCCATGGTGAAAATATTAGTAACACTGAAACTTGCGAATTGTTCCTATCATACTTGGGACCTTTGGGGCTCCTCATGCTGACTTGATCGTTCTCGACAGTTTCTTCGAAACACCAATAAGGATTAAGGATCAAGTCTCCAGAACAACAAAGAAATGAAGGCAAAGTAGTACAGCACATGAAGCAGATAAAAATATAATACCAAACCATACATATTAATTTCTAAGAACAAAAGCATAGCAAATTAGTCATCAATCCCCTTTTTGACCATATTGACAAATATACAATCGGAGAGACACAAGTTCAAAAGTTTTTTGGTCAAGACGCATTGGCTGTAATTACAGAACAACTCCAAAGGTATTTTCAGATCGCCACTTCACAATCATACCAATAACCTTAGTATATCCTATTTGTTGGGTCAGGGATTTTTTTGAATATCTTCACCCCCGATAGCCACTACCTTGTCCTTCTGATGAGGAGTATGATTTTAACCTTTGCCTTATATCGAGAAAAAAGGCAGGCGGCAGGCAAAAATGGATGAGTTCTTCACCATTGCACACGAGCATCAAATTCAATTTGTGATTGATGTACCACATTTTGGAGAATTCTTGAAGCTCATGGCAAAGATTGTCAGCTTTCTAGAATTGCAAAACTAAATATTTTCACCTTTTTCTGCCATAATAGAGTCCACCGCTTGAGTAATTCTGATGCCGATGACGTGATCCACTGCCCCTACCACCGGTTCCTTCCCAAGTGCTGCCACGGGTGGAACCCCTGTGGGGACCTTGTGACCAGTTCATTGTTTGGGAACCCAATCCATTAAGCTCCTCCTCTTCTCTATCATTGTACTCCAATACCAGCCTCTTGATGTCCTGTTTCTCTTCAAAATCAGCTGCTTCTTTCTGTTTTGTGCTCTGCACAAGTGAGCAATCCCGAGGGATGTACATCTGCTTCGTTTGCTGCTTGTTCCCACGCTTCACAAGAACTTTCACCTGAACCTCCTTGCTTCCTCCAGCCTCCTCATCTAATGCCTCATCGCCACTCTCCCCTCCAACACCCCTTCCATGATGGTCCTTTGCGGACCCCTCAAAAACATTCATTGGTATCATCATATTTAATGCAGGCCGGCCCCGCAGCTCTAGACGGCGCTGCTCCATGCTCTCCTGCACTCAGGATTAAGATAATGGGAATAAAAAAGTTATCAATTGTAACCGTTCAGCATAATATCAGTTTAGAGAAATATAGAATTTGTAAAAATTTGAGAAAAATTTAAAAGCCATCAGCTCAACCAGCAGAATTTGTGAGTGGAGTGGGCACAATTCCATTCCACCCGAATCAGACGTTGGTGTCTTACAATCATGGATAGTCCTACTGGACTTTTTGCTTGGTAAGTCACATATGCATCTGGTTGGGTCTTGAACCCACAACCTCACCCTCCATCCTGTTCTAAAGGGGAGGAGTGTGATTTGAACTAAAGATCATTGCCATAGCAACATCCAACTGTTATTTCAAAATATTGCTTTAAACTCTTCAAAGAAAATTAGCCCTCCACAACATAAGGAAAAAGAAATCTAAGAATGTCAACCAAAAATAGTAGCAAACTAATGAAGTCCCAAAAAATATCTTCCAAGAAATTCTACAAAAGATCTAAATGCAAGTCAGAAACTAAAATATTGCATGGGTGAGGCACCATCAAATATGAACATAGATGACAATCTAAATCATACCTGCAATACAGCCCTAAGCTCCTGCTCAAAACTGGCTTCTTCCAGAGGGTCCACCTCAGCAACCTTCTGTCTGACACGGACTTCATCATCATCATCAGAAGCAGGTCCACCCCCGTCATCATCATCCTCATCCTCACTATCACATCCACCATCATGATTCTCTTCATCCAAATCTTCATCATCATGTCCCCCTGGCTCTATGCTGCCACTCCCTGAATCACTATCACTGTCGCCAATGTCTTCATGCGCCTGACCGTTTTCCCCAGCGCCATTCACAATGCTCCGTCCATTTGCTGAAACGGAATCGGAAGTATTCCTGATTGGAGGATTTTCTGAGTCAGAGTGCTTCTCACTATTGGCCTTGTCAGTTGAAACAGCATGTTCATGCTCCTCGAGTTCTATTAGAGCTGCATTCACTTCTTCAATGGATGGGTATCGAGTCATGTTGGGCCGTAGTTCTGCAAATAAGTCCTGCAAATGCGCCAATTTTAGGATCTTACCCTAATGGAAATGCGGTTGATATTATCGATTAAGTTCATTACAGAAAGGGATGATTCTTAAAGTAGCATATGCAAAGAACATAAAAAGGAAAGTATCTTGGATCAAGAAAGTAAATAAATTTCTAACATCAAACATTTATGTTTCCCCCCTGTCCAATCTAACAAAGATTCTAAAAGCTTCATGACAGCTTGCAGTGAGGTACTCCAAGCAAGTTAATTGCTGCATAATGCAGTTGCTCCTCTGTTTCAGAGATAATGGTCAATGTGCTAACCAAGTTCTACTTTGAATACTGGATATTCTTACCAATTGATTGCAAATCTGTTATTTCTCAAACTTGCAAGCAAATACCACCCCTAGTTCTTTTCGGATTAGAGCAGAAGTATTACCAGAGAATGCTATCACCCAGATGGTTTATGTATAATAGGACGGTAGAATCCAAATAACATCCGTGTTTTTTTTTTTGACAAGTCAAATTCAGTAATACAAAAAATTTTTTTTCTCATAACCCTTAAATAGGGGGCTTTTGGGGAGGACAATAGTTCAAACTTTCAGAAATAGATAAAAGGTTTGTGTATTTCAAAAGCACATTGTCTCATTGAAAATCTATTGATTAAATATAAATAAATCTTGAATTTAATAGCTGCTCAACATGCTCAAACTCTTAACTCTATGATCTCAGCTTGACAAAAGCTGGGGTAAGGTTAACTCCCACACAAAAATTTAGCATACAATTCCTTGTCCCAGCCGGGGGGACCCAGAGATCTGATCAAGCCAAGGGGAAGCTCTTGAAAGTGGGTTCAAGCATCGCACAAGAATTTGCTTTCCTATAAAAGGTGATTTTTTTTTTTTTGATGACTAAGAGAAATATATTAAGGCGCAAAAAAGGCGCAACCCTTGGTACACAGGAGTATACAAGGGACCCCTAGAAAGGGGAGAGAAATGTACAAGAAATCATTAAGCTTAAACAACAGGAGCTAAATAAGCAAAAGTCCAAAATACAGAGGAGATGGAAGAAGAGGACTTAACGCTCTCAAACGATCTTCCTTTGTCTTCGAAGGTGCGATCATTTTCGCTCTTTCCATAGCACCACAAGAGACAGAGGGCACCAATCTTCCACACAACTGCACTCCGGGGAGCGCCTCCGGTCACCAGCGGGCAAACAGTCAACTCTCTTAAGAGGCATAACCAAGATAACCAATGGCAAAGATGGGTTCCAAAGGGGCATTGGCACCTCACAATGAGCAGAAGATGATCCACAGTTTTTCATGTCTTTGCCCATCAAACATCTGTTTCACAATGACATGCCTTCTTCTAGATTTGTCCAAAGTGAGGATCTTCCCTAGAGCTGCCGCCCAAGCAAAAAAGCACTTTCAAAAGGGCCTTGGTTCTCCAATGCTCTTACAAGGGAAAGGAGAAACATTATTACACCAAGGGTCCTGTAATAGGATCTAACATTGAATTTTCTTTGCGCGGGAGGGGATCCCCAGGCTTATCTCTCCAGCCCTTCTCCCTCGAATGGAATATAACAGGGAGAAAAAGGGAGCCATAGTATCCAGCTCCGTCATGAGCTGCTCGAATAAATTGACATCCCTTGAATGGAACCACTAGATAGTCAGATGATCAGCCACGAAAGCATTCTTTCACAAGCTCTGACAAATAAGGCCGGAAAAGCTATTTTAAGGGTGCTCTCCACACCACAAATTCCAAAATCTGATCTTTGATCCATCTCCAGCTACATCTGGTGTATCTACAAGAATAAGCTCACCCCTCCTCTATATTCTTCCATAATCCCACCTCGTGTGCCCAGGAGGGGGCAAGAGAACACACCCACCCTCCACACTACCGATTTAGCATCCACAACAGTTCTTCCACCAAGCCCTCTCTCATGCTCATAACGCCATAACCTCTTTCCTAACAGGGCTTGTCGAAAGTCCTCAAGCTCCGGATCCCAATCCTCCTTCAGAAATGGGAACAACTTTGGACCACTTGCCAAATGAATTTAAATTCACTCACCAATCCTCCCCATAAAAAGTCACGAAAAACTTCTCCAATACGGTTAGCCACACTAGCAGGGTACTGAAAAAGGACAGCCAATACGTGGGTAGATTAGAAGAGTGGCGTTTTTAGAGTATTCCTACCCCCTTGGATAGTCATCCGTTTCAACTGGCCCCAACGATCAATCTTTTCAATGCACCCCATTCAGATAGGCTTCCTTAAACTCGCACCAAGCGGCAGACCAAGGTAATTTCAGAGGCAAGGGGAGGACCTGACCCAATATGTCAGCCAATCCTTCCACATCAATCACATTACCACAGGAACCAATTGACTTGGACAGATTAACCTTTAGGCCAGAGGACCCCTTCAAAGCCAGGAAACACACACGTAAGAAGCGTTACGGTGATCAGTGTTAGCCCCAAGGCAGACCAGGGTATTCATCTGCAAAAGAGCAAGTGAGAAATGTTCACCGCTACTGATTTCTAAGACCGACAGAGAAGCCTGAGAAAAGGACCCCTGTTGACAGAGACAGTGAGCATCTTGCTTAGCTGCCTCTATTACAACCAAAAAAGGGGAGGGGAGGGAGACAAAGGGTCGGCCTTGCGAATGACCGCGGGAGCTGCTAAAGAAACCAGCGCGAGAACCTTAACCAACACGGAGAAACGCGCCGAAAGAGATGCAAAAATCAATCCAAGAAACACCATTTCTCCCAAAGCCACTCTTCTCGCATGTATAGGGGGAAGCTCCAATTTACATGATCATAGGCCTTCTCCAAATCCAGCTTGCAAACACCCCTGGAGTACCGAATTAATGCGGTTTCAACACATTCATTTGCAATGGAGAACGATCCAGAGTTTGCCTTCCTTTAACAACGCATTCTGAGGTTCCGAAACTTTCATCCAAGCTTTTTAAGCCTATTTGCAAGGACTTTAGCAATGATTTGTGACCCACTCACAACTAATAGGCCGATATTCTTGAGATCCGTCGCCCCCAGATATCCTGGAGACCCCCATTATATCAGATTTAGCACATCCAACAATCTTGAAAGAAAGCCATGGAGAAACCGTCAGGACCCTGGGGCTTTTCTCTGTCATACCCTTTACCTCCATAACCTCCCTTTCCTCAAAAGGGTCTCAAAAGAAGAAGCCTCTGCATTCCTAAAGAGCGGAAACCAACTCTCCAATCGAGGCCTCCAACTATAAGGTTCAGTGAATAAGACTCGTAGTACTGAACATACAGGAAGCTCTAATAGACGGATTTGATCTGACGACCGAAGCCATTCACGAAGAGATTCAATGGAATTATATCTTCTTTTGAATTGGCCACCCGATGAAAAAATTTTGTGCTTATCTTCCTCTTTAAAGCACTGAACCCTAGACTTTTGTCTCCAACTGATCTTCCTCCTGAAGAGTAACATTTTCCAACTCACTGACAACCACACTTTACGCTCCTTTTCAAAAGGAGCAACCACGCTCCTCCTCCAAGCTATCAAGAGCTTCAATTCTTCAAGAGAGCCTTTTTACGGAATCTTCCAATTTGCATACTGTTCTTCCCCTTTTGGGTCGGTCTTCAAAGCTTTGAGTTTCTGAGCAAAGACGTAGCTAGGAGAACCCTGGAAGGAGTAAGAAGCCACCAATGTCTCACCTTGTCTACGAAACCTCCGTTTTTAACCCATATTCTTCGAACTTGAAAGGCCTGGCACCCCCTAATTACCTCCACAATCAAGAAGAATGGGGAAGTGATCAGACCCATTCTCTGCAAATTTTTTGGAAAAGGCGGAAACTTGGCTTCCCCATTGTGAGAACAAGAACCTATCAATGCGGGGAACAAGAGACTGAGTTGGACCACGTAAGAGTCCCCAGCAAGGGGAGGTCCATAAGGTGATGACAGAAATGAATCCGACAACTCCAACATTAGCAGGGCAAAAGCGAGCTTTCCCCGATTCTCTATCGGATACGGGGTAACATAAAATCCCCCAATACACAGGCAATCCACCAACCCATAGACCAGCTAGGCTCATCCCAAGCAATCTTCTAGAACTGATAATGTGAGGGCCATAAACCCCTGCAAATCCCAAGAGAAGCCATCAACCACATTCTTGAAGGAACAAGCAACGACGTACTCCCCCACATACGACTCAGCCTTTTCCACAACCCTCCTATGCCCACATAAGAATAATGCCCCTCCCCCGCTAGCTCCTTAGAGAAAACTCATGGTACACACTACAGTCAGTCACACAACCAGCGCCACCAGCACTCTCCATCCTACTACTTGCAGAACTCCTAGGCCAATCAACTTACCGTTCTCCCTGAAACAGAAATGACTTCCAGTGTCTAAGGAGATTTCTAATTTTCAGTCCGCTTGCCAAAAATCTCGTTTAACGGCCCCACGGACGTTCTCCAGAATATATGGAGGTTCACACAAAACACCCACGCATGAGCCCTTCACCTTTTTCTGCCAGGGATGATCCCACCACTACGGAGCAATCATTATAATGGAGCTAAAGTATTTCCATTCCCTCGTAACCTTTTTTGGCTCGCACGCGGAGCTTTGACTACTCCGATTTTTGTTCCACAAGATTACTTGCACATGATCATGTTATTTAAGATTAAGAGTTCTCTTTTCAAAACACTTAATGACACCAACGGATAGTATATATGTAGTGACCCTTTAATGATGTTACTTAAAAACCCATGACTTAAAAAAAACCATCGCCAAGCTAGCAACAATACGATCAGAGATAGACTGCTCACTCTTACTGTACCCCATGCTCTGATTACGGCATGGACACAAGCAAAGGGGAATGCGGGGTTGCTCCACCAATACGTCCAATCCGACCCCCCCACGAGACGGGAAGCCCATTGGGGGGATGGCATCGTCACCTCGGGTTAATAGGGACAAAGGCTGTTTGGGAGAGCATTGAGGGGGCAAAACGGGGGTCAATCCCACTCCAGAATGTCAACAGTAGCCCAGGGCAACTTCAGCAGTAACAGGCTGTCCTGGCAGGCAATTCTGTCCCACAGTGCTTCAGCGAGCCATAAGACTAGGGAAGGTCCGGGGCCGTAGACTAATCGAAGTTGACTCCCACCTCAGGACCAACACGGGCTGGAAAAACGCCTGCTCATCCAGTCCGTAGCACCCTACACAATCATATGAAAGCTGTTCTCTATCTTCTGACTCCATCTCAGATATTTGCTACAGCAACTCCGGCGCTTTTTGGTCACAAGGGCTAAAGGACGGGCGTAAATAAAAGGGCTATTACCGGGATCAACCATTATTTAGAGCATAGTGAAAATGGAAGGGCGCACAAGAGCCCTCACCATTCCATGCCCACACGAAAGCATGGGACTCTCACTGCATTCCAAAATCTCCAAGTAACGAGAAGGGTTATGTATAATGGGTCTTACGGCTCGAGGTAGCCGCAGTGGAATTCGGAGTGTACGGTCGCCGGAGACGCCCACTTGATAGTGTGTTCACATTCCCGCTGTGATAATAGCAGGCGTACTTCTGTATACAATTCACCCCGGAGCACTGGGAAGGACGCGCCATAAGCTCCCCACCCTGGGGGAGTAATATCCATTTTCGAATCCAGGGCCGAAAAGCAGGAAAAACGAAGCGAGGAGAAGGGCGGCGCGATAGCCCACAGGGGAATCAGAAGCCACTGCCGAACACCGCAGTTTCTTGTCTCCGTCCCAAACACCGCGGAGTACTGGAGGAGGAAGAAGCCAGACACCCACCGGAGTCGACCACACTCGTAACCGGGCTTGGTTTCACAGCCTGAGCCCTTGCAAAAGCCTCAGAAACAGTGGGCTTCACCGAGACCCAAATTTTTTTCGAATTGGGCCTCGGGCCCTCAAGGACAGCCTTTCCTTTGTCAACTTTGGGCTTAACGGTTGGCTTGCATGAGAGTACTGGGCCTCTTTTACCCACTGTTATTTTGAAGCCTTTGGGCCTAGAGCCCATAAGCCCATACTTTTGCTTGTTTTTAGCAGACCCCTCAGTGATAGAGGAGCCCACTTTGATCTTGGGGTCGGGCTTAGACCCAGAACCCAGAAGCCCACTGGAAAGCTTGCTCCGACCCGTATCCAGCCATTTAATGCATCTTTCCACGTCTTCTTTGATACGAAGCAACGTATCTAAGAAAATCAGGGGCTGATCTCCCTCGAGAAAGGAAGCTACCGTTGATGACAAGACTGGACGTCTCTTCGCAGGATCCACGGCAACGTATTTCGGCGCAACAGGCTGAGCAGACACCGCCGGCCACCTCGACTTCTGTGTCTTTGCCTTCTCCGACGTCGTTCCCGGCACACCAGAAGGAACCGAAACCATTTCTGCGTACGACCGCCTCTTAGAACGTTCAGGAGCCTTACCTGAGTTTGGCGGCTTCAGCGACAGAGAAGCCGAAGGCCTACCGCCACCCTTCTCGATCTCCAAAAAATTCACCACATAACTCAAAACCGCCCGGAATGATTTCCATCCTTCTCCTTTCCTGCCCTCCGGTATTATGATGAAGCTTCTACGTCTTCCTTCCCCGTACTTCTCCACCGTCAGAAACCTGCCGTGCTTGTTGGCACTGCGCTGGGCAAAGGAGCTTGGGAATCCAGAACACGAGCGCCTCCAAAACACTGCAGACTCCTTCGCGACAAGCAGTTCCTCCATCGTAGCTAATAGCCAACGTGAATCCTTCCCATTCAATGCAATGTAACGGGATAACCCCCTACTCGACTCACTGATACTTAATCCCGAAGAAACACCCTCAACAACCAAATCAAAACGTTTGGACTCAACAGAACACCATCTCCGAAAACCCATCAGGGCACCAAACAACAGAATAGAAAAGGCACACCCAATAAGATTTTTACAAAAAATTTATGGCTTTTTTGAAATTTTTCCTATATTTAGGGAAGGGAAGGGGTTATAGAGAAGCTGATATGAATGCTCTTACAACAGCTTCCCTTTTTATTTTCCATAAATATTATAAAAGTGATAAAGTTGGCATATCCAACCTTGCTGCCACTGTAGTTTAATGAGTCAAAAGAAAGAGAGAAAGACAAAAAAAAAAATCTTGCTGCCGCTGCTCAGGATAAGTTTCAATGATTACCAAAGCCTCAAGCAAGGCAGGGTTTTGTTCTGCTTTATTAAATGCGCCTCACGAATCAGATCCTAGTGGAACATCCCTTACTCCCCCCACTCCTAAACTAACTAATCAGCAAATGGATAGAGTTCAGCTATCAATTTTCCTACCACATATAAAAGTATAGAGCTTCAATTCCTGTTGTGTCAACATTGGTTACCTCTCATTTTTATAGTTTAAACCAATACTACCCCGTTCCTCAGCCTTACTGCATAATCTTTAAAATTTACTGCTTAGTGAGCTTAATGAATTAAATGTTNCATATAGATAGTGATTAACTACAAAAGTAAGGGAATAAAGAAAGAGCTGCATGACAAACCTGTAAGTCAAATTCAACATCCAGCGGCAGTGCACCTTTACTGAGAATATACCTCTGGAAATGTACTAAGAATCTATCAAGTTTCCTCTTGGAAGAGCCTCGATCAAAGTAGTGCCCACAAGTTTCGAGAAGAATAATAACCATCCTGATGCGGAAACAATCTTCTGGTGGATCCAGTGCATCTTGCTAGAAGCATTAAAAAGAATGCATGTGTTATGCATGTCTTACACACGGAATCAGAAACATTTATATGCTTAGTAAATCATACTGGCTTCTTACTCCTGTGTTACACATGTGGGCATGCAAACCCATCAACACACATGGGACCAATTTAACTTTAGTGAATTTTCTAGTAAGCAACTTGTTCGATGAATAGACGTCAAGATCACTATGATTAGTGGTATGCTAACCCAACTGGAAAGGCATGTCAGACACAAGAGAACATGACACCTCATCCACCTGTGCCTGACATACACTTTGGAGAAACATAAAAGGATTTAACTTCATTTACCATCCACAAATTTGCTGCATGCAAACAAAATCATGTCTAGTAATTTAAATTCAAAACTGCATACAAAGCCATATTCTCACGTTTTAGATTGTTGGAATTGCTTGGTCCAGAACTAATTTCCATGTCTGCAGACCATAGCATTACAGACAATTATTCATTCTTAAAACATGCCGTTCATCAAAGATTTCTCAAAATCATGAACCAAAATACCCATTTATTAAAACTTGTGCACTTATGCATACACAAAACTAGTCTTATGCTTCCCTCACTCTGTAGAAGATAAAAAGGAAAAATGTATACGACTACAAGTTGAGCACATATTTCGACCTCTGGTCTTCTACAATTGTATAAAGTCCACACACCTAAACATTGACAAAAACAATGTAAAGTAAACCAAACCCATTTTCAAAACCATTAATTCTATTGTCAATGATAAAATTCACTCATACTTAAAAATAAAATAAAAAAGCTTTTAGAGATGTTCACAAAAATAAACAAGGTGCAAATCCATACCTCTGGAGTGCCCTGGCCGAAGACGAGAATCAAATTTAGTGTCTCAAAAATAACAGATGAATCTACATGCTCATAATTGTATAGCTCCCCTAAGAACCGCATATGGGCAATGCGTCTTTGTTGCATCCCATAGTCATTTACTTCTAGCCCAAGCCTGATTTCCTCCAAAACCTGAAAGGAAAGTCATTACCATTGAGTTATCAACAAAAAGTAAACTACAAAAAACGCAGGAATGTCTGCAAAAATACACATTTCATATGTAAGAGGATTTGTTTTGTGGGAATCTTCATTATTTCTTTCGGCTTTTTTCTTGGGGATGTGCGGTTAAAGCTACTTTGACTTGACGGAAACAGGAATCAAAAGTTTGAGGGTAGATCTTATTAGAAGGTATTCTTGCCCCCCAGACAAGCATTTGGCACGATGTGATTCCAATTAAGATACTTCTCTCCATCAAACAGCAGCCCTACTTCTAATAGTGGAGAGTTTAGAGAAGAGGGCCCAAGTGGTTTTAAGCTGGTGCGTTATACTCAAGAATATGAATAAAGGGCTGATCATCTTTTGGTAGATCACTGGGTAACCACATTTCTTTGGTCATGAGTCTTTTCTTCCTTTCGGGTTTGCCACTAACTAGTACTCATATTCACTCTCACACTCGTTTATCATCAGAAACTTCTGAATACTTAAGGAAAAAACAATTGGCAGAGGAAAATCATAATCCTAATAGGCAAAGGTAAAATGCAGACCCAGACAACCTTGTGAATGCCAGTGCAAACCAAAAAGTCAAGTGAACAAACAGCAGAAGGCAGAACTGAAATCAGTTTTGCTTTTTGCATCAAAGAGAAAAATATTGTCATATGCTAAGAAAAATCAACAGCTTACCACTGAAAACAAAATTGGCATGAAGGAGATCCTGAAAAGTATACACACACATGCACGCACACGCAAACAGTGATGTACACACGTGCATGCATATTTACACACATGTTAATGAACAAATAATCTGATATCAACTATTGAGGGCTCTTACTATTTAACCTTCATGATGTGAAAGCTTTTAGTTAGTACCCCAGCAATGATCTAGAAATAACCTAGAATCGAGAATTAACTACTGTTGGTCGAAAAAAAAAAAATTGATCTTGCTCCTATTGACCAAACAATCATCTTGAGTGGATTCATATGGCTGCTGACTAAAAAAAGAAAATCAACTTCATGTCACAGGATAAACTCAAATAGTTTGCAAAGGAAACCTTCATTTGTCCAACAGTGAGTTCAATACAAGGACAAGAAGCACTTATATTGAAACCCCAATTTCATCATCAATTATTATCTTCTAAAGATCAAATCAACGTGACAGCACTGACTCAAAACACAACACGCTAATACTAGATTAGCACCCCCAAATCCATGTTCCCTACCATATGAGTCGATTGGCCCACAAGAGATTCAATGTCCCATCGCTTTTCTTATTTTTCTTTTTATTGATAAGTTACGCATCTAATAAATCCTGAACCATGACCACACCCTCCCATCGGGGGAGGAGCCATTTGAGCAAAAGCTCATTGGCAATCCAGTGCCCTGTAGCTAGTTATGGGAGGATAAAAAAAGCAGAGAAAATAATTAATAGCCAGTTCTAAAACAGACACTTTCATTTCAGCACACTATCCCAAGGATAAAGAGTAAAAGCTCTTGAACATGAACAAAAAAGTCTCTGAAATGCCGAGTTGTGCACTGCAACCAACAACACATCCAGACTTTACTCTCAGATCTCAATAGGCCGAGGATAAGAAAAACAAGCTCTTCAAGTCAAACAACAAATACTTGTCAATTGTAGAGAGATTATTTCTAGCAGTTTATGTTTATATCCAACTATCTGTTCATGTCAAAAACTTCTATTTATTTTTAGTTTTTTACACTTTGTATCTCTTCTATTCATTTTTACTTCAAAAGGTTGAAAACAACAGTTGGGGTTTTTGTTGTTGCTTTTTTACTTTCAGAACATAAACAGTGTCCAATAGGTCATAACTTCCCCAGACAAGCATTTTCTACCATTAAAGCATTGCACAAACTAACAAGCTTGCACAATCAAAAGAAACATATAGTAGAGAAGATGGTTATCAAGAAATATGTAAGAGACAATCTAGATTATTTCTCAAAATCAAGATTGTGTTCATTAGAGCAACTCAACAAAAAGATATCTGAAGTGAAATTTAACAAACCTCATCAACAACAGCTACGGCAAATTCATCATGATAGCGACTCAAACCAGCAGTAAGAGAAGCAATTAAGTGAATCTGACCATACTTCCCCTTGTGAACTTTCATAAAGCACTTTAAAAGATATGGCTCACATTCACTCCACGGAAATTTCCGAAGTTGTCTCAGGATATGCTCAATGGTGGTCTTATCAAGATCTGAAAATAGCAATTTCCTAATATACTGCCAAGGAAAAAAAATCAAACAAAAGGTCGAATGAGACGTCGAATATGAAAACAGATTGGAAAGAGAGGATGGGGGGTTTGAACTTGAGATATGAGTCACACCTGATATAATGGAGGACGGACTTTAGTGACCCGTGCAGATCTTTCAGGTGGTTTGCACAGGTAGTAAGCATTTTCTACAAGAGTGCTGTGGCGAGGATCCAAATTTTTGACATTTTTCAGGCGCATCAATATTTCCAACATGTTAGCCATCCGTATGGTAGTTTCAGGAGACCGGTAAAGAAAACGGCCACTTGTCTCAAGAAGATTGCATGCAACATCAATGTTGTGATGGGTGAAATCATCTAAACAAGCCTGGTGAGACACAAAGCATAATGCAAGCAAAAGCAGTTTTATAAAGAGAAATCATATTGATGAGGCTGGTAAGAAGAGAAAGCAAGGATCTATAAGTAGTAAATATGAACAAAAATCTCAACCTCAATGAAAAATATTTATCTCCGATCTCAAGAGAATGCATATACTAATTCTAAATTCCCTCTTTGAACTAAATTTGAATCGACCAGGAGCTGAAGTTAAACAAAACCATGCAAGTAATGAAAATAAGAACAATTTTTTGATAATTGAAAACATTTAAGGCATATAGGAAAGGAATTGAAGTTGACTGCCTGGAAAGATATCTCCAAGTTTATTGTTGACTCTTTTGCAACCAAAAGGCATATAGGACCATAGAAAGCATCAAGTATTGTAAGCAAAGGAATTGAAGAAAAAACTACCATACCCCACACTTAAGGCTTAGAGACCCATATATTCAATAACTCACAAATCTATTTAAAATATACATATCAATTAGCTATTATTCATATACCTTCAAACAGCTAAAAACAAGGCCAGCTGGTGCAATTTTAAACTTGCAGAGTTCTCCAATAAACCTAATATTCCTAATCTTTGTTTCAATATTCATTTGATCCTGCAGAAAATCACAATTCAAAATGAATGAAAATCATGAATAACTAATCAAATGAAAATGAATACCTGAGCAGCAAGACATAAGAAATAACCAGCCCCTCCTATTCATGAAGAAACACATTGATATGTGAAAGTTTACCTTTTTATTGATTAAGAAGTTGAACTCCTCCTCCAACATCTGCAACAGCATAGAAGAGACATCCTTCATACAAGTTGACAGTGTGGCAACCATCCGTGAGTAGTATGGTAGCAGTTCCAGAGATGTCCTTGGGACATTAAACAATGCCCTCACAAGCTTTTTTCTACTTGACTTTGAATTTAAATAACAAAATTCTACCTGAAAGTTGAAATAAAGAACAATAAGATCTTCATTGTGAAGAATTTTGATACCAAAATATTAAAATTGGTAGTAGAACAATAAAGCAAAAGGACCAAAGATATGATTACAGTCAGTTGATCGATAAGATCACGGCTCACACAACCCGGGAGCCTCTGTGATAAAGCATCCAAATTTGTGCCTTCAAGACTTTTTAGTTTCTCCTTTTCATTTTCTCCCTTTTTATCTGCTTCTTTTTCTTTCCCTTTCTCTTTGTCCGAATCTTTAGTCTTTTCTTTTTCTTCCTTATCTTTTCCCTTCTCTATGCTTTTCCCCTCCTGCAAATCGCCAGAGTCTGCAGAAACCTCTGCTGTATCTGGGGTAGCCTGTTGACCTTGGTCTGGTTCAGGTGCCAGTTCCTTACAAAAGAACCAATTTTCATGTGAGTAAGATAGCATTTTCACAAAATAGATACATTTGACCCTCTGAAGATTAAGATCAATAATTACCATCTAATAATTAATCTTTTTTTTTTTAAAAAAAAAAAAACGAGAGCCTTTCTAATAATTCAGAGCTTCAATTTCTTACGGTATGTTGCTCCTGTGTCTTCGCAGATTGCTCATTCACTTTGGGCTCTGCTTCTCCCAATAGTACTGCTGGTACAAATGCTCTTAAACGATACCAGATACGGTCAAATCTTAGTAACTTTTAAAGAGAGAAATTTCGCTTTTACAACACCACCATCTAAGCAACAAACAATAAATCATTTATAATGATTGACACATTTTCTTTTATAAGTAATCGGAAGTTCATTAAAAGCGCAAAGGCGCAACTCCAGTACACAAGATGTATACAAGAGAGACACCTATCTAGAAGAAGAGAAAAGATAATCAAAGTCAGCAGCCCAATGGTAAAGTGTCTTAAAAGAAAAAAGCCTTTAATTCCATCGATGTCCGCACACAGTCAGCAAAGTTCCGATCATTTTTTTTCCTCCAAAGACACATTAAAACTAAGGAAAATTTTATTTAATCTTTAAAAGTGACTATCGATCAACATATAGTATCTGACCAAGACAAACCTGAGATCAGGTAAGCATTCATAGAAAGCCCTGGTATCTTCGTCGTCCCATATAGCTTCTAGAACAGAAGAATCTTTCCCAGAAACAGGAGGTGAAGCATCCTCCCCAGTAGTAAGCCTAGTAGTGTGACCATCCTCTGGCATCACTGGAGGCTGCATATCAAGAGCTTCTGCTAAACTGCAAAAATAAGAATTTACACTATGAGTGGAAATATATATATATATAAAGAAGGTGGGAGTGTGAGTTTGGCGCTTCTTGTAGATTGAGATAATGCAAGGGGAGAATGCATGCAATCAAGTACATCCAAGCTAGCATTTATGATGCAAGGAAATAGCAAATAACAAATATCCTTTGGCTTGCTNGTAAGGCTTTGCTCTTGTGCTGCAGCATCCATCCCATCCATACTCCAAAATCACAAAATAGCCACCTATTTTCAACTCTATACACGAGCTACAGAAATTTCAGCTATTACACTGTTACCAGAAGCAGTAAGAATATTACACCATCCCTGAGAGCAAATATTCTTATCGCAAGAACACCTACAGCTCAGAAGTCTCTGTGACTTGTGATTGAAGTGAAGGCTAAGGCAAAGTACTAAAGCAATCATGCAAGCAAGTACTTTCAAGAAAACATTTACGAATAAAGAAAATTAGCAAGCGACTTGACATTTACTTGAATTGCTGTGCCTTGCTCCATGTTCAAACTAAAATATTCAGTTAACAGAAAACCACTGATCCTACTCTATAAGCTGACTTAAGAAGTCCAGCTTTGACACCTCCTCAGTAGCAATTCTTATCTTATGATCTACCTGAAAATGTCAAATATTTTACATCTACAGCTTCCTGACCGAGCATCCACGGCTCAAGAGTTTTCAAGACTTCCAGTCAAACTACTGTTAGCCAACATTTCAAAGAAAAAATTATTTCCACAAGTGAATTTGTATATTTCAACAAATATTTTCAAAGCTATGCCACCTTCAATTGAACTAGCATCTACGTCATATAAATATCTACAGATCATGCTAATATTTTTTGACATAAGCCCTTGACTAACCAATTTGACGGAGATCACATAAATCCACATCTGTAACATGTGCCTAGTATCCATATTCAGCTGTATGCTACATACTCCATCCTATATTATTTTGATCGTATTTATGTCAGAGACAATTTTATTACAAAGAAAATTTTATGCATAATTTTTTTTTTTATCTGTAAATTTTATGCATACATATTTTTTTATAAGGAATCGCAAATTCATTAAAAAGCGCAAAGGCGCAATCCAAGTACACAGGGAATATACAAGAGAGAAGCCTAACTAAAAGCGGAGAAGAGATCTAAAAAGACATGTAAGTTTGAAATGCCAAAATCTGAGGCAGCAACCCAAAGAAAGAAAGTCTTAAAGAATAAAACTTTTAATTCCAATAAGGTCCTCTCATGGTTTTCCAAGCTACGATGGTTTATTTCCTTCTATAGGGCACCACATAAGGCAAGGCAAGATCATCTTCCATAGAATCCAAACTACATCAAGCTAAAACCTACTCCCTAGAGCTCTCCAACAGGCAAAGAGATCTGCCACCCTTCTAGGCATTACCCAAGCCAATCCTACGCTGTTGAAAATAGTATTCCGAAGTGCACCTGCGATTTCACAGTGGAGTAGAAAATGGTCTACTGACACCCTAATCTTCTTACACATGCAACACCACTCAACTACAATGACATGTCTTTTCCTTAGATTATCCATGGTGAAGATCTTCTCTAAGGTGGCCGTACCAAACAAAGAAATTCACTCTCAAGAGAGCCTTGTTCCGCCATAAAGGAAGGAAGTGTTATCATGGGGGGGAGGGGGGCCAAGAAGAGTATTGTAAGATCTAACATCGAACAACCCTCTCCCGGAAGGAATCCAACAAAGTCTGTTCTCACCACCTCGTCTCATTCTAATGGAATACAACAAAGACAAGAGGGGTAAAGAAATCCATATCTCAATTATGAGTTGCTCTAAGAAAGTTAATATTCCACTGATGGGAGGCATTAGAAAGCTCCAAATAGTCTGCCACTGCAACATCCTTAACACGGGCAATGCTAAACAAGTTTGAAAAAGATGTCTTGAGAGATTGATCTCCATACCAAACATCATGCCATAATCGAATTTCAGAGCCATCCCCCATCTCAAAACGAGAGTAGCTAGAAAGCTCACCCCAGCCCCTCCTAATATTCTTCCAGAGCCCCACCCCATACAACCCATGAACCTCATTAAAACACCACCCACCCCAAGCACTAGCATATTTGGAATCCACAACCATCATCCATAAGGCCTCTCTCACATGAACATAGCGCCACAACCACTTACCTAGAAAAGTCCGGTTGAACACAAGTAAATTCTGACAACCCCCAACCCCCCTTTAGATATCGAAGTACATATCTTAGGCCAACTAACCAAGTGAAATTTGAACTCTTCACCCATGCCACCCTTGCAAAAAATCTCACTGTAACTTTTATAGGCGATTGGCCACCCCAATTGGAAGGGTAAAAGAGAAATGAAATAGGTAGGCAGATTAGATAAAGTGCATCCTCCTCCATCCAGCCAAGCGACGCTCCATCTTCTCAATGATGTCATCCCAAATAAACTTGGCTTTAAACAAAGTTCCCAAGGGAAGACCTAGGTACTTCTTAGTTAAGGAAGATACCCTGCAACCTAAAATATTAGCCAGAACTTCAACATTCATTACATTGCCAACCAAGACTAACTCTAATTTAATCAAATTAATCCTTAGACCAAAAATTGCTTCAAAGCATAAAAACAAATTGCGCAATTTGCAAAGGTGATATGGATTTACCTCACTAAAAATTAGGGTATCATCTGCAAACAAAATGTGAGAAATGTTGATAGCACCACCACTCCTTGAATGCACCATGAAGCCAGATAAAAGACCCCATCCACAAAAGCTGAAATCATTTTACTTAACACCCCTATAACAATAACAAAAGGAAAAGGAGACAAAAGATCTCTCCGTCTTAGGCCACGGGAGCTACAAAAGAAACCTGACGCTTTCCCATTCACTAAGACTTAAAAGCGCACATAGAACATATAGTAAGCCACCCATTTACACTATCTTTCCCCAAAACCGCATCTCTTCAACATATACAAAAGGAAGTCCCAGTTGACATAGTCAAAAGCATTTTCAAGATCCAATTTGCACAATACACCTGGAACCTCAGATGTACTATCAATGCACTCATTAGCAATGAGAACTAAGTCTAGGATCTATCTAGCCTTGATGAAAGCATTCCAAGGCTTAGAAATAATTTTCTCCACAACCATTTTCAACCTATTAGCTAGAACTTTGGCCACAATCTTATACACTCCACCCACTAGGCTAATAGGTTGAAACTCTTTAATATCAACAGCCCCTGGTTTCTTCAGAATAAGAGAAATGAAGGTGGCATTGAAACTTGTTACAAACGTACCTCTAGCATGAAATTCATGGAAGACAATCATGATGTATGCTTTAAGCACCTCCCAACAAGCTTGGAAAAAACATGTAGTAAAACCATCTAGACCCGAGGCCTTGTCACCATTAAAGAGCTTTCACCACCTTAAAGACCTCATGATCCTCAAAGCTTACAAACTTTGTGCACTTATCACCCTCTCTTAACCATAGTGTCTCAATTTTTGCCTCCAACTCACCTCCTCCAAAAGCGTTGTCCTCTCCAATTCATTAGTCACCGATGGCCTTCCTCAATATCTCCTCCTCAACTAAGTTTGTTGGCTAGAATCTAGCTTGGAGAACCCTAAAAGTGATAAGAGGACCACCATTGTTCACCCTATCTACAAAACCCTCTAACTTTAGCCACATGTTCTCCAATTTGAAGTATCTTTTAGCTCCGTGAATGCCTCCACAATCGAGAAGAATAGGAAAATGATCTGAACAAAGTCTAGGTAGCCTCTTCTAAAGCGAATTAGGGAATTGGGATTCCCAACTCAGGGTAACTAGGAAGCTATTGATTTTAGATCAAGAGGCGGGTCCATATTACTAGACCATGAAGAAGAGTCGCCCACAAGGGGAATGTCCATGAGCGGACTCAAAAATAAAATCAGAAAACTCCAACATAGCTGGACACATAAGGGCTTCACCCAATCTCTCACTCGGAAAATGAGTTGCATTGAGATCCCCACTGATGCACCAAGGTAGGTCCCTCCAACTTAGCAAACCAGCCAGTTCATCCCACAAAAAGCTTTTACCACCATCGGCATTTGGACCATCAACACTCGCAAATGCCCAAGCAAAATGAACCTTGACATTTCTAAAAGAAACGGCCACTAAGAATTCACCCACACACCCATCAATTTTCTCCACCACCTTCCTATCCCACATAAGCAAAACACCACCGAACGCCCCCAGGAGTCTCAACAACACCAATCTACATGGCTACACCCCACAAGCTACACACAGCATTATAGACATAAATATTAAACAAACAATGATGGTGCAAGGTCACCAAAGTTGATTGGCCGTATTTATAATTATTGCACAAAAACCCAAAATATCTATGATACACACAAACAAAAGTACACTAACTATTGAGCATAAAGAAAATAAATTATCTCGTGAGACATCACATGATAAAAGCATAAAAATTCTAAAAGCAATAGAATATTGTAGGCATTGCGGTACAAATCGTCACCGACCCTGTCATTCCAGCAACCAGAGATGCAACAAAGACTACAAAATCATTAATTAACTTACGAAGAGACGTTGCGGTACAAATGGTCGTAAGATTTTCGTAGCTTTTCATATGAAGAGACATTTTCGTCACTGAGCTCTCCTTTAGCATTAAGGATCTTAGCATTTTCATGCTCCATTTGATGAAGTGACTATAAGGAAATAAAAATATAAAAACCCATCAATTACAACCATCATGAAAAACTAAAATCCATCAGGATCTAAAACATGAAAGTACGAAAAGTATAAGTTCAGCTCCTAACCAACCAAAAAAGGGAGTAACTTCAATAATATCAAGAGTCTTACAGAATGCTCGGACTGAAGTAGCTCAGCTGCAGCATCATAATATGTATGGAATGCCTTCCTGAAGAACTTCTTTTGATCTGCCGTGATATTAAGGACCTTAAAAAACTGTAGCACAGAGTCAGTAGAGTAACTACAGAATAAAACAACACTGCAAACTAAATCCTTACACCTCAAGAAAATGTCAAAAATGAACACAAAAAAGACAAGTGTGCTGCAGATTATCGTCAAAAGACAACCTCTAAAATGAAAAGAAATTTAAATGGTAATTATAAACAGAAAATATACCTCCACATCGAATTTTAAAGCAATCAAAGACTTACTGAGGTCAATGAAAAGCCATAAACATCACTGGCATGATAATGCTAATAGAAAGAAATAAGTTATGTAAAGGACCAACGAAAAATTGTACCTCTTCATGAATTTCTTGTCCAGAGAGTGGAAGTCCCAGGAAAATTCTTCCTTGCCGAGCAAAACTACCAAGAAGGGTCAAATTCGTCTGAGTAGTATCCCTGTCCTTTAAATGTTCTAAGCTAGTAAGATCCTTAATTATATTATTGAAAATGCCACTGTCCTCTATAACTCCAACAAAGTAAAGTTCCAAAAGGAGTTTCAAGGTGCTGCGCTTTTTCATGGCCTTCAAGTTCCTATCTGCATCCAAGTCATCCCCAGACTTTCCAGGAAAAAAGATCTTCAAGAGCCCTTGAATCAGGCTTGGTGAGAAATCTTTGTACCTTTGATGAAGCAAAGAGCAGATCTTTGAAAAATAGACGAGTGTCAGATAGGGTGCAGAAGAACAGGTAAAAGGCATAAATATTATGCATAAGTTTGTCGCTAAGCTTCCATGGAAGTTCATATACACATTAAATAATAGACAACAAAGCTTTCACACATGGACATGCATAGTATATACCTTCTCATACAAAAAACCCACTCTAACATGTAGAAGTAAAAAATTAAGGTAGAAAGTAAAGCTTCAAGATATTTAACCCAAAAGAGTACCTGGACTGCTGCTTGTATATCTGAACTTCTAAGCTTGGCATCACAAATTGCTGTCACAGCTTCACTAACAAATTTGCTTAGGTTGACACCTCGCAAGTCTTCCATCAGACCTTCACGCTGCTCTTCGTTTATCTGCTTTAGTTTTTTAATAACTGCTGTGTTGCGTTTAATGCTGGAATCCAATGTCCTAAGGAATCCTGAATCTGGAGTTGAGGTCAATAGTATAAATATTTTGAAAACATAATATTGTCAAAAAAAAAAAGAAGAGATTAAAAAAAGAAAAGAAACCAAGAGTCAATTTTAGAAGCATTAGAGAATGTGCCCACTATGTCTGGGAAAGGAGAGAACGGAAAGCCTCGCTGAGATGTTCTTGAAAAAACCACTCAGAAGAAAATTATTGTAATCTAACCATTTACACGAAAGCAAATATCTGCAAATTATTTTTTCAATCGTTGATAAGCAATGATTGTGATAGCAAGCAATTTTACAAGAAACAACACAACCTATTGTTAAATCCGGCTCCTAATTCGAATTAGAAATTCTAACAACGAGTATGAAACAAAACTGATCAAACCAATATAAACTAGAAAGAAACCCCACAGTCAAACACTAATAATACTGAATCAAAATATCTGTACTTAAAAAAGACTCCTAATTTCTTTACAAAGGGGTACCAAGCAAGTTGGCTCACTCAAACCCACTGAAGTTCATATCAAGATAACAGAATGTCCATTAAGTAGCTCGAGACTTTGGAACCAACACATCTCCAGGCCTGTCTATTCCTTCATACTCGACTCAAATGAGCCTAAAGTTATTTAAAAAAAAAAACATATCTAATCTTTGGATTTAAAATGATGCTGTTACGCATTCCATCCTGTAAAAACCCTAATATTTGAGCTCTCAATCCTGGCAGCTCCTTTTAAAGCATTTCCTCTTTCCTCTCTCTTGTCCCAACACTATTCCAAAGCTTCTTCCCAGTGAAGCAGAATTGAAGAACCAAAGTTAGGACTACTAATTGAGCATAGTTGCACAAAACTCAAGTTAAAGCTAGACTAAATAACTACATGCATTATAACTATATTTGTAACCCCTTTTTTTCAGTCAAAAGCATAAAAAACTCACAATTTCATACTCAAAATTATTGTCGATTGAGAAGCTATTCGCTGTCATTTACCTTTCTCAATATGGTCCTTCCTATCTGTAACTTATCCAATTTACCTAGCAGTTACCGTGTTGATTTCTCAATGTACAAAATTTTTAGGTACTCAAAGACCCAGTATCAACTATTACTATTAGCTAAAAAGTATGGATTAGCTTCTATTACAAGGTAATTGTGGGTGGTAAAGACAGAAAACTGGGTGTTCTCTTGAAAAATCTAAAAAACAACCTTAAAAGGAAATTGTAAGTATTGGTTTTTTTTAATGAGTAAACAAAATATTATTAAAAAGCGCAAAAGGCAGTTGTCAGGTATGCAAGAGATGCAACTAGCTAGGAGGAAAAAATAGGTTGAGAAAATCATGAAAACCTAGAAAATTAGGATAATCTAAAGCAGATGCCCAATGGAAAAGTGTATTGAAGAAGAAAGACCTCACAAACACACACCCACCCATAATTTTAAACTAACGCTCCTATATGTCAGCCAGGGCCGCATGGGGTGGGGCTATGAAAGAATGTAAGGAGTGGGTGGAGGTTATTTTATAGCCATACCAAATTTGAGCTGGGAGATAGGTCCAAGATCAAATTCTAGGATGATGTATGGTGCATTCCCTAATTTATATAGCATTGCTCGTGTGAAGGATGCTTCCGCTGCAATTTAATTGGACTTTTTTAGTGGTTTCCTTTAGTGGAATATTAGCTTTATTAAAGCAGCTCACGATTGGCAAGTGGATGTCTTGGCTTCCTTCTTCATTTTGTTGTATCCCCATAGAGTGAGATGAGAAGGAAAAGACAAACTTTAGTGGGTCCCTTCACATAGAGGAATGTTTGATGTTAGCTCATTGAGAAATGTTACACTTCTTCTAAACCATTTCTCAACCATCCATTTTGCAAATTCAACAAGGGGCGCCTTACGCTTGTTTTGAATTTTTAATGAGATTGGCTTATTACTTAAAAAAAAAAAAAAAACATTGGATTGGTGGGATCCACATGTAGGTCCCACAAATTCAATGGTGGATTCACCAATCTGCTTTATGGAAATAGATGAAAAATGGGATGGAGAATGATTTTTTATCATTTCTTCGCTCCTTTTATAGGGTCCTTGCATTTAAAGATGCCTTTCCTTTCCCTTGGAAGAGTATTTCGCGGACCAAAGTTTCTTTGAAAGTAGCTTTTTTTGCTTGGTCGGCAGCCCTAGGGAAGATTCTTACCATAGACAATCTTAGGAAGCAACATGTCATTGTGGTTGATAGGTGTTGCATGTGCGAAATGTATGGAGAGTTCATGGACCATCTTCTTCTCTATTGCGAGGTTGTCTGCGCCTTACGGAATGCTATCTTCAGTCGGTTTGGGTTGTCCAAGGTTATACCTAGTTGGGTGTTTAATTTGTTTGCTTGCTAGTGGACACTCTTGGAGTGCTATCATGTGCAAGATAGTGCCCTCTTACCTTTCGTGGTGCCTATGGAAGGAAATAAATGATAAAAATTTCGATGACCGAGAGAGGATGTTGAAGGAGCTTAAATTCTTCTTTTATTCACTTTTTACTTGGACAGCTCTGTTTTTAGCTCCCTTGGTGATTAGTTTTAATGAGTTTTTTGTACTTTTTTCTACTCCTACTTAGATGCTTCTCTTGTATACTTGTTATGTACTTAGGTTGCACTTTGTGCTTTTTAATGATATTTCGATTACTTATAAAAATAAAAATAAAAAGTCAGCCACTCTTTCTAAAATCCCAAAATCACTCCATAAAACAAAATCACTTAAGATTTGACTTTCTTAAAAACATCACTTAAGAGCATAACTTTATCAGAAGTATTTATTAGTCTTGTTCCTTTCATTATATGCTGTGACATCCAGTATAAACTACAAAAAAAATTATCCAATGTTTTGCTTTCACACAGAAATTTGCATAGTTTTCAATGACTGGTCAATAATTTATTTTGTATGGTAAACCCTGAAATTCTAGCAACAATTACTAACCAGGCCTTTCTGGATTCAAATTGCTTTGACGAAGAGCCATTTTTGCCTCCATTGATTTCTTAATTTCCTCAAGACGAGCAACAGCTTCCTGCAACAAAAAGGAAAATAATAGCCTTAAAAAGTCATTTCTATAAAGAAAGACCCATCCAAAATGAGCACATGAAGGTAGCTCTAAGTATTCTAGCATATTGTTAATGTCATTGTTAACTATTATCAATCATAACCCAACACAGAGCAAATAGAATCAATTTTATCATGTGCAAGACATGTCAACAAGTGAATGCATAGTCTAAGAAACTCTCCCATTTCAAGTAACTTTGCAACTAGAAAGATGAGTCATAATGCATCAGCTTTCGCCTTTCAGTAACAAATACACCAATCTCACCCCGTCATCATGCTTGCCTCGATTTTCAGCTCCAGCTCGGTTTTCATCCTCATGGTGATCCATCTTCCTATTTGTATTAATAATTATATGCCTACATAACAAGGAGTTGAAGAATTAATTAGCACAGCTTCCAGATAACCATGAAAAAACACCAAATGCAACATATGACTGTGTCCAACTCCCTCAAATAACAAACTAAAATAATATCAACTGAACAAATGTGTCTCACCTAATCATCCACATATTACTAAAAAGTAAGCCTAATGGTGCAAGAAATTCCACTCCACTCTTGTCAAATTAAATTTTCTCTTAAGCAAGTCCATCTACCCAACCTATGAATAGAATATAACCCAATAACTCGGAACCAAATCTGTTTAACATCCTCGTATGAAAATTAATAATGCACAAAACATTAATCTGAAACAAAACGAAACAAATAAATTTTAAAAAAACAAAACAAAAAATCACAGGGATGGGCACAAGAACCATAAAATTAAATTGAACTACCAAAGAACACAAAAAAGAGAGAGAAAGTTTCACTCAAGCAAACAAGTTATATTTATTTCAACACAAATCGCATGCCACACAGTCAAATTAGGACTAATTCTACCACGCCCAAACACACTGTTCATCACATTTGGTTCGTATGGTTACATAATTCCCAACACGAAAAATGAGTATGCATGTAGTTGTAATATCCCCTACTTTGACACAAAAAAAAAAAAAAAAGATCAATTTCACATGGAAGAAGAAGAAGAAACCTATGTACGGTTATGATATTCGCCACCGAGATCTCGCCCGTATAGAATTAGAGTGTGCATATGAATGCGTGTGCGTGAAGAAGATAGAGTTAGGGTTAACCTGATACGAGATTTCGCCGGAAAGTCGCCGGAAAAGTAAGGAACACGGTAGAGAGAGAGAGAGGGCCGAGCCCAAGGTTGGGAATGAGTTGTGGCGAAATGGAGATGTGGAACCGAAATCAATAACCGATTCGTATTAAGTGTGTTTAGGGTCGGATCACGGGTGAACCCGCTTAAATACGGTTGCAATAAGGGGCCAGATTCTTGGCCCAACAATTTGGGCCCAGGAGGGATTGGTTCATCAGAATGGAAATGTGCTGGTGCAGACTTTCGTATAGAGGCTCAAGGGTTGGTCTGATAGCATTCGACAACACAAGCGTTCTATGGAGAAGAAGGCGTTCACACGCCTCTTAACATGGGCTTCACGTGAAAAATACTTCAAAGATTACAAACTCTACATCACATAAAATATATAAACTTCTAAATCTTGTTTGCCAAATTTAATTAATAAGGTATATAATTTCTTAGTAAAATATTCTAAAATCAAATTTAACAAATAAAAGAATGAGTTTTTTAATTGAGAAAAAGTATTTGAGTCCGAGTTTTATCCTTGTGACAAATAAGGACTTGAGACTCTAATTTTGACAATTAAAGGCTTAAGTTTTCACCTTAGGACAAATAAGAACACCGTCAAATTTTTCGTCAATCTCTTAACAGAGAATCTGTCAACTGTCAATATACCTACATCAAACCAATTAAAGCACAACACATTGACATGTTAGCAATTTAAGCCATGTCAGTGCCTCATCAGTCTCACATTAGCGTCTCATCAGCACCACATCAACACAACCATGATTGACCTACTTATTCATAGTGACTGGGTTGCTCAACACCTTAGCTAGAAGAATGACCTAGCCATTGTGGCTAGGCAGGCTGGGCCACAATTGTGGTTAGGATGTGCCTACCTACCATGGCTAGGTCTCTCCTTAGTCCTTAAGATGATAATGGATGGACAACGCCATCATGGCTCATTCGTTCCCAACCATTGTCTTGGCTTGGAGAGGACCCAACCACCCATGGTTGGGCATAACCCGGTCGTGGTTGGGTTACTCCCTCGTCCATCGTGGATGATCAGCACAAACATGGTTGAGCTAACCGCTAACGTAGCTCTTGTGCGAGGTTAATGTGGCGTCACTTAAATTATTTACATGTCAACATGTCTTGTTTTAATTGTTTTGATGTGTGTATTATCTTGTGCGAGGTTAATGTGGCGTGACTTATATTAGATTTGTCATATGTTGTGAAATGTGGTATATATGAGTGATAACTTTGATCTCAATTTTAATTTTGGTTACTTCATGTAATTAAACATCACGCACATTTTTGTGTTTCTTTAGCTTTTGATCATAAATTATCACCAGAGTTTGTTTTTGGTTGTTTAAACAGAAATTCTAAAATCATAGCCAAAATTTACAAATATCTTTTAACATCTCATAAAGTTAATTTCACATTGAAAAAATAAATTGTCCACATTAAGTGAATAGATTATAAAGAGTTCATGAGTATTAAGTTTCACATTAGTTTCTTACTATGTAAAATTGAGTTTTATAAATGATTATATCAGGGAGCAAAACCACCCTTACTCTTGGATTCTAAATTTGCTTATAGAATTTGAAATTTTCATCTATACTTTATGTGTTTTTATGAAATTGACCCCCCAAAATTTTTACTTTTTTTTAGCTTTGTCCCACCCCCCCCCCCCCCCTCCTCCTAAATACTAGTTCCGCCCCTTGATTATCGGAAGCTTTAAATTTTAACTTAACTAGTCATAAAGTAATTAGTGCAGATACAACTAACGTTTTTCTTTAGTCGATCCCAACTCCTTATCATAAGATGTAATCACAACCAAAACTTGCCTATTTCTACCATGTTTCTTCCACCATTCTAGAAGTTCAGCCTGGCCAAGTCTTGACAGTCCACAACTTCTAACCATATTTGAATCAAATAACCAAAAATATCCCATTCATCACTAACTTCCACCATCCATTTTAACAAGTTAAAACCTATCACTAGCTCTTAATACAAAAAAGGAAAAGCAAAAACAACCACTGAAAATTGGGCTATATTTGGAAAACCCTCAATACAAAGATACCTCCATGTTTGTAAAATCTCTCCCACCACTTTTGAATTCCCTTTTTCACTTAGAACTTCATTGAAACATTTCTTGAAAAAAAGGGGCTTAAGATGGCAGCTTCTATTAAGAAATTCTCAGTTGGGGTTCTTGTTGTGTTGCTGATGGCTCTAATTTTATGCTCTAGCTTCTCCATTGCAGTGCAGACCAGCAGGAAGAGATTGACAGGCTTTTCAACGTTGACTTGCATGCCACGGAATCTGAAGATTTTAAGGTTGGAATGTCACTTTATAGGATCAAAGAGATGCCCAATGTCTTAATACCCGCCTCTATGATTCAATCTCCTCCCAAAGCAGACTCACCGTAAATAAATAGAATCATCTTCTTCTTTTTTGAAGTGAGAGTATCTTCATTTTATGATTATGATTTAATGTTATTCTATTAAATGGAGTCGTGATAAATATGTTGGCACGTAATTTAAAAAATTTAATGATGTGACATCATTTACGACGTTAAATTCAATAATATTAAATTTTAACCCTAAAATGGCTTATTTGAGGATCATTGGCCACCATAAATTGTGTAAACATTGTATGGGTGCACTTCTAGATTAATCAATGTTTTTAATATTAATTGGGTTCGAGACATGAAAGAATTCTTCAGCTAACTACTCATCTAGCTTTATGTAACTTGAGTAATTAGTATTCTTTTTGTTTAATGATTTTAAAACGTGACATTTGGAAGAAGAAAAAAAAGTAGTAATTTCAAAACGTAATTAAGGAAAACTTAATTTTAAAAATACAATTAAACGTTCGGTAAAATATGAGATTTGAAAAAATAGTGTCTTAAACAACTTTTAAAATTGTGCATTTTTAAAAACTCTCCCGTTTGTGTGCTATACGAAAAATGTGAATTTTTTTGTTTGTTTTTTTTTATCAAATACACTCCCAAACAAAAGTATTTTTCATAATTTTGTTTAAAAATGTGTGTTTGGCTTGCAAAACTGCATAAGCTAAACACAGTACTCTCGAAACCCATGACATAATGGCTTAGGAAAAAAAAAAAGGTACGACATCATGGTTTTGGAAAATAAGAAATCGTGTAGGACTTGAATTACGACATACACGGATTGCATACATTTTCAAGGTATTTTGCCTTATCATCTAATAAAAAAAAAAAAAAGGTACGACATCATGGTGTTGGGAACAAGGGAAAATAAGCCAGCCCAATAACGAAGGAACAATTGGCTCTATTTGTCTTTTTTTTTTTTTCTCTCTCAAAACAAAATTATTAACAAATAATTCAAACACAAAATATTATTAAAAATATAAAAGCAGCTTTAACTTTTATATTTTATCATAACACTTTCTAAAAAAAAAAAATCCTAAAACATATTAACAGGGTAGAGCACTCCCATTGGCTTAGCCATTCTAGCAAAAATAAAACATATTAACAGGGTAGAGCACTCCCATTGGCTTAGCCATTCTAGCAAAAATGCTAGAATGGCTAAGCCAATTTTAAAAACAACCCTCCATCAGATTATGCAAAACAAAACCTAAAATAGATATACAACCATTTGTGAACAATGTAACGCCACATGGGGCGTTACACTGTTCCCGCATCCATATGTTTTTTATTATTTTTTATTCATTTTCTTTCTCTATCCCACGTTCACGCACCCTTCTTCTTCCTTCATCTCTCTCTCTCTCTCAGCATCTTTCTTTCTTTCAATATGCCTCACAGCATCTTTCTTTCTTTCAATCTGCCTCTTGCTTTGTTTTTCGCACGCCACCATTGCACAAGAGAATCATCGCTCAAGACCCACAGACCCATTGCCGACGGAGTCTCTTTCGCCCAAGATCCACCGCCGACAGAGCCTCCTTCGCTCAAAACCCACAGACCCACCGCCGATAGAGCCTCTTTCGCCCAAACCCAGGCAGCGAGCTGCAGAGAACGCCAGTACGCGAGTAGAGCGCCGAGAGACGAGGCCGTACGCCTACCTCCATATCAGCACAGGACCAGTCCGTGCCACATTGCTCAAGACACGATCACAGGTTCGACGGGGAAGGAGATGGTGTTCGCAAGATGTGCGTTGAGGATGTTTGATTTGTGATTTGTTGAAATTGAGGATTTTTAATTTCGTGGTACTTTACGGATTTTGATTTTTTGTATTTTGGATTTGCGATTTGTTTTCTACACCACCGAAGGGTCTGAAATCTGTCTGATAAGAAAGTTGTGATGGTGGGATGGCGTTGGTGATGCTTGCTGGTGTGTGTGAATGATAGCAAATCACTGGATGTGGTTCATAAGAAAACCGTTGGTGATGCTGGGTTCCATGTTCTGCTGCAGGCTATTTGGTATTTTTGTTGAAAATGGGGTTTTAACTAAAATAATAATAAAACATAATAAAAATGATTATTTTAATCAAATAAATAAGTAGTTTAGATAAGCTGATGAAGGTAAATGTTGAAGAATGATTATCTAAACTAGTAAAAGTGAGTTTTGATTAACTATTTTAGCTAAAATTTTACATCAGCCGATGAGAGTGCTCTAAAGTATTTTTTACATAGCTTCCAAATGGGCTTTGGGCTGGACTGAATGATCATGTGAAAGGTTCCGCCCAACGTCCCAACGGTGATTTCAAATTCTTTGACTTTTTTTTTTTAAAGGAAAAAAAATAATTTTTGGAGATCTATCTTATAAAAAATATGAATTTTAATCAAAATTTAAAAATTTTGAGAGATAGAATGGGTCCGCCCTTTACTATAAGGCCAATATCAAATGCCAAAAACGACGATATCGATCAAAGAAATGTTATTTTGTATTTTTTAGCACTTTTAAACTTACGTGATATATTTAGGGCATGTTTAAAATTGTGATTTTTAAAATTGCGATTTTAAAAAGT
>FXXK01000322.1:63276-73969 GCA_900184695.1 Betula pendula
TTGGACCTATCTCTGAAGTTTTATATTGACTCTGTTTATTAATATGCTTAGGCCTTGTTTTATGTTTTGGTTTGAAAAAAAAAAATGTTTTAATGTAATATTAAGGTAAGAATTATTTATGTGTTTTGCGTTTTTTTTTTAAAAAAATGTTTAAGTTTTGAGAAAGGAAAATAAAAGACAAAAACAAAAATTTTAACAGACAGAACCATTATTTAGTACATGTCATTTTTGTAAGTCAATTAGGCTTGCTCCCTTTTTATACACGTTTGATTCTTTGTAGATAAGAAAAAAGCATGCATGAAACTTGTTTACTATACTTCCCTATTTTTAATAGAGTAATGTTATATATTATATTTTTATTGTAGAATTAGTTATCCCGTAATATTAATGTGGTAGCCTTAATTTTTTTTTAACAATAATTATTTTAAATATTTATTAAAACTGTCACATTAATTTTGTGAATAAAAATATAATTCATAGCATTAAGTCTTTTTAATAATACAAAAAAATATTATATCTTGACCAAGTGAACAACCCATTTTTAGATTATCTTTCATTTTAATCTTGTAAATACTTTTCAACAATGATTTTGACTTTTGTTGGTATATATATTGGGGGTGTTTGGCAAAGGAGGGGATTGGGGGTTAGGAGATTGTTGACTTTTGATGTGATATAAAGTAGTAAGGAATGTTGTAAATTTTTTGTATGGAAAAATAAAATTTTTTGTTTTTTAGTGAGTATTTTATTTGAATGGTAATAAAAAATATTTGATGTGATATAAAAAATAAAAATAAAAAATTGTTAAAAAGTAGTTAATACGATATAAAAAATAAAAATATTTTTTTAAAAAAAAAAATCAAAATTTTACTACAGAACAGTCCAATCCATTGCCAAACGTCCCCTTTATATAATTAGGGTTCTTATTATTCCTCTCAAGCTTTGCTTGGAAATTCTGACGGGCCATGTTTCAAATTTCAACATACCAGTACAATGTGATTGAAAAAAAAAGGAAAAAAAAGAAAAAGGTACCAGTACAATGAATCTTCTAGATCTAGGAAACAGTGCACACCAGTACAATGAATCTTCAAATTTCAACACACCAGTACAAGACCCTCAATTAGTCACATATCAATGGAATGGATTCATGTCCATGGTTCTTTTTTCTTTTTTGGGTTCGTTTGTAAGTGGTCCATATCTATGGTTCACTAACACGTTTAAAACATATTACGGACCATAAAGTCAGTATTGACCAGTCTTTGGTGAGCCAAATTTAAGTCCAGATTGTAATTAAGGCTCAAATTAGGCCAAGATGCATTCACATTCTTATTAAATTGATATATATTTTTATAACACGTGTTTTTTATTTATTTTATTTAAAATAAGTAATGCTATTTAGTAGACTGTTATATAATTATCATACAACTTAATAATATAGCAATAAAAATCAGACATTAAATCAACACTTGTAAAAAAATAAAACCAACGACTGATCTTCATAATCACATCATTTCAATTATATAATAGTCGTAGAAATAACGTTACACATTAAAAATATATTAAAAAATCACATATTCTAAGAACACATTTCAATTTAATAGATCGAGTGAAAAAAAAAAAAACCTTCATTCCATAATATATATATGCTAGGAGTAATGATAATAGATATGTCAATCCTCATTTTTATTTTGTGTCAACTAAAATTGATGTGACTTTTAAAATTATCATTTAAAGTCACATCAATTTTGGTAAATACAAAATAAACATAAAAATTAACATATATAATTACACATATGCTAAACATTGAAATTTTCTTTAAAATGTGAAATTTTGGATGGGACTTGAGAGTCAAGCTGGTGGTTGGTCCAATTTGTTTCTATTTAAGATGTAGAATTTTCTTTCAATCTTAAGCCAGCACAGCAGCGGCATTGACTCATGAAAAAGATTGTTAACAATCTCAAGTTGGGAGGGGGTGAGTCCGTCAAACTATTTTTCTGGTCTTGCAAGCGCCCCGCTTTGCTACGCATGAACCATGTAATTTCTTTTTTTTTTTCTTTTTTAAGTGCATGAACCATGTAATTTCAAGGCAACGGATGACTGACTCTTCTTTGGCTGTTGCTCTCACTTATCTTTTTGGTTTGAGTAATCGGTTCACTCATTTCACATTATTGATGTAGAGGGCAACATTAATCTTTTGTTTTTTTTTTCAAAACAAAACATTTAAATTACTTTTACTTTTACTTTTAAGTAAGTTCAAAACAATTTTCCAGGGAAAAAAAAAAAACACCATGTAAAGAGCATTAACAAACGGGGCTATTTTTCAGAAATGGGTTCAAATTCTCACCTTTCCATATTGTGCTTCATGATTCATGAATGGTGAACATAGATACATGCATACATGTAGTTGTAGTTGTATAACTTGTATGTAGATAATTACATGTGGTGAAAAGAAGCCGGCTTGATTCCATTGTTTTCATGAAATCACCAAAGGTCCAAAAGTAAATTTCTTTATTGCTTGAAAAAAAAAAAAAAACCTTCATTGCTAGCTGACTAAAAGTTGCTGGCATTGATGACACCCACGTGATTAAAAAAAATTATGCACACACATAAAAAATGTCTTTGAAGCCATATGGCCCATATCTTAGGTAATTAAAAAAGAAAAGAAAAGGGAAACTGAATAAAAAAAACAGCTGTCCGATGGATGCTTCTAAATTTCTAATACTCACCCTACTCCATATCAGAATTTCCTTTCTTTATTTAAATCCAAACGTCAACTTTTCTAGTCAGTGTTCACATTGTGTGAAACCCTCTGACTGACCCCCTTGTTTGCTTAGATTTATGATCTATATGAACCCCACCAGACTCTCCCCCCACCAAATAAATATTCTTCTTCCTCTTGTTCTTTTAAACCGACCTTGAAATTTTCATTTCCCATCTCTCATTTTGTCAGAAACAGAGTCTGCATTCCTCCTCTGTTTCTTACTCTGCTTCTAAACAGAGCTTGGTGAGCTTCAGTGACCTCCTATACAATTGAAAGCTATGGAAATTGCAGAGAAGACCCCGGAGAAATCGCTAGCAAGAATTCCTCCACAGAGAGGTCAGGTTAAGGTTAGGATGTTCAAAGAATTGGTGAAGGGAGTAAAGACTGCAGCATCAGCGGTTGCAGGGAAATCAGGCTGCTGTGGAGGCTCGGCACCGATTATTCAACAACCAAGCTCCTATACTTCAGAGGGGTATTCGGATACCTCACCCAGATAACAGAGTCACCCATTTGTGTTCTTCGCATGATTGCCTAGGGCAGATTTACTGTTTAGCATTGTTTAGCTGCTTTTCTAAGAATACAGAGCGAAGAGAAGATGAGAGTCGATTTATTAGGCTATTACTTTTACTTCTCTGTTTTTTCATTATATGTATATGATAAATAAATTTTTGTAAATTATAGGTTTTACTGCTAGAATTTCAGCTGCTTTTCTATGTCATTTATCAATTGCCTGAAGTTTTATGCACGTGATTATGATAAAAGCCATCTGTTGTTACCATGTCTTCTTTTGGGTATTGAAAGCCGCTGATGAATTGTTGTTGGATTCTGAATTTTGTTATTTTTGACTTGGATAAACTTTTATCTTCTTCTGTTTTGAGTGTTGATAATGCAAAGTTAAGAAGACCCATGAACTTTTTCATGTTTTTCCTTACTGGCAAAGGAAAGCATTTTTAATGAACATAAATTATTCTGAGAAACCCCTTTTCTGTTTCAAGCTCATGAGAAAATAAATTCTTAATCTTTATTGAAGATAGTGATTGATGTGAACTTCTATTGAATGTGGCATTATATTATAGGAAGTGATGATTCTACTGAGCTGGCTTATGCTCGTGGAAAAATATGAGAGGGATAAAGAGAAGGAATTGACTGTGTGTACTTTGAGGCAGGTGAAGAATTGGCTCTTTCTCATGTGGGAAAAAAAAAGTAAAAAAAAAATGGCCATGATCCCCACCATATTAGTATGGAACATGGGGTCCAAGACCAAGATGCAATTGGAGAGAAATAATAGGGCTTGAAATATATATATACATAGTAGGCCATGTAATAAAAAATCAAAATAAATTATGAAAGAGAGAGAGACAAAAAATGCAGGGTTAGAGTGACCGCTTAATAAAGAAAAAGCCTAAAGGTTTCCAAAATTAATTTAATGTTGTTAACATTGTAATAATTGTGTTGTCCTCATTTATAAAGTATATCATGCCTCTTGGAAATAGAAAAGTTTATTTAATTCATTTAGACTGGTGTGCTATTTATGACATTACTTGTGCCTAAGAAACAGAAAAATCAAATGTAGATATAGTATCACTATTCTCCTTTCATGTGCTGGAAGTCATAGTTTGTGGGGCCTGAACAATTTGCAAAAATATTATCCTTGAGAGAGAGAGAGAGAGAAGAGTTGAGAGGATTTCATGTGTTGGAATGTATGGTTTATGGGGCATAATTCATGAACAATTTGCAAAAATACAATCCTCCAAAAAACAAAGAGAAAAGAATAAAAAAAAAAAGAGAGGAAGATAAAGAAAAAAAAATTATGTACAAAAGAGTTTAGTAGAGATTGGAGAAAAAAAATGTATCTTTATGTTTTAATTTTGGGATGAGAAATGTTGTTCTTTTTAGGAGAACTCCCTTAATTATCATGCAATTTTCAATCTCCCTGTTAAGCTAGTAAAAATTTGTAATGTGGAGTTTTAAACTATTGCCCCTTTTCATTTATCCTGTCTGTTAAGATTTTATGTTAAATCCTAAGTGAGGAAGCAAAAAATGCCAAAAATATCGCTTTATAAAAAAAAAAAAAAATCCCTTTATACAAATTCCGTTTTATTTTTTTGTGTTATATGGAATTACGATTTTTTTACATTTTTAATCAAAGGATATAATTAAGTTTTATAAATTTTATGAGAATATAACAAACATTTTACATGTTAATGGTTTACGAAAAATTTAATGGTAAGAATAACTGAAAGAGGTTAAAAGATTAAAACACTACATTGCAAATTTTTTTAAAATGGTACCTCAAGATGGACAAATGATCTCTCTGCCGCCGGCTGTTCCATTTGTTGAATCTAACAAAGTTCTACGACACCTATCTTTCGAGTGTTGTTTATCTCTTTGTTCGTCTGTTTTTTTTTTTTTTTTTTTTTTTTTTTAAATATATATATATATAAAGAAAATGATTGCAGATCCTAGTAATATTCCTTTTCCTCATTACGAAAAATAATTATTCTGTTTAAAGCACTCCTTTTTATTATTATTATAATTGCTTGCAAACTTTTGGAGATTCCACATCAGTGCATGGATTCCTCTTGTCCGTATTAAAAGTGGAGATAAAATAAACAAAGCACAATCTCCTTTGCTGGAGTTTAAGCCCGAACACATTGAGACATGACAATAAAAACAGCTATAAATTATTAGACGCACGTCTTTCAAGGGAAGAAGCAGATTTTGAACATAACTTCCTTAAAATTAGGGTTTGTTAGAACATTTTTTAGAAATTTTTTTGATTTTTTTAATTAAATTGGATCCCACCTTTCATTAAGAGGTAGGCCTTAATTTAATTTAAAAAATTCAAAAAAAAATACTAAAAAGATTCAAAAAAATCTCTAGAAGATACGTAAATATTTTCCTTAAAATTATTATATTACTGTACAATGTAGTCGCAGGCAGCCCATGAATCTTTTTTAGGATCCCGTGTGNACTGTACAATGTAGTCGCAAGCAGCCAATGAATCCTTTTTTTAGGATCCCGTGTGCAACTTATAATTGTCCGTTTTTTAATCAATTTATTCGTGTGAAAAAGGCATATATTTTGGCTTTTAGTAGATATATACCATTTGATATGGACCAAATGGTGTTGCCGTGTTGGCCTCAATTTCATATTCGGCTGCAATTATAAAAGGTTTTTGATAGACCTATTTATCTGAATAGGTGTCTAAGCACGTGGACTTTATTAGTTATGTCTGTCGTAATTATTTGCTCGATTATATTGTAAATGGGACATACAATTGCAGGGAATTCCAATTCCATTATATAGTAAAGCTCCTTGTGGACTCCGAATTTCCTTAAGCCTAGCTTTAGAATTTAAAGGTTAGTTTTGAAAACCATAGGGACCTTTAATGTGTCTTTTTGGTATTGAAGATAACCAGATTCACCAAATTAACATGTTAAGAACAAGATGAATAATACAGAAAAAAAAAACATGTTAAGAACAAGAAGCTACTTGATGTCGACACTTGGCCGTCCTGGTTTCCAAAATGCCCTTCAGGTTTAGGTTATTCATATGTTCAATTTATGCTTTATTTCCTAACTTTGTAGCCATGGCCCTTTGCTTGCTAGTAGCTTTTTCTTAAAAATGCCTCGCAGTCTCTTCCCAGTCCCGGTGCATGCTTTTCTTGATTCATTTATCATAAATCTGTCAACCCAACTTATTTTCGTTCCCTTATGTAATCATCCCTTTTCCATGAAAGAAAAAGATAATGAAAAAGAAAAATAAAGGCAATAACAAAAATAAAAGTAAATAGAGACAATAATTTTACGTGGTTTGATTTATATATGACTTATGTTTTCAGAATAAAGTTATAAAGGTTACATTCTGCTATTATTCACTTAATAATATTACAATACAAATAACTCTTATTTATAAGAGAATTGAAGTAAATAAGTATGATAATCAAACTATTACAATCAAATATATCACATAATATAGAATAATCAAATATGCTCTAATAGTCGATTCTCATTTCTCACCCATTTGTTGTCACAAAAATATCCCAAAAAATGAGAGAGAGAGAGAGAAAGTTCGCCACCATGGAATGAAAAATCTAACTGTGGATGCATGTTCATAGGAAAGTTGCTAGTCGAATTGGTAATAGCGATCTAATGAACTGTGTTGTGAGCATGGAGATTCATACTCCTATCATTCTTACGGGTAAACCAACTGTCAAAAGAGTTGAAGAAACTAAGACTAACAAATTTTTTAAGAAACATCATTTGACAAAATGACTCTCAACATTTTTCCTTAAAAAGTTAACTTCATTTAAACAAATTACCAAATAATGTTTTTTACTTTTCTCTCACAAATTACCAATTAATTCATTTTTTTTTCCCAATAAAACCATTACCAAACACACCATGAATACAATATGCTTGTTGAGAGAGAGGGGTTAATTATAGCAAAAACACATGAATATATTATGCTGTCTTCTGACATTTCTTTTTTTCTTTTTCTTTTTGTAAGTTTCTGAAATTTCTCCTGTCTGATTTTGAAAGTTTGTTTACAGACAACAGCCACACCACAGCATATCCACTTGTCGATTCACAAAAAAGTTGCGTTCACACACACTATCAAGCTTGATTTCTTCAAAAAATTTGTCTCGTAGGGGTGACTTTTCTTTTTTGTAGAAAACACCCACACCAATGACACCATATATGATGTACCCTATACAATTTGTCTATTCACAAAATTTCGTGTTCACACACACCATCTTTGTGGAAAAAAAATCGCCTCGCGTGCTTCCCATTATATATATATAGACCCCACTTGGTCTCACTCTCACCGAAGCCAGCTACACTTGTGTATTGTTCCTTTCTCGATCTTCCTAGAATCAAGACCGTTCAATATTCACAATCTATTATTCCCACAGCCACAGATTATACCGATGGAAAATGAAACAAAAAAGCCAGTGGAAAAAGAAAAGGCTGCCCATGCCCCTACCCTTCCTCCAACGAGGGGCCAGATCAAAGCAAATATATTTAAGGAATTGGTTGAAAGTGTGGTCGCTATAACAACAGGCGGAGCGGGGAAAAAGTGCGAAGAATGCGGTGGCGAAAGCTCTTCTAATCAGAAAAAGGTTCTGTAGAAGCCAGATGCATCAATGTAATTGCCATATTTCAGGGTTTTGGGTTTTGTAGACATGAGCTATTCAATCTAATTTTCAAATTGTTTATGTTTTATGTTTTTTTTTCTTTTTTTATGGAGAGTTTCCTTCCACAAACCCTGCCCAAAGAAGAAGGACAAATTCAGGTACTAAGAGCAATTCTCAATTATAGGGAATTCTTCTTTTTTTCTTTTTCTTTTTTTTCTTTCTCTTTTATGCAAACTTCATTGATTTCACGGTGGACTCTTGGGGTTTGGGGGTGGGGGGGTGGGTGGGGTATGGATCATTACAGTTTTTGATCTTTTGTGGGGAGAGAGAGGAGAGTAATTAGAACTAAAATTGCATTGGTATCACGAAAGAAAGAAAAAACTAGTTGTGAATTGAATGTTAAAATAGTAAAAATTAATGTTAAATAAATAAGTAGATTAAATAAAGAAAAATAAAAAAGAATAAGATAGTGAAGGAAAATGTTGGTACGATGAGTCTGTCTCTACGAGAAAAAGATGTTAGACGTGTATTTATATTTCTTTATCGGAAATATTATATTTACTTATTTTAACTGAATTTTTAATTGTTGCAATATTTTTTTAAACTACCATTCAAGTTATAATGTCGTCCCATTTTGTATAAAAAAAAAATCCCTAATAAAAAATTTAGAAAAAATCTTTTGCCTTCCACAAAATTTATGTCACTAGAATTAACTAAAAGAGAAATAGTTGTGGTTTCATAATATATTTACTTAAAATTTTGTGCAAGACAAACTGTAATTGATAGAAAATAAAATGGAAATACAAATAATAATCCAAACTTACGTGTAAGACAACTGTATCACTTTTTTTTTTTTCTTAATTTCATGAATGGGATAATTGTATCCGCTTATTTCACAACCGCCCGAAACAAACATCAAAAAGCCAGTCTTATCCTTTGTCTTGTGGGATTTAATTTGCACCAACTTTTTTTTTTCTTCTTTTTAAAAAAAGAGAATGACTTCTTCAATAGTTTAATCTTCATAAGTCCAATGATCGATGACGTACCCAAAAAAAAAAGAAAAAAAAAGAAGAAGCTAAAATGGAACTTCACGAGGTTTGGCTGTTTGAGTTTGATGGTTTTTCCCTTCCCATGGTACACAGCAACTTATATGGAGCCAAAACCACAGGAGTTCTCTCCTCTAATGTTTAACAAATAATACTTTATATTAATTAAATAATTAAATTTTTTTTTTTTTTATCAGATTAGCATTTCCACCCTAAGTTATCCATTATATCCATTATGTTATAAAGTCGATTTGTGGGGCCTAATCAATTTGGATTATCTTTTGACAAAATGGGTTTGGCTGGATCAAATTTAAGGAAACTTTTCACGGTCCATGCAAGTGGTGAAAGACATAGGCTGTGACAGTTGTGTTTGTTAAAACTTTTTAAGTTTTTTTTTTTTTTAAAAAAATAGTAATAAAAATAAATGATGTGATATAAAATAGGATAAATATTATAAATTTTTTGTATTGAAAAATGAAATTTTTTTATTTTTTAGTGAATTTTTTATTTGAATAGTAATAAAAAATAAGTGATGTGATATAAAAAGTAAAAAAAATTATTAAAAATGATGTTAATTTTAAGGAAGAAAAAAATAAAAGGAAAGGGGAGGATTTAACAAGAAGAATACTTAAATATTTACTAACATTCTTTTTAGGGGTCTTTCTCTTTTTCTTTTTTCTTTTTTAACTTAAAAATTACTACTGACCTCACTTTTTTAAAACATTGTTGACATAAAGTGATTTTAAAAAATTAAAAAAAGTAGAAGAACCTTGAAAGAAAAGCTAATAGATGCTTAATCATTCCACGTTTAACAGACACAACCGTATATGCTGCGGGTTCATGCATCAAAATCTTCGTCGACGTCATCGTCTTCCGTCATGGGCTTATGCCATCATCGTGAATGATCATCCACTGAAAACTGCAACCGGTACTTGGACAAAAAAAAATTGCTGTCGAGATTCTGAACCATAAAAACAAAAACAAACAAAAAAAAACTCAAACTGTAGTTTGAGAAGGGATTAAATTTTTTGGAATCAATACAAGCCATTCAAATCCTTCAAAGACCAACTCGGATGCTGTTACAGCAAGCGGAATCCAAAAAAAGATTACAACACACAAATAGTGTAGTTTTTTTTTTTTTTTTAACCGGACATAAACCAAATGGGTTGGATATATACAGGCACGTGTCTTTGGCATCTTCTTTAGAAAACATGTTTTGTTGTTATACATCCAGGCTCCAGCTAATGTTCTTAAGATATAACTGGCCATGGACATTGGCTGTCAAAATTGGTGGTGGATGCCAGTGTTTGTGGCTTGGTCGCATATGCACCATCCCCAGTTACATCAAAGGAAATTAATATTAGTGCTGACGTCGAACAAGTTAATTTATGATTAATTTGTTAAAATGAGAATTTAAATGATAAAATTTATTACTTTAAGTTTTTGGAATAAGCAATATTTAAACAAAATTCATGAGTTTAAATCTTAATTTTGCAACTTAACATCATTTCAATTAAATTTTTCATTAATTTAATTTTCTTTGTTGAGAAAAAGTTTAAATTCACATGTAAGAGTAATGAAGGTCCGTTGTTAATCATACCAGTTTTACTAAAAATGATATATTTTGTGATTCTGACATTGAATGAAGCCAAACTTGATGGCGTAAAAAGCTTATTTAAAGGGATACAAAGGCTCAAATTTTGTGAAAAAATTTTAATTATAATGTTTATTAGATCAAAACGAGCGATT
>FXXK01000322.1:74481-247416 GCA_900184695.1 Betula pendula
CGGCTCTAATTTTTGAATTCATTATAATGTTTATTAATCAAACGGGCAGTTAAGAAAAGACAAAAAGAAAAAAAAAAAAGTGGCCAAGAGCCTGTTCGAAATATTCATTTGAGTTCAGAAACAAATCCGAACGGGAATTGTTTTTTTTTTAAATTTTTTTAAGCTTTATAACATCCTCATCCAAAAGAGAAAAAAGGCATGTTCAGATGAGATTGCGCAAGATCTACACATACTTTATTTAAGTGTTTTATTATGTTTGTAGTTTACTTACTATAAATACTTGTTATGCAGTTTTTGTCGATTATTCAATAATTTTCAATTAAAAAAATAACTGTAGTACTGATTTTTTATTTATTTTACCTCAAAATATTTATTTATTTTTCATTTTAAAAAAAGTTGTGAGATTTGTGATGGTTAATTTTCAAACCCACTATATCATGTACGTTGCATCAATTCTTATCAAGCTAAAGCGCATGCATTGCATCAAACAGAGAGTGTTTAATTTTTAACTAATTAAATTTATTATTTTAAGATACATATTTATAGTTGCAACCACAAACAAAGGTTTTATGCCGACGATGGTGGACTATTTTGCTGCAATTAAAGTAAAAGAGGAAAGGTAAAAAAATTCATATTTCTGTCCTCTGTCTCTCTCATGGTTGTTATTGTCAACGCCTATTAAATGCCACGACCCCTACAAATATAGTTATAGGCCAGTGTCCTAAATAATTATTATATTCCGACATACCATTTTATATTCATTCATGTGTCCAACATAAACGTACAATGTCGCAGTTTTTTTTATTTTTGTTTTTTCCTCAAGNTAAGTCGAATTCAAATTGTTTTTTTTTTTTTTGGCCCATGTACAAGTATATCTCAATTTGTGGAATAAATAATTTAACAAAGAATAAATCTTGCAAAGTAAACTGTGTAGCATATGCTCTAAATGTGGTCCCACTTTGAGTAAGAAAAAAAAAGAAAGACAAGAGTTGGTTGGTTTACACTTTGTAGGACCTAATTTTTGCCTAGTGCAGGCCAACATATTTGCTTTCCTGGCATGACCATGGGATTGGAAAATTAAAGTAACGTTTGAGTTTTGTGCGCACAAAATACAAGTTGGAGTATCATATTGAAATTTAAGCGACGTGACACTTTGAACTTGTGTTTTGTATGTACAAACAAAAGACCCAAAAAAAAAAAGTTAAAAAATTATAAGATTATTCAAACGCCGCATTAAAATGCAAAAATACAGAATGTGAGAGAAATCAAAAAGTAAACCCATTATCAACACATGATATATATGACATGGATTAGATTAGACTACAAGACTATAATAAAGAAAAATGCTATAAATTATATTTTTATCTCATAAATATATCACTTTGCTTTAGGGGCAGTGTTAATAAATTCTTATATCCTTTGTTACAAAAAAATAAAAGTTTAAGGGTTGATTGATACTATCACGTCAGCAAAATGATATACTTATGAGATAAAAATGCGGTTTTTACCATTACTCCTATAATAAATGAAGATTGACCGAGGGCTTATAAAAGGCCAACATAGCTGCTCATTGAAGGTTGGGCCTAGCTATAGCTTTTGGAGAGCCCAAAATTTCAAAATTTTTCTCTAGTGTGTTTGTCTTTTGATGAGATTTATCCATTAAAATTAATTTCTTTACCCACCCCAACTTTAAATTATAGTTCCACCCATGCACTCCTACGTGAAAGCTCCTAGAAGCCTGTTTGTATTATTTTATTTTAGGAGAAACTCTATTTAATTTATTTGAATTTTCATCACTTTTGAAATCGCCATTCAAAAGTCTAAAAGATTTTGATTTAATGTATCTAACTTTAAAAAAATTTACAATGTCACCCATATTGTTAGAATTTGGAGTTAAATTAGACGACAAATAGGTGAAATAATTTTTACAACCTTGTAAAATTTACAAAATTATTTTAATTAAATAATTATTTTTAAAAAAATGCACAATTTGTGTGTCCGGTGGTGACCCGATGTGGGTCACCAGACCCACCACACCAATTCTGCTTTTTTTTAAAAAAAATAAAAAAATAATAATAGTATTTTGGAAATTTTTAAGCTCTCAATTAAGATTTAATAAAAAATTCAAATGGATAAATGACATTCTAACTTTATTAAAGTTGAGTATACTAAATTAAAAAATTTTAAACTTTAAAAAATAATTTCAAAAGCTATAAAGGTTTAAACGATTAATGAAAATTTTCCTTTATTTTATCCTCATTTACGAATCTATACTATATTACTACGAGAAAAGCGGCCCCACGTTTAAGAGGTGCTTAGGAGTCCAAGCTAAGATTTGTTTAGATGTTTTTTAATGAGAAAAAAATCATTACTGGCCATTGATTATTCTCTTAAAAAACTTAAGATATATATATATATATATACATAGTTAATTGGCCGCCATTACCATGGCATCACACGTGCGGTGCGATTGGAAGTCGAGCTTTGAAATACACCTTCAGAGGGAAAAAGTATTCTTTTGGGCCCGGGTTTCTAGAATTTCAAGGATCAGAGTCAAATATCCTGTCAGTGTCATTCCCGCCTGTCGCCTAGCGTTAGGGACTTCACTCTGGCGCTCGACAGGCTGTGTGAACACGATTATTCAATAAACAAGAGTAATTTATTCTATTTTATATAATTTATAGTTAAAAAGAACACGTGTCACTTTTGGTTGGGTATGCCTTCTGAACCAAATGAATGCACGTGGTCTGTATTTTATGAGCTAGATCTACTAATGCTATTTTCCTATAATCAACTTGCACATATGTCACACAAAATTCCTTTGAACTTTATGATAACATTTTTTTTCTCTTCTAAACTTAGGACTATGGTTATGGCCCCTTTCATTTTGATTTTTTTACTTAAATATTTATGCATAGTTAAATAGAGGAGAAATTATACTTACCCCTATAAAAAAACTACCATAACATTTGCAATGTCCCCTTAAACTATTAATTTTTGTAATGTATTTTGTTAAACAGTTTGAATTATTAAAGAGGTTGCAATGTTCTTCTTTTGTACAAACAATGACAAAATTACCCTCCACATAAGATCAATTTTTTTTTTAAAAAAAAACTAAAACCAAAACAAAAACAAAAAAGACAAAAAAACAAAATCTAAAAACAAAAATTTGGAAAGAAAAACAAAAAAGCAAAAACAATCTGAAAAATAAAATAAAAAAAACAAAACAAAAATTTTGAAGAAAACATAAGTAAAAAAATGTCGTGACCATTTTTAGAATCTTTTTTTTCTTTTTAGCTGAATTTTATATTTTATGCCCCGCCCGCGGGCGCGGGGGGGCGGGGGTTGGGCCTAAAAATTAAGCTTGACATTTTTTAAAAAAAAATTAGGCTTGGCCCAACATTTATGCTTCCCCCTGCAGTACATGAAACATGCCCATTTTGAGACCTGGTCCCTTTCTCTTCACATTTAATCCTGTGCAGATCGACCAGAGGCAAACATTCCTTTTACCTGTTCAAATACGCCCATCAATTGCAAACATCTTTTATATCTCGATCAGGCAAACACCCCTATTAGATAAATAAATCACAAGATTAACATTTTTATCTTGCATTCAAATCTTATTAGGTACTTTTCATCACCACTGATTTTGACTGGTTGTTCAACTCAATCTGTCACAGTCAATGGGTTCTTCTACATCTCAATGGAACGGGTTACTACGGGTCCATATAAACCACAATCCTGGGCTTCTCAACGGTCCCTTTTGCTTAATCACCGCAGAATTTTCCACACGGTTTATTCACAGTTTGCATGGACATTAACATATAACGCTTCGCGTAATCGATGTTAACTACTCTATGGATCGGTGGGCCAAAAATTAATGCTTTATTTGTTTTAGGGTAAAATATTTTTTATATTTTTTGGTGTTTAATACGATTCCAAATAATCATCAACATAAAATATTTTTAGTTTGACTGAAAAAGTTTTTTTGATTTTTATTTTCTAAAATCGTAAATCATTTTTTAAATTTTAACTTTTTATTCTCAAATTACTGAAAAATCACCGAAACTTTGTCAAATTTCAAATTTTTAGGTTTGTTTTTTTAAAAAAATTATGTTAATATTTTTATGTTGTGATAAAAAAATGATTTTTGTAGATTAATATAATTAAAAAAAATCTATAAAAAAGATTTGTGATTTTTCATACGTATTAAATACCGAAAAATATTTTTTTAAAACTCTCAAACAAATGAAGCCTAAATGAAATTAGTATTTTAGGTTCACATTAGGCTATAATTACATGCTAGATATTGAATTGGCGTGTTCTAGAGGAGACAGCCTAGCCATATTGGGAGTCAGGCTGGCGAGTGGCGGTCTGTCTAATTCGTTTGCACTTGAGAGGTTGAATTTTCTTGCAATTTTGGACATTAATGCCATTGACTCATAAATAGAAGTTTAAGATCTCAAAAGATATCGGGGGTTGCTATCATCGGATTGGGCTCCAAATCCCTTGTTATTCTGATCTGTTCAAAGAAGCCTTGTACGAATGGATAAGATCCGCTACAGCTTAGACTATTTATATTCGGATAAATAAATATTTAGTTAAATTTTAGTTACAATATTATTATTTTTTATTTTAGTTATTAATTTTTTAAAAAAATTTATATTTGACTCAACATTTTAGTTAATAATTTTTATTATTTTATTTAAATATTTATTATCTATTTTTTAAAATTATTTATTCAATAATAATATTTTTTAAACCTTATAATTTCTTAAAGATTATATTTTTTAAAATGTCTTTTTTTAATGGACATCTTTTTTAAAATTCATTTTTTTCATAATGGTCTTTTTTATATATAAAAAAAAAATGAAGCATTGAATATCAAATTTCTAACTATAACGATCATATTGTTTTAAGGCTTTTGTGTAAAATAGCAAGCAATGGAATTCAATAGCATGCACTGGGCGTAACTGGCGTAGGAAAAAAAAAATGACGAAGAAGAGGGAAGGAGACGCGTGAGAGAGAGAGAGAGAGAGATGGATATAATAATTTTTATTAGATGAGAGATGATTAAAAAAAATTATTAATAAAAATTATGAATTGTTGAGCTACAATGCTATAGCAGTTCAACAAACTTTTAGTTATTTTGTTGAGTCTAATGTAGATTGTTTTTAAGAAATTTTTGCTAAGGGCTCAACAAAATAGCTGAACCGGATATGAATGCTCTTAATAGAATAACTTGTAGGGCTCATTGGTCTTGAGCAATTCAAGGTGTTGAGCCAACTTATAGTCTCTTTTAAATTATCCGAATTTATGTGAAATTTGAACATCCTAATTATTGTAAATCTTCATCCCATCCGAGCAAGAGAGCCCCATAAGTGAACCCTTACTCGGGTCGGGTAGAAAAAGTTTGTCCCGTCCCATGTACCCAAACCTGCCCACAGAAAAAAGATTATGAGCAAGGGGAGAGATCCCAAGTCCGCTATCATAACGTTATTATAAGGATAATCCTTGACAATCTATTAAAAATTCCCCTAAAGAATCCACTAGCAATTTTTTATTTTTTATTTTTAAATCAAATGGGGCCCATTAAATTTTTTAAAAAAATAAAAAATTGCTAGTTAACCTTCTAGAGAAATTTTCGGTTGATGCTTAAACATTATCCTCATGGTCTTGCAGCCTATCACAATTTGATATTCTAGAATCCAAAATGGCGTAATTAGACTGTTAAAAGGCAAAGAGCTTTCATATGCTTTAATGCAAAAGCTACAGTGGGGTTCTGAAATGGAGTGGTTGAGCTAAGTTCTGACATGGAAAATAATTAATTATGGTCTACGCAGGAATCCTCTAATTACAAGACTTTTTGACTCTTCTTTGGCTCTTCACTGAAAAAATCAAAAGTAGTTTACCTTATCTTCTTAATATATTTCTCTGAAGAATCTTCTTTATGTGCTTTTTAGGCCATTTTACCCTAACTTAAAACATGTCTTAAGAAAAAGTCAAAAATTACCCTAACTTAAACATGCCTTAAAAACATGCATGGTCGCCGGCCTCAAGAGGGTTCCTTCTAGAATAGCCCCTTTTGGGGCAGGGGAGGAGAATGAATGTTGTGGATGAGGATTCACCGTTTAGGTTGTTTGAATTTTTTATTTATTTTTTATTTTTTTTTAAATTAGTTTAATAGAGAGAGGTTTTAGAGTAAACCTATTCCAGACAATTTAAGATGTATGACCTATTTGAATAGAAGAAAAAAAAAAAAAAAGAAGATGTATGACCTATATACTCAAGATAAATAGATTCTGTAATTTTTTTTTTTTAAGCTGTTTAAATTTTATAAAAATTTGGATACTCAAATAACAAAAAATTCCAATAAAAATCTCAACCCAAGAGTGTTGTGCATTATTTTTTTCTTTTTCTTTTTCTTTTTATTTTATTTTTAGACTGAGATGTTGAGCTTAGTTGATATAAATATGTGCATAAATGTATGTATAGCCATATGGGCGTAATTTGCACCTTTTTTTTTTCTTTTCCTTTTTTTCCATATAGGGGAAAATATATTTTTTCGCTCGAACTATCAAGTAATTTGCACCCTTGATAAAATAAAAAAAAAAAAAAAAATAAAAAAAAAACATAAAACATAAAAGGGAAAAAGAAAAAAAATTAGGGAAAATGTTTTTTTGTTGGGTTGCTTTTTTTTTTTTCTATTCTTTTCGTGATTTTTTTTTTCCCGTAAAAGAGAGACAATGATAATTTAAAAGGACATAATACAAATGAAAAGTTTAAAAATACATTACAAATTACTTAATAATGAAAGGGGCAACCCGGGCAAGTGTAGTTTTACTGATAATATATAATGAGAAGCGGTGGCTAGATTCTTTGAATATCATGAATTTCTCTATGTTGACTATAGATGTGACTCTTGCTTGCACTGGCCACAACTATACCCAAAAACAACACAAATTATTAAAAATGTCTTTTAACAGATGACTAATATATAATTATATAAGAAAGTGTAAATGGGAACCGATCAATTTAAAGAAAAAAAAAAAAAACGACAGCTGTCTAGTCACTAGTGGGTGCCCCTGACACACTTTAATCCATACTAGAATTCTTTTCTCTCTTTGAATTCAAACTTCAAAATTTCCTTTATTCAAGTGTTCTCACTACCTGGCTCACCCTCACACTGTTGATTCTCTATATATATAGCCCACCAGCTTCTTCAGCTCTTCCCCCACTGAACATTCTTTGAAAACAGCCTTTAAGTCTGCATTCCTCCTCTGTTTCTTACTCTGTTTCTCGGCAGGGATTGTTTTATACTTTTCAAAACAATGGAAACTGGAGAGGGGAAGAACCCGCAGAAAATTCCTCCCCAGAGAGGTCAGGTTAAGGTTAGGGTAGTCCAAACGATGGCGGAGGGAGTAAAGACTATAGCATCAGAGGCTGCAAAGAAAGTATGCGGCGCCGGCAGAGGCTTGGCGTCGACTGCGCCGCTACCGAGCTCCGAGTCCGACCCTTCAAAGGGGAATTAAGACACCTGACATGGATAACAGAGTCACCCCATTTGTGTCGTTTGCATAGTTTTCTTATTGATCGACGGATTAAGTTTCGTTACGTTCACCTTTCTTGTTTTCCCCTGTATTAGTCTAAAACAGAGTCATAGCACTGTTTGTATGCTTTTGTAAGAATTAAGTGTTGTAAATGGGGTTAAGTGTTGTAAATGGGGTTTGTTGTTTGTCAATGGAGATAAAATGGGGTTTGGTTTAGATATATACTGCTTTTCTTGATGTGTTCTGTCAATTATATATATATAGTTATGATAAATATGAATTTCGTGAATTCTAGATTTTACTGCTGGAATTTCAGTTGCTTTTTTATGTCATTTCTCCATTTACTCAAGTTTTCAAAGGTGGGTAACCGTTGGTAGTTGGGTTACTTATTTACATATATACTCTTGCAGAATCTTTTTTTTTTTTTGGGATTTGTTATCTTTTAGGTAAAGAACTTCTTTCCTGGTTTTGGTTTCTTCTTCTGGTTGTGGGTATTGATACTACTGCCTAGTGAAAAATAAAGGTAACTTCAAACTTCCTATATCTTGTAACTGACTGAGAAAGAGAGAGAGAGAGAGAGAGAGGGGAATTTGCTTTGTGCACTAAATTTGAGGGCAGTAAAGCAAGGGCTCTTTTCAATTATTTGCTGTTCAGGAAAGTAGCCTGTTCAAAAAGCTAGTTGCAGATTCTAATAATATTCCTTTCCTCGTTTCCATATAAAATTATGACTAAAATACTTTTATTATTTGTTTCTGTTTGCTTGCCAAGCGCCAACTTGGGAGATTCCACATCAGTGCATGGTCTCCTTTTGTCCCAAATCCCAATGAATAGAAAACAAAGAAATATATTGAGACATTGAGACATGTTTTTGAGAACAGAAATATAAATATATATTAGATTAATACATGTAGTTTAAGGGAAGAAGCAGTTTCTGAACAAAACCCCCTTACAATTATAATTTAACTCCATGGATGTAGCCATAAGCAGACAATGAATCTTTTACGATTCCAATTTGCTTCTTATAATTGACTTTTAAAATCGGCTTATGATCTGTTTATAGAAAGAATGCGTTTTAGCATTAGTAGGTTGTATGCTATTTGATTTCCTGTCCATACGTGGAAGTCTTAGAAGGTATGAATAGCAGTACTAGGGAAGGTTTTGGCCAAAAAAACCAAAAAAAAAAGGAAACAAGGATTTCTATTTTAATTCATCCAAATACCGGTTTGAACAAGTGGAGTCCGAACAAGCTTTTACATGGAATTACCCTATTACGGTGCAAAATAAAGGGGTAATTGGACTCCTTGTCCTTATGCCTGAGAATTCTCAATTTCCTAGGGCCTAAGTTGAAAATTACTGCTGAAAAAAAAGAAGGGTTTTTGTTCTATTAAAGCAAAACAAATTAACTCAGTAAATTAAAACATGGTAAGAAGTAGACATTAATTGGAATCCGCAGGGACCATTCCTTGTGTGACAAGAAAGGACCAAAAATGAGAGAGAGAGAGAGAGAGAGAGAGCATCAAGTTGCACATTATCCAGTAAATTTGGTCAATTCAAGCTTTTGTCTTGATGCGTAAGACAGGCAACGAAGTGTGAAAAAATTGGCTCATGTGCTTCCCACTACTGCTATAGAGAGACCCCACTAGAAAACTGATNGATCATCCAAATATCGGTTTTAAACAAGTGGAGTCCGAACAAGTTCTTACTAGAAATTACCTTATTTCGGTGCAAAATAAAGCGGTAATTGGACTCCTTGTCCTTGTGCCTGAGAATTCTCAATTTCCTGGGGCCTAAGTTGAAAATTACTGCTGAAAAACAATGGGTTTTTGTAGTATTAAAGCAGAACAAGTTAACTCAGTAAATTAAAACGTGGTAAGAAGTAGACATTAATTGGAATCCGCAGGGACCATTCCTTGTGTGACAAGAAAGGACCAAAAATGAGAGAGAGAGAGAGAGAGAGAGAGAGCATCAAGTTGCACATTATCCAAGAAATTTGGTCAATTCAAGCTTTTTGTCTTGATGCGTAAGACAGGCAACGAAGTGTGAAAAAATTGGCTCATGTGCTTCCCACTACTGCTATAGAGAGGACCCCACTAGAAAACTGATCGAGTCTCAGCTGTTCCTCTCAATTCGCTTTTGTATCTTGTTTTTTCACTGACTTTGGAGACTAGGAGAATTATAAGCCAATGAGTCAAAGACGAAACAGAAGGCCACCTTTCCAATACGCGAAGAGATGTCAGATCATAGCAAAAAATTGAAAGAGAGGCCGGTTACTTTTTTTTTTTTGGTGCAAATTTTTCAATGATTTCACCGTGAACTTTTTTGGTTTACTGATCATTGCCATTCAATATAACAACAAAATAATAAAGGATTTGACGAAAATGGTTTGAAAAGAAAGAAAGAAAGAAATAAAGAAAGAAAGATATGGAAGAACAAAAGTTGTATGAATTTACAAGCTAGAATTATGCGAATAGAAACCGAAAAAAGGAAAAGTTCAGCAAAGAGAAAGGAATAATTTCACCAGTAATATAATATTTAGAACTTTAATGATAATTAAGTACCTAACAATTGATAAAAAAATATTTATGTAAAGTTTGGTTGGAAAAATTTAACATTCTTTTGGCATCCACTTTCTCATGATCGCTATGTTTGTTAAAAATTTTGTTCTTTTTTTTTTTTTTAAATTTTTTGGTTCCCTTTATCTATTAAGTGTAACAAAACCAAATAATCTTTTAGGATTTTTAAAATTTTTAAAAGATTACCTCTGTCCAATAACTCAATTAATTAAACTTCATGAGGTTTTGGCTGTTTTTAATTGCTTTCCCATCCCATGTTACAAAGTGACATGATTGAGCTAAATTTACTTCCCAAATTCTCTTCTCAAGTAGTATTATTTCACTTACAAAAAAAAAAAAAGAGTAGTATTATTTCAATAAAGAATTTTGATTTTGACCAACCTCTCTCACTAGATTTCATTAAAAAACTAGGTAATAATTTTTCAATTGCACGTGAAGGTCACAATCTGATGAATGCGTGGACAAAGCAAGGGCACGCACGCCCATTGGTTTAATGGTTTATACAAAATGGATTAGTGGGGCTGGAATTGGATTAGTGGGTGTAATCCATAATAATTAATTTCAGTCAAATGGGTTTAGCTGCATTTTTTTTTTCCTGGAATCTCTCACTCGTAACAGCAGATGGGGGCTTTACGCATCAAAATATCTGTTGACTTCAACGTCTGACATCAATTACAAGTGGGTTTATGTCGTCACCGTCGTTGTCGTCATTCCCTTGTCTCCTTCCTCTTCTTTAGGAAAAATGAGTCATATTCCCGCAGACGTAAAGATTTGTTGGCCATTCAGATTAGAAGTAAAAAAGAATCTTTTTTGTAATCTTTTTTTTTTTTTTTTCTCTTGCCTATAAAAAAAAAAAAAAAAGAAGAAAGAAGATTTGTCAGCCGACTTGATGTTGTAATTTCTTCTTCTTTTCTTTTTTTTTTTGGGACCGAAGTTTCAAAGGGTATTAATTTTTTAGTATACTTAATTGTCAAATTGACTATTTCTTATAATTATTATAGAAACATTTCAACCTTTCTTCTTTTTCTTTTAGCTGTTAGAATTACGAGTGGGCATGACCCACCTTAATCTCTTTTTCCATTTTTCAATATTTGCTTATTAAAAAAAAAAAGAAGATTTGTTGGCCAAGGACACGTCATCCTCTCGTGTGTTATGTTTTATGATATTGTACTGGCATCGTTTGGTAATGGATTTTTTTTTTCTTAAAAAGTTGACTTCCTTTTAACACATTACCAAACAACATTATTTATTATTCTCTTAAAAAAAATTTAAAATTTCATTTTACTTTATATCACATCAATTAATTGCTTCATTTTTTTCTCAATCAATCCATTATGTTTGCATACGATTGAAACATTAATTCTATTTAGTAAATTATTACATAAATGTGACATAAGCAAGTAGTCTTTTTAGATTAATACTTGATTATTATTTTTTAAGTACTTATTTAATAATTAATTTTTATTATCACATCATTAAGTTATATAACAAATTTTACAAAAATTTACTAAATAATATTATTCAAATCAAAATAGCCTCATCTCTTGTTGCCAACTCATGGCTAGCTAAACTTGCTGCCTCCCACATAAATATTACAGTTAATTACTCTTAATTTTAATTTTTTAAAGACGAAAAAACAAATCATTATTTTTTTGTTTCTCTCCAATCATATTTACTGCGGCGAGGTAAAATCAAACGACTTGTTGTTTTATTGAATTTGCTTCATTTTTCTACTTTCCCTTCCAACCACTTGTTGCTTTATTGAATTTGCCTCTTTAGTCAAATCGTGTCCCATGTGGCCTTGTTTGTCATGCATAATCGTTAAGCTTCTAGATACCCATATCTATGACTTTATTTTTTTTTCAAAGATATGTTTACGGCTTGGTTGCACGTGCATTACTAGTCCTACTTACATGGGAGTTACAAAGATCAAGCTCATGATGTGCTTGTTTAAGATAAGGTTTTCCTGTAATTAATTTGATTATTTGAATATAGTGTGTAATTGGGTTATTTGAATTATGTGTAATTTGGATGGTTCTATAAAAATAAGGTTAGAAGACTTACTTGTTCTGATATGTTAGGGGTAAGTAAGTTATGTAACTTCTCTCTCTAATTATTGGATTGTTAAAAAATTAACAATCTAGGAATTTGTTAAGACTCTTACATCATTTTTATTGAATAATTGTAGAATAAAAATCTAGTTTATAAGGTTTCTCAAATTGAAATAATGATAAATGTATATTTCAATATTTGACGTAAAATAATTTGTCCCACATCGAGTTAAGGCAATAGTAAATTATATTGGTGGCTGCCCAAAAAGTAAGTTGATGTGCTACTGAATAATCTTTGTAACGTTTCAAATGCAAAACAATCGACTTGTTGAAATATTTCTCCAATGATCGGAGAAAAGTTTCAATCCAAGAAGGAGACTTGCACTACTAATAACCAATATAATCGTGAGGGAGTCACCTTCTGGTAATAAGGGTTACGTTTGGCAAATGATTTTAGTTTATGTTTTTGAAATTTCAAAAAAATTACATCAAAATATTCAAATTTTTTATATTTTATCAATTACTTTTTAATAATTTGTTTTTTTACTTAATATATCACATCAAACACTTTTATTATTATTTAAATAAAAAATTAACAAAAAAAATAAAAAAAAAAAAAATATTATTTTTTTACTTTATATTACATTAAAATTTAAAAATCCTTTATCCCAATCAAACTCTTTGTCAAACCCACCTAAGGTGGCCAGATTCACAGCAAAGTACAAATATGTTCTTGCTGGCATGAACTTGGGACTGGAAAATAAAAATATAATATAATTCAGGTTGTCAGACACTTCACGTCAAAATGCCAGCTTTGTACTACATGTGGAATAGATTCTATGTATGAGAGATAGTTGGAAAGTAAACCCATTTCAAAACATGATTTAAATGGCATCAGTCTAATAAGACCGTAACACATTTCCTTTGACTAGGCTGAAACACAGCCAAGAAAGCTGACGATATGTCAACGTCACATAAGCTTGTTTGGATTCTTCTTCTTTATCTTTTGTTTGTTGGTTTATTTGTTTTTTTTAATTAAACGAAGAAAAATGATTTCACGGAATTTTTTTTTTTTATCCTTAATATGAATGGAAGGGAGAATGAGACATCTTTTTAAAATATGCTTATAAACTTAAGATAAAAAGTGACCTACTTAATTAAACTATGTGGACGATAATTCTTTTCTTATTCTCTTTCACTCCCATACCATGAAAAACCATATATATACTCCATTTTTTTCTAGTCAGCACCACTCTCAACCACCTCACGAAGTGATTGGACCACTCAATAAGAATAACTTGAATAAGTTGCAATCATCATATGCCCGATTTTTCAAATGAAATAAAAATGATTTTGTTTGTGCAAATATGAGGAGTAAAATTGTCTCAATTTTAAAATTTAGATAATGTTATTGCCCTTTTAACTGTAACTGGCTCATCTTTATTCATTTAAAATTGAGAAGGTCTTTTTTCCGACAGTATCATATCTACCACCTCAATAAATTATTTTGATGAACTAACGTGGCAGTGCAAGTGAGAGAGTAAAGTGATGGGTTGTATAATGCTAGTAAGTGTTGCATCACTCCCATAAGAAAAACGCACACCAGGCTTTAGAGAGGTGCCTTAAGGTCTAAGTTAGGAATTTTTCTTTTTTTTTTTTTTTACATTTTTTAATGAGAATAAATATCTTTAGAATTTTTTATTCAACATCGGTAATCGATTTATTCTCTTAACCATTAAGTTATTGTTATCTTTAATTTGTCAGTTTTATGATGGAACCAGCCAAACCAGGCGTGCTGTGCTCCAAAGTGATTGCACATAATTACAAAAAAAAAAAAAAAAAAAAAGCATTGGACTTTGAATAGACCTTTAGAAAGGAAAAGGGATCCGGCTTCTATAACTTGAATGATAACAGTCAAGGGTCAAAAATTATCCGGATCCAACTCATTTTCACTATGGCCATGGCCCATGGGGATGGGGTCCCAGCAAATGTAGCACGTGACAAAACCATGAGGTCCTCACTCACTCTGCTGTCACTTCAAAGTTTTGCCGTACGTGGTATCTTCTTAGGGAGTCATTCTGGCTCTAGACAGCCTGTCAACATGATTTTCAGCGCACTTGAGAGCGTGTACTATTTTGGTGGCGTAAACTGTCGTTTTACGACTGTATTCCAATAAATTTTATTTATTAATGTTTTTTTTAACGCGAGTTGGATTTAAACTTTTTATAAAATGAGATAATTTATTCAAACTCAGTTAATTAATTAATACTAATTATTAGTTATTTAATTATGATTAAAATTTATTGTTTCAATAAGTAGATAAATTAATTCAAATCTTAAATAATTTAATCTCAATTTTATATATTTATCTTATAGTAAATATATATATTCATATACACACATATACATATATATACATATACATAAATCAAAATGATGAAACTCCATTTTAAAAATAAGGCCTGGGTCAAAAGTGTCACGTAAGCAATGAATAGTCATCTTTATGTCTGCCTAAAAGGTCAATGGATTGACTTTTTTCAAAAATCTACTATGTTGTAGAAGGTTTCGATATAAGCATAACGGACTTCAGTTTGATTAGCAATGTTACATTAGCCAGTAAAATAAAAGTACAATAAAAATGTAATATATAACGTTTCTCTTAAATTTAAGGGTATATTTAATATGCAAAATAGATTTTTGAAATGAAATAGCTATTCTTTTTTTTAAAAAAAAATTCTTCATTTTCCATGAAAATACCTTATCGATTAAACTTATCACAAAAGAAGAGAGGAATAACTTTTTTTTTTTTTCATTCGTGTTTATAAAGGACTTGTAATTAAAGTTACAGTACCTCTAACAGGATTTTAAAACTTTTACGCCAATGTTTATTTCGACAAACAAAATTGTCACTTCCGCTCCCTGACACTGAGGCAGCTGGAAGCAACTATTTTGGTAGCTGCAATAACACCTCCTACTGGCTACTGTTCACAAAAGAATCGCAATGCATAGAAAAGGTATGCCTTCAAATCAGAAAAATCTACATACGGCAGATACAGGAAAAATCAAAGGTAAATATACTCTGTAGAGAACCAATTTGCAAACGTTGTTACTGAGCTGGTGTACAAGATTATGATTACCACTTGATTTAGGGCACAATGAATAGGCGCAAAAGTATAGTTGCGATGCAGGGAAGAAAAAGTGAGTGGGGTGGTGCTTCATTTAACTGACTTCATAAGATTTCAAGGATATTGAAATCTGTTGCCACTACTGTTGATATTAAACACCCATACCGAATTCGTACCAATACCTCTTTGGAAAAGCCTGGTAAAACTCTGCGGGAATGCAAAACCAACTTTTTGACAGTTTGATCACTTACTTGGGGGCGGGGAAAGAGATCTAGAGTTTTAAAGTCTTGTGGGAACTCAATCTTGATCAAGAGGGACAAAATGAACAAAAATTTGGATTCCACCCATACCAACTAATCTACCACATTCCAAGCAATAAAAGATGCACATAACACGCATTATCCCTGTTTGTAAAATAGATTATTTTCCCAGACAACAGCTAGATCAGACTGCCGGATACAAAATCCCTCATTTAAACTTATGGCCGTTTGCCAACATTCATCTCTGCCCCTCTCTCTCTCTCTCTCTCTCTTCTTAAGATTATGCCTCTATACCTGGCTCACGAATTTGAATGGATGTTCTAGACAAACTTGCTTCGAGCTCATTCAACTCGTCCATGTCCAGCTCATCATCCTCATCATCAACAACAAGAGAGTCCTCATCAGGATCAGCAACGGTGTTAGTTGAGGAGCTTGGTTCCCCAGCAGCTAAGTCATCTTTGGCCTGAAATTGAACACAATTAAATAATGCAAATGTCCCATGTACACCACACTTGAACAAGCACATCTTGCATATTTGGTGCCTTTTCAAACCGAACTTCCGCAAATGTCTTGGTCTAGATCTTGGAAATTTATTAATTTATTAAAAGATTCTAAACTCAAGAAAACAATGCAAAGAAAAATACTAGTAATCATGATATGAAGAGTTCCAATTCAGTTTAGACAACAACAGGTAACTATATATACCAAACAAGTAACGAATGCAGCATTTCTGTATCCATTTTGTTGTGCACAGAATGCAAAATTATTCCATGGTGTGGCTGGGCAGTATTTGAAGTGAACAACTCACTTTGAGGACCATTCCTCCCGCATTTTTAACCATGTAAAGACTGAAACAAATACCTGTCCCATCTTCTCAGCATGTACAACGGGCTTTTGGGGGAAGTGGTGCTCATAGATAGCTCGTTGTATTTCATCTGTGTTTCTCGATTTTGGTGAACCACTCTCCCACCTGCTTTTTTAGCAACTCTCGTGACTTGAGACAAGGAGACACTTTGTCTCCTTTGCTATTTGTTATAGTGATGGAGGCGTTAGGTAGGATGATTTCAACTGCTGTGAGTGGTAAAAAAGAATATTGGATTTGTATGCTTGTTGGTGGACTGCAGACAATACTTTGAGTGCTATTGTGTGGAAGTTGGTATCTTCATGTCTTTTTTAGTGTCTTTGGAGCGAAAGAAATAATAGGAGTTTTGAAGACCATGAGAGGGACTTTAAAAGAGATTAAATCTTTATTTTTCAATACTTTGTATCTTTAGACAGCTGTTTATATTCTCCTTTTGTGATTAGTAATAATGATTTTCTTATTCTTTTAGTCTATACTAGTTAAGTGACTTCTCTTATATACTTCCTGTATGCATGGGGTGTCTTACGCTTTTAATGATATCTCATTTACTTATCATAAAAACAAATACCTGTCCCAACCCTTGTCCTTTTCAGGATGTTGGTTTTTCTAAGTAATTAAAAAGAATCTGGTTGGCAAAGGCATAAGGCAAACACTTACTGGAAAAATGCTGAAGGTAAAGACATATTAGGAAATGGCCTTTTATCAAGGGCATAGTTGGTTATTCCATGAAAGTTAAATTATTCCATTTTCTTTTAGATAAAATTTTGAGTGTAAACTTATCATGGATGTGGCCAATTCTAAAATGACAGCTTTTAATCCACTTCATGGATTAATGTAAAATGGCTACATTTAATGAGGATCATAATAGTAATACCATCCGTTTGCTTTTCCTAAGGCTGTAACTCTTGCAACTAATGGTCTCATTCAAGATGACATATTCTGCCTTCAAAACCTATGCAAACATGAATGAAACCTTCAATTTTTTCAGGACAACCAATCAGACAATAAAGATATTTTAAAGTGTTCAAATGAGGTCCATGGGATGTACCGTGTGAAGCTTTGAAAAAATATCAGGAGGGGTTGGGGGCTCTCTAGTCATACTAGATTGAAGTGGGTCTCCAAATTAAATGTTGGCATGACATGTGGTGGGGATCAAGCTCTCAAGAGAGCTTTTCCAGACTTATTCAGTATTGCACGTTTTAAGATTTAATGGTAGACCATTTGATGCTTTCAAGTGCCTCTGATTAGTGGAATGTTAACTATCCGAGAACGGCTCACGATTGGAAGGTGGATATCTTTACCTTGATCTTCCATTTGTTGCATTCCTTCATATTGAGACAAGGAGGTAAACACAAGCTTTGTTGGGTTCCTTCCAAGAAAGGGTTGTTTGACAACAAATCATACTACAATGTTCTTGTTCTCCATGATAATTGGCCTTTCCCTAAAAGGAGTATTTGGTGGAATAAGGTTTCTTTAAGAGTGGCATTTTTTGCTTGGTCAGCTGCATTAGGAAAAATCTTTACCACAGATAATCTAAAGAAGCGACATGTTATTGTGATTGATTGGTGCTGCATGTATAAGAAGAGAGAGGAGTCAACAAATCATCTTCTACTCGATTGTGAGATTGTCAGTGCTCTTTGGAATACTATCTTCATCAGTGTAGGGCTAGCTTGGGTAATGCCTAGTCACCTCTTCACTTGCTGGAAAGCGCAAGGTGATAAGCCTCAATTTGATGCAATATGGAAGATGATACTGTTTCGTCTTATGTGGTGCCTTTGGAGGGAAGAAACAATCAAAACTTTTGAGTATCGTGAGAGAACATTGGTGGATTTAAAGGCTTTATTCTTTAAGACACTTTACCATTGGATTGCTACCTTCTAATGTTTATAGCTTTCATATTTTTTCTAGATCTTTTTCTTCTTCTAGTCCTGTCTCTCTTGTATATATGTATATTTGGGTTGTGCCTTTACACTTTTTAATGAATTTGAGATTATTTATTAAAAAAAAGATATTTTAAATCTGATAAATGACCTCCTTTCTTTTTCTGTCTGGCTACTGAGGTGAATGACTTCACAACACAATCACCTGCATTTCAGGCATTGTTGAAATATGACTATAACAAACTTACAAAACCAACATTGTTGAAAATGTACCATTCCTAGTATTTTTTAATACAACATTAGGAAACCAAAATAATTATGGTTTCCTAACCAGCTAAACCTAGGGTCGTTGCCTTCCAACCTTGATGTCAATTAAATTAAATAAAAAGTTGTCTTTGTGCCTGCCTTGAACAATGGCAGTCCTAAGCATTTCTAGAAGCTCTGTAGCTCAATACCACCAAAATTGTAAAACAGAGATTTTGGGTCTTGCACCGCGATTGGAAGCTAGTGAGCAATATGACAAAATCTTAATAAAACTGTGACATAAGAGATATAAGATATTTACTTTCTAAGATTTTATTTTTTGATAAGTAATCAACATTGCTAAGAAAAGGGAAAAGGGAGAGCCCTAGTACACGGGCTCTATACATGGGATTAGCTTTTTAAAAATTGTACAAAACCTAGGATATTCTTTAGCCTCAATTAAAATGCACAAGCTTCCCAAACAAAGAATGAAAATACCAAAGATAGCACATCTCACCAGTAAACCCCTCCAGTACAGGTAAAAATTTTTGATTAGTTGCCAGAAGAAAAAAAGGGGAATGCTCTGTGTTTCATAAACTCAATGCCCAAAGAGCATCATTTACAGCATCAAGGTTTCCAACTAGATGCGTTGACATGAAAATTGAGCTGTAAGTATACCTTTCTACGTTGCTTATAGCATAGGAAAAAAGGCTAGTAAGACTATAATCATGATTTGATCAGCATATCATAGATTATACTGTTGTAGTCAATATATTGAATTCTCTACATTTCTGTCTAAGAAAAAAGCATCCACAAATCAGAATGAGCAGTTTCCCTACATTATAACATACCAATCAACATGTTGTAGCATATAATTCTGTGGTCCACACATATAAAAGAGAAAATTATATGTAAAATACACATTTCATACAAATCAGTTGTTACACTTTGATTTGACCATGCATCATAAAGATGTTGGACCTTAAAAAGTTGGCAAAAGAAAGAGGGGGGATGGGGTTAGAGTTCCCTGACCTTGGAATTCAAGTTCCATATGTTTCAAGCCACCATTTACCTTATAAAATCAAAAAGAAGAAGATGGATTACCTTCTGTTCAGCAGCCTCGGCTTCTTCATCCCTTTGGTATTTTTCATATGCCTCAGCATCATCCACGAACAAGCTAGCATCCAAAAGAAACAACTCCCGACCACTGAAAAAGACAGAAAACTAAATCAATAGCATGTCCAATTGGAGATCATTTAACTGAAAGCAACATATAGGAAATAAATACCTCATCCGGTCATTCTTAGCCCTCTCTGCTCGCTGTGCATCCAAGCCAGCCTCTTTTTCTTCTATCTTTCTCTTCTTCCATTGCAAGAACAGCTCGGTAGTCATTGGAGTAGTGCTTGTTACTTTAGCACGCTGAAGAAAAGAGCACACGATCAATTAAAAAAACTGACAGCAGAAAACAGGGAAAATAAAACAATAAATAATCTAGGTTGGAACATATGGAGCTGCAATTGGACAAAAATATCACCACCGCAGAAGGAAGATTAAAATAAACAAAACTAGAGTAAACCAATACAAAAATGATTATCACCTGATTTTCAATCTCTTCCTCAATGGGAATCTTGTCAGCCTCTTCCTCTAGAAGTGCCTTCATTTGAGATTTTAAAACATATCCTGAAGGTAGAGCATGTCTATAGTGACATTCTTTGCCGCCATTTGGGCAAACCCAGAACCAACCATACTGTTTCTTTTCCACTGCATCCAAAAAGTGTTTGCAAACCTGTATATAAATTTATTAAAAAAACTTCCTGTTTGTGCAGATAGATTCAGTGTACTAAGAACTTGAAATAAAAAATAAGTAAACACCCCAGATGAGGAACAGACTTAGATAAACAAATTTTATTTAAAAGTATAAGAATTGTATTGAAATGAAGATACTTAGGTCAAATATTAAAATAACATATGCAGAATTCTGACAAGAATGGGCAACCAAGAATGATGAAAGGAATCCCATGCTGACCCATATAACCTAAGATGCAGCCATCAAATTAATAACTCTGCCAAGAGGGGCTCACTCAAAAGCTTCATCTTTCCAACTCTTGCGGAGCTCATAGAGGTCATGTTCCTCTCAATAAGAGCAAATGCATCATCTTCAAATCATAGTGCAGCAGAAACCGATAGAAATACAAGAAAGTTAATTCTCTCTCTATTAGGGAAATATGAGTTCTCACCATTTTATTGCATAGGCTTCAACGACTCACATTACTCCAACATTATCAAACAAGTAACAAACTTTGGAACTTATCACCACTTCAAAATCTTTCCCTTTCTGAAGGGGGCAAAGAAAATTTTTGAGAACTAATCTCATAATTCTACACGTAATTGGCTAACAAGTGTAACAGACTAGCTTAATATCCCACCCTAAATTAGGGAACTTGCCACAGCTACATCTACAAATGTAACCACTAGATTAGTCTACAGTACAAACATCCACACATACACATACACGTGCATATATGTTTGTATCATAAGTTGAAGGTGTTAATTGATATTTGAGGAGAGAAAAATAGGGACAGCACTTAAAATTTCATGTTTGGAATGACAGAAACTACCATTAAATTTGTATTGGAAGAAACGATTGAAGAGTCAAAATGAACTTACAATCTCAGTTGGTTTATTCGGGTTGTACTCATTCTTCTTTGACTCTACCACCTTCTCCAGTGTCTCTTGATCCCAATCCTCCATCGTTTCTTAAAAATAAATAAACAAAGAAGCAAACACCCAACAAATCAAAAAATCATATTTGGGTGATTACCAAGAAAGAAAAAATAAGCAGCAAGGCAATAAGAGCTGAATAACTATGTAACACAAAACCAAAGGTCTACTCAATCACCTTCATCGCGCTTATCACTGTAAATATCAATCTTCTCACCCTTCCTCTGGACATTCAAATCATGTGAGAACTTGCATTTGAAGCCCTTGGTACACTGCCCCACCTTGTAAAATTCGCATAATATAGACTTTGGATCAACACCTACCCAAATTACCAATTTCTATCACAAACATACCATTCCATTTAAAACATAACCACAAACAACTACCAATCAAAATAACAAATAATTCATCATAAAAAAGTACATGACACATACCGGCTGGAACTTTCGGCTGACTAACCGCAATCTTGAACAAATCGTTCAGCTCTTTCTCTTTTGCTTTCTCTTCCTCCTTCTTTTTCTGCTCATCAAACAAATTCATTCAGACAAATCATCTTACGGACTGGAAAAACATTTATTTCCTCAACGCTACAATAATCTTTTTTTTTTCTGAGAACACTACAATAATCTTTGTTGTGGGTAAAATACACCACTAAAATAGACATCTGCAAGAAAATAAAGTTTTCTCGACCACATATTCAAGCGAAACAAACTGAAATCTAATTGAATTCTGACTTTATAAATTTTTTCCTCAGCTTGCTTGAGATATATAGATTTCAGTGCACCGATGATGATGATGACGACGATAGTAATAATAATCTTGAACAAATCATTGAGCTCTTTCTCTTTCTCTTTCGCTTACTCTTCCTCTTACTCTTTCTACTCATCAACCAAATTCACTCAGCTCACATATATTTTTTCATACACTGAACAAATCTCTGTTGTGTGGAAACTATTACAAATTAAAATTGACATTTCCTAGAGAAAAAAGACGGCATTTTCCAGCCAAACAAACAGGAACCCAATTGAACTCTTACTCACATAAAATTTTCCCCTAGTTTCATTAAATCAAACTAACAAATCCAATCTTCTCTAAACAAACGGAAACCAATAGAACAACGGGAAGCGAAAGAACAGCGGACCTTGGCGGCGAGTTTAGGGTCGGCTTTGGGCTGGACCGATTGCTTGAGGGTTTGGACGTACTTCTGGACATTCTTGCTCTTGTTCTTGTTCTTGAGCCCGAAGGTCTTGTCCTCCACGACCTTCTGCTTCTTCGCCATGTCCGTCTTCGATGCTGGTTTGGGCGGCATGCTTAATAGACTTTGCTCAAAATTTTTATACAAAAATCAAAATCTGTAGCTCTTCGCTTTGAAGAAATGAGGAAATCGGAGAGAAAAACAAATAATATGGAGGGAGATTTGTTTGTATCGGAGATGGAGATTAGGGTTTTGAGCGGATTTCTCTGCTAATGTGCGGAGGACTCGTGTGTGGGATTAGAAGGGTAGGTAGAGAGGATTTTATTTTGTTTGGCTATAATGCCCTGTTTGTCCCCGCTGGGCTTGTTGCTATCTCCGGGTAAGTCACTCCAGAGTTTGTGTCTTCGTGATGGGTCGAACATAACGTCATTGCGTCAACATTAGATTTTACAATGTCATACAGTGAATAATTTTACAATGACGTGAAATTTATTGAGAGAAATTTTTCACACTACCATTTAATTGGTAATATTTTTTTATAAATTTTAATTATGATAATATCTTTTTAAATTATCAAACAACTATCAAATGTCCCCAAGAACAATAAAAAACTAAAACAATTTTTTTTCATAAAAAATATTTGTCCACCCAATTAGCCAAATTAATTTTTTTAAAAAAGAAAAATTATAAAGATTTTTGTTTTTTTATTAATTTATAAGCATATTTTTGTCTTATTGAAAAATTTGTAGAGTTAATTTTATCTTCTTACTAACCTTGGGAGACATTAATAATTATTTGATAATTTAAGATGATATTATCAATTGGATGATAATTTTATGGATAGGTGGACTTTTTCCAATTATATATATATAAAGCAAATGACAAGTACGGATTTTAGTCTTTAAAGAAATAAGTGAAAATTCAATTTCATCCTTTAAATTTTGAAGGTTTCAATTTATTTTGTAAGCAATTTAAAAGGTTGCAAGTGTGATTAACAAAATTTTAATGATATACCATGTTAATTTTTTATATGATATTTGACGGGACGGAAGCAAATCTACTTAAATATGTGCAGAGATACAAAACTCGGTAAAATCCCGACGCGTTTGATAAAAAATTTTAGATAGTGTTTTTGGTTTTTTGGTTTGTTATGTGATGTTAAAGTAAAAGTAGTTTGTATTTAAAGTTATTTGTTAAGCATCAAATTGTTGCAACCGTGGATAATAGCAAGATCTACATTTGTGAGAGTTGCCATAGCTTCACCTTTGTTTAAATTCGAGAAGGCTAATTTCTTTGTGACAGAGTTTTGTTGAAAGAAGTTTTTCAAACTTAATTTAAGAGAAAATTCTGTCCATTTCTCTTAAGAATGCCGAAAGGATATCACCCTTGGAGTTGCTAATGATTACATTTGGTCAATCTCTTTGGCAACCTCCTCTCACAGGTACTTTTAAGTTTAATTCTGATGTTGCTACTAAAAATTATGTTGCTGTCACGACAACAGTCCTTCCCAACTCTCAAGGGTGATATCCTTTCAGCCTTCACTAAGAAATTAGCCTTCTCAAATGCGAACAAGGGTGAAGCTATGGCAGTTCTCACGGGTGTAGACCTTGCTATTACCCATGGAATTGACATGATGTTGGTTCGGCTAAAGCAAAATGCTCGGTTTGATGAGTGTTCTCTTAAGAAGGAGGAAGGCTTGGGGCTGAAGATTCAAGGTCTGGAATTGTGCCTCTATGTTACGACATATCTGGAATCTTTTTGCTAAGTCCGGATTCATTTGAGTTGCTTTGCTTAAAGTTAATGTGTTGAAGGGCAATAGCTTTTGGTGTTGAGGTGTGTTCCAAAATAGTTCTTTGGCTTGGAGAAAGCTTGTTAAGATACGAGATTTGGCTAAAAAATTCATGAAGTATGAAGTGGGAGACGGTAAAAATATCCATATGTGACTAGATAATTGGCACTCTACAGGGGCCTTGAATGAGAAGTATGGTTATCACACTGTTTATGATACTCATAACAGGTTGGAAGCTCACTTATCTTTTGTTATTAACAATGGTAATTGAAATTGGAGGCATGCTAGATCCAATGATTTAGTGGGCATTTAAGTTAGGCTTCCGGAAGTCAAAATTGCTGTTATTGACAAACCAATTTGGTTTGGCTCTCATTTCAACACATATATAAGTTCAGATACTTTGTAGATGTTAAGGAGTAAGAATTCAAATGTGAATTGGTGTATTGTTTGGAATGTTCAAACCATAATTTTTGGAGGTGAAAATTTTCAAAAATACGTGACTAATGTTTTACTGTGCAAAAAATGGAATATCAATAAGGAGATAATGGTTTGAAGGGTGCAGTTGTTGAAGTGTGGTCCCTATCCTTCTTGTTGTTTATTCATTTTCTTGTTAGCTCAGTGTGGTTTGCTAGGCATATACTTTGGTTTCGTGTAGTTGTTTGTGGGTCTTGTTTGTTGCTGTATGAGACTCTGTTTTTCTTATAATTTTGATGTATCTGTTTTTAGCTATATGTTGTTAAAGTTGTTTGTGAGTTTTCTCTGGTGATATAATATTTATTATTAATAATAATAAAAAAAAATCATCTATGACATTCATTTGAAGTTTCAACCGTCTAAGTCTGGAGTGCTACAAAAGTTTCATGAAGTACAAATTGTCGTCCGCACCACCTTGTCAAGTAAGCCTTTATCAACTTTGTATTTAAAAACATTCTCAAGACTAACCCTATTTTATCTTCTATTAGGATCAATAGTGCTTGTTGTATTTCCTCAGGAAAAGAAAAAGAAAAAAAAAATTGTTTGTTAATCCTACATTTTTGCTAAAAAGTAAATTTTTTTTTTCTAAAAATGTTACAAAACGAGCCCAATACTGAGTGTGTCGGTGTGAAAATATATTGTATGGTCAATATACTATGATCAATAGAAAATGATTTTCAAGTTAATAACAAAATTTATACTCTATAGAAGAAAATGGCTTAAGCCTTTGTCGTGGACTGGCATTTGAGTGAATCTCCTTCATGCGGGTATAATAGGATCGGGCTCAAGGGACCGGTTTTGAGCTTTAGCATAGGCCGTGTGGGTGGGCCTGCCGAATTCCCAACAATACTGATGTCGCTCCATTCGACTGGGGCGCCACTGAGAGTTACCGTTGTATTGTATATAGCCACGAACTCCGAGCAAATAGAACCAGAAGAGAGAGCGAGAACAAGAGAGAGATTGTTATGGGCTTGGATATTTGATGGATTAAAGGCATCCTGGAAAAATTATCAACATTAGCACCAGATTATGTTCATCCACACAAACATCAAAATCAAGGAGAAACTAGTGGGGAGACTAGTTCTAACAATCAGAGCACCTAACACGGCACATAACAGAGATGAGATATCGCTCGGTTTTTAGGGTTTCTCAGAGCAGGAACAGGGCGCCACTGCTGCTTCAACCTCAAGCTTCGCGCTCGTTCTCTCAGATTCAATCAAAGCCCGAACGGTTCGTCACTTCTCATTTATTTATTTATTTATTTACCAATCATTTTGAGTAAACCTTAACGCTACGTTTGGCCGCTAAGAAATTGTAGGAAAAGGAAAGAAACCGTAATTCAGAATCTAATTTTTGACCTGTTCATAGCAAAAGCATTGGAATGACTCAAAAATTTGATTATTATTATTATTGTTGATATTATTGCGTTCAATATATCCTTTGCATTATTGGTATAGTAGTGGATTTTTTGATTTTAGGTCGTCTTTTGCAATTGCATTTGACATTGATGGCGTGGTTCTTCGTGGTCGCGTTCCCATTGGAGGCTCTCCACAAGCTTTGAGAAGATTGTATGGACATTCTGGTACGTAACAACCTATTCAATTCTCTCTCTCTCTGATTGAATTAGGAATTTTCTCTATAAATAGAATTCATGGCTCTGTGTTTAATATTGTTTTTGTTTCTGAAAATTGGAAATTCATCTCAACTATGCCACAATTGTTGTAAGTTGATTACTGTCTTCTTGGGATACCATTAGTGAAAACTATAAGATTTAGATGTTAATCTCATTCTTATTTATCTACGTCCTAACAGGTCATTCATAAATTGATTACTGAAAGTAGTAAGGGTGGTGATACCAAAGAATATTTTGTTTTCTGGCTTTGGGCATCATAGCTATGCTATAATGGGTGACAGTCTTAATCAGTTATGCACTTTCTATTATGTATTTGTACCTGACTTGGCTTGTTTCTGTTGTAGGATCTTTGAAGGTACCTTTTCTGTTCTTGACGAATGGTGAGTCATTTGACTGTTTAAGTCAGTTTGTGCTTCATCAATAGCAATGTGAAGAGCTACTAAGAGGAAGAGTGGCCTTATTGTAAAGATATCAGTTAATATCCAATTATTAATTATGGTTTGTGAAATTAATATGTACAATCGTGTGATGTGGTATATTCAACCTTGGAGCATTTGAGGCATGTTGCTTTTGGGTCTTTACTCATTGGATTGTAAAGATTCTCATGTTGTTTCTTCAAATAATTTAAGACCAAAAAGAGTAATTTCTCAAAACATAGTATTCCATTATTGTAAGCATGATTTTACTGCAAGGAACTGTTATATTTTTGGTAGCAGTAAGATGAACAATTCTATTGTTTGATTTGATAGGTGGCGGCATCCCAGAATCCAGACGCGCCACTGAGTTAAGTGAACTTTTGGGAGTGCATGTTTTACCTTCTCAGGTACCTTTTTGTTGTTTTGAAAATTTTATTTTCTTTCAGAATAAATAGGAGATTGAAGTTTATTTGTTAATGATTGTTGTGACTGTCATTGATTGACGTAATCCTTGCCATAGCTGTTCTTTTTGTGCTATCCTAATGCAGGTTGTACAGGGCCACTCATCTTTTAAAACTTTGTTGAAAAGGTATACATATCAGTACTGTGTGAATCCTTTCAATGCTAACGTATAATATTCTTTTCCAACATTGTTGTTTCAAGTTAGGTTTTTTCATGGGTCTGCTTGTTCTAATATGATTTTCAATCCCAATGCGCTTCAACCCAGTAATCACAATGTATCAACTAGGCATGCATTAAACGTTACAATTAACTAATTATAGATGAGGTCATTTATCTGTCTCCTTTGGCTCGGAAGGAGTGAAATTGTGAGAATACCCTGCATTGGATTTGCAAATGATGCCAGTACGAGTTTTTGGTGCTAGTTAAACAAAAGGATAGTTTGTGCTCAGAAAAAAGGTTGCATGTAGGGGGATGACCCTGGTTACTTGTGTGCTTCAAAATTATGTGCAGTCATTATTTTTCTGCTTCCCTGGCTTGCTTGTTAAAGTGTTAGGACATTGTGTAATGGAACGGGTTAATGGTCAATGAACTGGGAATGTAGCAGGATCTAGCATGGGTTTCTTCCCTATTTTGATTAACAAACTAAAACAACGGTAGGTTATTAGAGGTAACCTAGGCCTCCTTCAAACATGTGTTTAGAATTAAACTTCTTGGATACTTTATTCATCGATTAATGGTCTTTAAATAAACCAGCTTACAATGATAAAGATAACACTTACTAATGAAAATAAATGATAATGATAAAGTAAAACAAGAGTAACTAATGATAAGGTAAAATAGTAGTAGCTTAAATTTATTCTAACACTTCACGTGGGTTGCTGTTGCCTAATCAAACATTGATTCCTCCTTCAACTCTTATCTCTTCATGCAACACTTCAAACAACCACACATCGACTCTAATGGGCTCTTTGAGTCCACTGATGAAGCATCTAAATTGATGCTCTGTGGAGAGCTGCCCCACTCGACTAGAAGCTGTTCGAATTGAGTTTAATATTCCCTTACAAAGCCCATCTGTTTGATGAAGATCTTCATCAGATCACCAAAGTGGTGCTCAAATAAAGTTGGGCCATATTGAGTGTTAAGAGCACGCTTTAAAGTGTCCCAAGTAACACCTTTTGTACTCTTGTTGAACAGCTAATTCCACAATTGTGCTTCCCCCTCAAGATGATAAGCTGCTAGTGATAGTTTTTCTTCCTCCGCAATTTGCTGGAATTCAAAGAACTGCTCTGCACAATAAATCCAGCTGGTAGGATCGTCCACCATTGTATCGAGGAAAATCGAGCTTGGCAAGTTTTGGGACCAAAGAAGTGGAAGGTCCCCCATTCGTTGTGCTCCCCCTATTTTTGGACGATGAAGACTCGCCAAACCCAGAGCCCCCTTTGGAGGACAAGCCTCTAACCTCAATACGTAATTGATCCATCTGCTGCTCCATTTGCTCAAAGAGTTGCTCCAAGCGATCAACACGAGGGTTTGACATTGTTGGTGGCGAAGGTGGTGACTGCTCTGATGCCAAAATTTTACGACATTGCATAACGTAACGGGTTAATGTCGATGGAATGGGAATGCAGAAGGATCTTGCCTGCGTTTCTTCCCTATTTTGATTTACAAACTAAAATAACGGTAGGTTATTAGAGGTAACCTAGGCCACCTGAAAACAAGTGTTTGGAATTAAACTTCTTGGATACTTTATCCATCGATTAATGGTCTTAAGTAAACCAGCTTACAATGATAAAGATAACACTTACTAATGAAAATAAATGATAATGATCAAAGTAAAAATAGAGTAACTAATGATACAGTAAAATAATAGTAGCTCAAATTTATTCCAACACTAAACTTGGGTCGCTGTTGCCTAACTGAACACTGATTCCTCCTTCAACTCTTATCTCTTCATGCAACACTTCAGACACAGCACATTCTTATTTCTTTATATGACACCTCATGCAGACCATCGTGCCAATTCATGCAAAGTCTGGATTTTCTTATGTTCATTAAAGCATCCTGTCAGAGTTATTTGTCTTATTATATTGAATTGTTCTACGATGATTGCCAATGCATTTTCAATGTGTTATGAGTTGTTATGTCTTTTCCATTATAACATTATATTAAGCTTATGTAATTTTTAGTGATTTCCCTTCAGTTATGAAAATGAACTCATCATTGCCACTGGAAAAGGGGAACCTGCTCTTGTAATGTCTGAATATGGTTTCAAGTAAGATGTTCACCTTATTCCTTAGTCATAGTATTTCCTGATTTGAAGCCCTCTGGTTTCTAGATTTTGAGAGAATCACAAATGACTTAGGGTTGTGTTTGGTGGCAGAAAGGTCCTTTCATTAGATGAGTATGCTTCTTACTTCGAGAACATCGATCCTGTCTCTCAATATAAGATGTGGACAACTAAGCAGGAATTGGTTAAGAGTGGCTACCCCGGGAAGTTGGTTCCAAGTTGCAACATTACTGCTGACAGAGTTAAGGCAGCTTTTGTTGTCAGCGATCCTGTAGATTGGGGCAGGGACATTCAGGTAATCTTTTTCCAACTTTATTATTTTGGAAATCACAATGAGCCAGTTGGTGTTTTTGTATTTAACTGGGCAAATGGCATGTAAATATATTTGGTAAATAAGGATTAGGAAAACAAAATCTGTATAAGGTTTGCATTACCAGCGCAATGGAGGATGACGAATTTGAATGCTCAAATTTTGGCTATATTTTGCTTTTTTTGGTAGCAGCAGCCTTGGTTTTCCTATAAGTTCCTAAGAACAAAATGTACCTTTGAAGTTTCAATGTGGTGGATCTTCTTATTTGTAATGCACTGATGTGAACATACTATATTTGATCGTCATCTTATTTCAGATAATTCTGATTATCTGTATCCCTTTGTAAGTGCTGAACTGATTGATGAATTGAATTAGGTTCTCTGTGACATTTTAAGATCTGGAGGCCTTCCTGGACATGAGAATGGACAGCAACCGCCTTTGTATTTTGCTGCCGATGATCTTGAATATCAGGTTGGTCATTAAGCTTTTTCTGAAATGAAAACTTAGGTGTATTTCATGAACTATTTCCATATATACTTGAAATAGGATCCCAAAATTGCATTTAGAAAAGGATCAATCAGAATTTGATGATTTAATCAAGAGAAATTCGTAAACAATGCACAGTTTCTGCACAAATCTTGTCAATATTCTGATCAGTGGCCTATTTGATGGATTTACAAAGAGGAATTTTGTCATCAATATGGAATGAAGCTGGAAAATCATAGATACTGGTCAGCTTGAATGGTTGAAAGTGTCTATAAGAGCCAATGCTCAATAAGCAGGCCTTATGCAGCCTTGGTGTCACACCCATAAATATAAGTCAATGTTCAATATGGGCTTCACTTGTTGGAAACTATCAAACTGTCAGTGATGCCCATAAATATGCCCATTGTGTTGGCCTGGATTCTAGATGCATTTTTGCTCCATTAGTTTCTGCCATGTATGGAAATAGAACTTGATCCTCTTATAGTTGGAATTGAAAGAGAAGGAAAAATGGAGAAGGAAAGTTGGAATTGAAAGAGAAGAAAAATGGAAAAGGAAGTAGGTGAAGAAACGATCTTATTTTCCCTTGATGATTTTACTGATACAATTACATGCGTTTATAAAGAAGAGCCATACAATCTAATATGGAAAATCCAATAAATGAGAAATATACGGAAATCCAATCTGGTAAATCATATCAGAATCAGATCAGCCACATATCTTCAACACTTGTTTGTTTAATTACTTACATATTTTACCTCAATTTCTGAAGAAAATTTGAGAATGTTACTGATCAATTTGCCTCCTCAATACAGGCTGCATTTCCCTCTGAGCGTCTTGGAATTGGTGCTTTCAGAATTGCACTAGAAAGTGTCTTCAACAGGTAAGGTTAGTGTCTCATGTTTGAAACCATTTAAACCCTCACTTTTCATCAAATGGATGTGCATCAGATTGAACGTCTAGTCAATGACCCATCTCTTGGTTTACATGTCTATATCACCTCATAATCAGAGCAGATTCTCTAGATTCTTAGAGCCCAAGTTACCAACAGAGGATTTTCCTTTTTCTTAGTTGTTCCCGTTTAGAACCCATATGGTGGAAGCCCTTGATAGTGTAGTTAAATTATGAAATGCCTCTAGTATATATGAAAATTTTATGGGTTTTCAGTTACTCCTCAAATGCAGCCCTTCGTTGTTATGTCTTCTTCTGACTAAACTCAAAGTCAAAGGATCAAGGGCTGGTAGACAGAGGAAGAGAGAAAGAGTCATCCTTCAAGAATGCAAGACTAAGAATAACATTTTTTTTAATTATGCTTTTAGGAAACACATTACAGAGAGTTCTCACGATATGAAAATACATAAGTTGAAGCTGTTATCAGCTCCACTAGTACAAGAATTCTTATATTAGACTTTGGTTTCAGAATTCACCGTAATACTCTGGAGTATGTATCTTTTGGGAAACCAAATCCATTTGCATTCAAGAACGCTGAAGCCATACTGAGGCAGCTTCAGCCAGCATATAATGATAATTCCGTAAATAATGGAACCATTGGATCACATCCTTTCAAAACGCTTTATATGATTGGCGACAACCCTTTTGTTGATATCAAGGGTGCCCGACAGGTTTGTCTGCTACTCCTTGTGGTTTTCCAGTCTGGTTCTTTGTTTTTGATGCTAGATAATCTTTCATCAAATGAATCAACTGTTACTTCACCGATGGGACACCTTTCAACTCTCAGGTAGGACATCCTTGGTTTTCTATTTTGACGAGGACAGGCGTTTTCAGGGGGAAAGATAATCATGCAGAATTTCCAGCTGATCTGGTGAGTTCAATGTTGAAATCTTAAGATGCACGTCAGAGTTATGCTTGCAAAAGTAATGTGATTTCCTGTTATTCCAATGGTAAATGTGTAGGAGAGATTGGGGAGGAATCTGAAAAATATGTACTACTATTTATTGTTATTATTTTACTATGTTTTTATCTTGGTGCTTGTGCAGGTCGTTGATACTGTTGAAGAGGCAGTGGACTATATTCTGAAAAAGGAGAGTACTTCTTAGGACCTATGCCTTTTTAACTGGTTCGTGCTCTCTCTCTTGATTAAATCATTATATGGCAGAAAGAAAATTGAAGCCAGAAAATGAAGGCAATTTTGTTTTAGCAATTTGCTTAAACCAAGTTCTTAATATACGATGAAGTCATATTTGCTTCTGTTTCTTTTCTAAATCTATCTCATGTTTTTCAGCAATTGCTGACTGCAAAAGTGAGGCTAGTCATTCTTATGCTTGGAAAATTCCTGTCCTGTTGTTATACAGTCCTATACTTTGGATACACTTTAACTGTTATCAATATCAATTCTTAGAAACGTGATATGATCTTTTGAATCAAAACACCTTGTATTCATCATTTTTTTATAAACTCATGGGATGCTCAGGACAGCATCGTCAACATTTTGTTTCTTTGAGGCGTTCTGTGTTTCAATGATGCTGGCAATTAAATGAATTGGAAAATGCCTGGTTCTGTGTTTCAATGATGCTGGCAATTAAATGAATTGGAAAATGCCTGGGGTACTACAACACCTTTACAAGTTCACGTGGCAATCTAAATTTTAGTGGTTGACATGGTAAATACCACATGAATTGTTACGTCAAATTGTAAACGTGGTAAGTGTTATGTGGACCGTCATGTAGCAGTTCACATTTTAGTGGCTAATGTGGTAAGTCTCATGTCAGTTTGTAAGGGACTTGTAGTAAAAATTGTAGTACTCTAGGAGCACTCAAATGAATTTGGCAATGAGGCAGTCTCAAATAATCAAGTGATTTTGAGCTGATTGTGAAACATGGTTGCCATCAGCGTTTCATTTTTCAGTGTTATAATCCTTTGAAGACTTTCACTTTCTTCCTCATTTTTATATCTGGTTATGATGAAAATAGAAAACACAGAAACAAACGGACCTGAAATGCAAACGCCATGCGCATGCCTTGTTTTGGCGTTCTTTCTACTGAAAAAATGAAGTATACGACATAATTTTTTTATTTTGTAAGTCGACTTACTCAAGTTGACTTTCACATAATTTCACCCTTTCACCCCTCGAAAGATCTTCAACTTGCTTTTTTTTTTTTTTTTTAATATGAGATATATTGGAAAAAGGGAAAAGGGGTCAAACTTGGGTGCAGTTGCTTGATGGGCATTCCGTGGTCATTTTCTTTTGAGCAAGGGAACTCTCTTTCAAATACTTTGATCGCAGATCGTATAACAAGCAGCAAATATTCATTGGTTCCGGCCAACAGCACCGTCATATATCTTTGCAATTTTAACCTCGTAAGCCGAACGTCCAATGGGTTTGGACTAAGTTGAGCGATAGAGCTTTTACTTTTGGATAGAGCTTTTCTCCAAACTATGTTGGAAGAACTTTTTTATAACTTTATTTATAAAAATGTCATGTGTCCCTTTACATGTGAGAAACACATATATTTTTTAATTGTAAGGACAAAGTTGAAATAAACACATACAATTAAAAAATGCATGTGCTTCTCACATGCAAAGGGACACATGGCATTTTTATAGATGAGGTTGAAGAAAGTTCTTCCAACGGTTTGGAGAAAAAGTCTGTCATTTACTTTTTAGCAAAAGCTTTATTTATTTATTTTTTTTTAAATAACAATTTTTAGAGTAAAAAGTAAAAAAAAATACTTTCAGAATTTTTTTATCAAAACATGTCAGTTTTTTGTTTGACATAATTTTTTAAGTACTAAAAATACTTTTTAAACTTTTTAATCGCAATTTCAAATAGGTCTAACTCTCTTTTCTTAGACTTGTGTTTGGCTTTGTTAATCTATAGAACTAATTAATTTTTGTTTCAACAAACTTTTTTTTCCATGTGAGAAGAATTTTTTTAAAACCTGATCTATTAAATTAACGTAGGTTCAAATGCATGTGATGGAGGAAAACTCAATAAAGAATGACTTTAAGACGAGAATTCTCTAAATCATAATTATTATTTTTAAATAGAATGGTTTAGATTTTGTCTTGTCAACTTATAACTAAAGTGAAATACATTCAAAAAAATAAGTGTTGATAAAAATTAAAACGGTGTAAATTTTTAAGAAATTTATTGTGAAATTATTCTAAAAAATGTAGAGAATTGTTTCGTTTATGCATGGAAAACGACAAAAATAATCATGTCCTCAAAAACTGAAAAGATAAGCCCAACAGAACACTCTCACTCTCTTCCTTCCCTCACCACCACTGTACCAATGGAAGCCACTACTCTCCTCAGCTTCCCCTCCTCCAAACCCCCTGCCTCTCATTCTCTCACCCAAACCCACCACCATTTCCTTTCGAACCCACCATTTATCTCTCCTCGACGCAAGCCCAAGCTCTCGATCCGCTCCGCCATTTCCCGCAACAAGAAAGAAGAAACCGTGGAGACCGTCAAGACCCAGCTCGACAACTGTCACCTCATCGCCGGATTTAAGTACAAGGGCTTAAGCGTCAAGCAGTTCCAGGATCTCCGGCGATCGTTACCCGAGTCTACCAAGCTCCTCGTTGCTAAGAACACCCTTGTTTACAAAGCCCTTGAGGGGACCCCCTGGGAGGCCCTCAAGCCCTGCATGACGGGCATGAACGCCTGGCTCTTTGTACACAGCGAGGAGATCCCAGCGGCCATTAAGCCCTACAGGACCTTCCAGAAGGAGAAGAAGCTCGAGGACAACGACTTCACCGGCGCAGTTTTTGAGGGAAAGTTTTATGGGCCTGGTGACTTCAAGGTGCTCGAGAATATGCCTACCAGAGCTGAGATTTATTCCCAGCTTCTGGGTTCGTTGAAGAGTCCCGCGTCGAGCTTGGTCGGGACGATACAGGCGCCGGCGAGGGAGTTGGTGATGGTTTTGAAGGCGTATGTCAAGAAGTTGGAAGAGGAAGGTGGTGGGCAATAGTGGCTGATGAAAAAGGAGCAACTCTTTGAGTTTGAGCTATTCTTGTAATTGTAAGTGTACTTTGGAACCAACCCTCTTTTTTGTTTTTCTTTTGCTTGTTGTAGCAATGTTGTTATTATGGTTGTTTGTTGTTTTAGCTACAAGGGAATTTAAAGAAGCGGTTGGATTGAAAAAGAATTGAAGGAAAAGGAAGTTGTACAATGTCTAACTTAGTTATTATTTTTTTAATTGTATATTGCAATATGGTTATCTTGGTTATGGGGCTCTCAATGCATAGACTACAACAACCAACTTAAGGTGAATTTGCACTGTGTAGATTCTGTATAGTTTATGTCTTTCGTTGACATTAGGTTGTCATGGTCTTAGTAATAGCTAAATAGACAAAATTATGTCAGAAGGGCATTTAGCTGTGTAATTGGGGCATCCATTTGTGAAAATGGTTTATGACTAGGAGACTTGTAAGGTAGGTCTTGAAGGGAGAAGGATGTGAGGGAGACTGCAGGTTCTTATACATATGCATAGCTGTGCTTTCTATGGGTGCTGTAGCCGCCTTTAGGGATATGAAACTATGAAAGGGCAGACTCTCATCAGTTCTGGTGAGAGAACAGATAGATTGCCAGAGTTAAGTTTGTAATAATTTATTGGATTGGAGCTGTGTGGTGATGGAATTCTTAGTCAGGTCTTGTGTTAGTGAGATGGAACAGAATCCTCTCCATTTCATTTCCATTTACGAGGGTGTATGTTTAACTTGTTCACGTCATGGCCTCTGATTGGGATTTGACTTGAGTGCTTTAAAAAAAAAAAAAACTACAGTACATATGTTATAATTTTTTTAATGGTTGAGATTTAATTTTACTTTCTTTTTTTCTTATAAACTTCAAATTAAATTTTAACCATTAAAAAACGTTACAACACATATGCTGTAGTTTTTTATAGCACTTAAGCCAAATTCGTTAGTATTAGTTTTCTAAGTTCTATTTTCGAAAATTTGGAACGGTATATCAATGCAAGCATGCAAAACTCTGTACCTTTTTAGGGTGATACCACCATTTTGTTTTATGCAATAAAAGTTAATCAATAAAGTAGTTGATGTCCTTTACAGCTTAATTGATGCCTGTGGAACTCAAAAGCTGAAGGGTCAAGCCCCTTCAGTAGAAAGCAATTGCTTCTAGGGATTAGGAAAGGCTTCATTGAAGAACACATGATCTTGTACTGAGTCATTTTCTTTTATGAATCCCCTCAAATCAAGTTGAGGTTCTTAGGTTTGTTTTAGTTCGAATAATCTTTTAACATAGGATGGCACTGACTATGGCATTGCTTTTAAGACTACAAATATTAGAGGCCACCATACATGCAGCACTGGGTAGGTGTATATGTATGGCGGCATGGGTGGCCTTCTGAGCTACGTTGTGGATGGAACTTACATTCAGAGCACATCATTGAGCCAATTTTTGGTTTTTAGTGCTAAAATCTACACTTTTATTCAATTACTATCCCACTCTTTCGAGATGATTGTGTCAATCAACAGTTGAATTAGCCCTTGTTTAAAAACAAAAATCTAAGGACTGACACTACCACATCGACAAGGTGGGATAATGGTATAATAAAAATGTGATCTTTAGCATTTGAACCTGTTTATTGTTTTCTCTAAATTCCCATGAACTCAACAATGTGGTTAAGTTGAATAAGTTGTCCTCTTTACCATGATGCTTGATATCACACGATACCTTGTCCATACTGACAGTTCCATTGGTCATAATTTGGCATTGTATAATATGTAACCAAGTTACCAAGCCCTGAGTTTTTAGGATGGAACTTATAAAATTTTGTAGGCTTCATGCATCTTTGATAATCCTTGAGATTAGCCGAACAAAGACCACTGTTTATCTCTGACCTGAGAAGCTTTTAGGCTAAAGAAACAACTAGGTACACGCAGGATGCTAAGATAAGGCATGGAAGCCAAAAGGAGAGATCAAGTTTGAGCCAGTTCTCTATTTGCACCTGAATTGCTCGTTGGAGTAAGACTGACGGAGAATCAAATAATGAAAAGCAAATTACTGAGGAAAAATAAATCACTCCTAATTTTTCTCGGTCAACTGAGACGTATTTAGATTGACCAATATTTTACACAGCACCAAATACTTAAAAATAGAGAAAAACCTTTTTAAAAAAATATTTTACGCCGAAACAAAAGACAACATGAGTAAAATGGTTATAAAATCAATGCAATTACATACGAAAGGTTTAAAACAAAAGGTTAACACTTTGATCAGATCTGATTTCCATAATATTAGTTGATAAAGCCTATACAGCATTATCCAAGATGTATGCATTTAGCAAAACCAATACACATAGCATGAGCCTACAGATTTTAGAGAAAAAGAAAGGACATTAAGGATAAGCTTCAGAAATTCCAGGCATCTAAACATTATTGTTATATACCACTCTAGAGGTGCTTGGCAAGGATTGATGCAACAACACCTTGAGCAATAGGGTGATAACAGTCACGAGCCTCTGCAAATACCCTCTCAGCCAAAATCTTCTCCTCTTCCTTTCCAGTGCCTTGTACAAGTGCAGTGTAGAGCGGGCGCAGGTACTTCATCCTCCCAACTTCCTTCAATGTTTTCTCTACCACACCATAATAATCCCTGCAATTAGATGAAATGGCCAGCTGGAGAAAGCCAACCTTCACTTCATAATCCTTCGATTCTGATAGCCTGTAGCGCTCATCCAAGGCCAAGACCTGCATATCCAACCAAATATTATGACAAGACAACCCTAAGAAGCACCAGCTTATCTGGAATATAAATAGGAAAGATAATGTAGCATACATACAGTAATGTATAAGAAAGTTAATGCAGGAGAAAGAGAGAGCATGCGCTCAGGAAAAGCAAAACCCTAAACCCTATATAAAGGGCTTTAGCCTTTTCTTCGCCTCCCAATCAGGTAAAATAGAACCTCTAAGGTAATATGACAGGGTTAAGTTAAATTCGAGAGTTCTATGTGCATTTAATACCCTTTTGAATTTTATTATCTTGATTGATAAGTTTTCTATAAAGCACGGGTCATCAACCAGTATATACAAATTTCCTCAACATCACTCAAATCCATTTCTTCCAGTCAAAAACATCCTAAAACAATCCAGTGATAGTAGACCACGTTGTATTGGTCAGAAAAATAAACACATAAAGAAATCATTGCAAAAAAAAAAAAACAAAAAGAGTAATAAATCAGAAATAAAACAAAACATGTGAGTAACTCTAACAAGATTAGAACCACCACGTACCTGTGAAGCTTCAACAGATTTGGGCAGGTTCTCCAAGTAGAGTTCCCATTCCTGCCCTTGCCAATCTGCAACTTCATCCTCCTTCGGCATTCTCCCAAGCTTAAACTCGTTGGCAAGTGATACAATCTTCGTATATATACTGGAGACTGGTTCATAGGCATCTGTTGGGATACCAGTACCCTCTGTCCATAGTTCTAAGTCAATGTCTTTCTCTATTCCAGGGATGTTGGCTTTCAGGAAGTCCAGAAATGTCTCGGTATCAATTGATTGGAACTTAAAGGTGGCGATATATTTCTTGAGGAATTCATCAAATGCCGGCCTTCCAATCTACACATCCCAGAGGATAAACACAATTGGTCAGATTACATTCTTCACAAAACAATGCCAAGCTATGCCAGTATCACAGACATTACTTCATATAGGCTCTCAGGAACCTTGCTTTACAGATAACACTTCTATAACTATTTCCATGGGCAGATAACGCCACTTCGGTCAGCATATTGAGTGGAAAAAGGAAACAAATACATGAAAAACATGCTAAGAAACAGTAAACGAGTGATTCAACATACCTGACGTTCAATACGCCATAAAAACTGGAAACCTTTCTCATATGGAACTTGAGAATACACATTATCTGGGTCCACTCCTTCCTGATTGGTTTTGAGTTTTGTGAACTCCATCCTGTCCTTGAATCGCTCCATTTCCTCATTTAAGCCCCTCCAACCAATTCCAATATTCAATGCAGCTCTATCCTCCCCTTGTACAGCTTCCACAATCCTCCTCTCCGCATAGGTTGTAAACCCCTAGTACAAGAAATGAGAAAACTAAATCCACTTGCAGAGAACAAATTCAATTTTAAATATATATAATTGAATTTCAATACAAAGGGCAAGGGTGTAATACCAAGTATATAAGAGAAACATCTAAACAAAATCATTGAAGCCAGAAATATGAAAGTAATCATAGGCAGCCTCCCAGACCCAGGTATTAACGAACAAAAATAGCTCTTGCCCACAACAAAACAGTAATTCATTACTCTTCTTCTATGATTTTAATGCATAAATGGCATGTAATACCAAAATTATTTTTTCTTCTAGATAACCTCAGAACATGAAGAACCCAAAACCAAACCCTCAATCCCAGTCAGGCTGTCAACAAACGCAAGGAAAAGGAAGAGAAAAGTCAAGTAACCTGCTTTCTTAAGCATTTTCAAGAATTTTCCTTTTCGTGCTTCATACTTCCCAACAACCAGGGTACAAACAATCCCCAGTAGTGAGACACATCGAGATCAGGAAATTTACAAGCACAAAATAAATCAAATATGAATGTCATAACATCTTAATTAGGAAACATACACAAATCACTATATATATATATATGTACCTCATTCAACCAAAAATGGTCATTGGTCTTGTTGGTGATCAGATTCCCGGTCCAGCTATGCGCGAGCTCGTGGGCCACCACCTGGGCCCCACTGGCATCGCCCTTGATCACCGTGGGCGTCAAGAACACCATCCTCGGGTTCTCCATCCCGCCGTACGGGAAGCTCGGCGGCAACACCAGCAGATCGAATCTCTCCCACTCGTACGGCCCGAACAGCCTCTCCCCTTGCTGGATCATCTCCTCCGTTCCGGCGAACTCTCTCGCCGCGCCGTCGAGCAATTCCGGCGCCCCCTCCGCGTAAACCCTAGTCCTCGGCCCGACCTCCCGGAACCCTAGCTCCCCCGCCGCGAAGGCGAACAGGTACGGCGGAACCGGCTGGTCCATGACGAACTCCTCCACCACGCGCTCCTCCGAGCACCACAACGACGCGTGGTCCGGGACCAGCGCCGCGGCCTCGTGGCTAAGCGGCGAGCGCCGGTCCACGTGACGCGCGGCCATCACGGCAGAGAGCCGGCGCGGGAGGTTGAGTAAGCACGTGTAGCGAACGCGCGCGGCGGGGGTGTCCTGGCAGGGAAAGACGGAGCGCGCGTGGATGGACTGGCACTGGGTGTACACGAAAGGACACCTCTTGTTGAAGGTCTGCTCCGGCGAGAGCCACTGGAGGGCCGAGGAGGAAGGTGACGTGGAGAAGAGGACTAGCAACGAGGACTGGTTGGAGAGGGAGAGGGTGACGTGGCAGCCCTTAATTGGGTCGGGAGTGGAGAGCGAGAAGGGGATGGGCGTACGGGAATGGGGCTCGAAAACGGAGTGGATGGTTAGAGAGCGCGTGTCGAGTGAGAGTGGGCCGGAGTGGGGGCTGGGGAGGGTGAGGAGGGCGGAGCCGTGGATGGTGGAGGTGGCAAAGTCCACGTAGAGGGTGAGAGCGATGTGGGTGGCGAGAGGGTGGGTGGAGTCCGTGAAGGAGTGGGGATCAATGGGTGCCATTTTGGTGGGTTTAGGGTTTGCTTCTGCACTTCTGTGGGTGTGAAAGAGTGAAGGGGAGGGAGGAGGAAGAGATAATAATGTCAGTGCTTTTATTCTGAATGTGGGGAATACGAATGTGTTCTTTCTTGGGTACGTTTTTAAATTTGGAGGGAGAGTAAATGACTCCTCCACTACCCAGTTTTATATAATAAATAGAGTAACGCACCTCATTTTTTTTTAAAAAAAATCAAATTTAATAGTAATATGTCAAATTTAATAGTAATTTTAAAAATTATATAAATTTTAAGTGCATATAAATAAGGGCGTAGCCAAAACTTTTTGTGCGGGGGTGTCAAACTTTTAAAAAAAAATTGAAGGGAGAAAATTAAATTTTAAAGGTTTATTTTATTAAAAAAAATAGTGTTTTTAAGCAATTTTTTTTTTTTGAGCCACTTTGTGGCTTGGGGGTACCACAACAAAATTTTGAGGGGAGAAAATTAATTTTTAAAGGTTTATTTTATTAAAAAAAAATTGTTCTTTTAAGCTTTTTTTTATAATTTTTTTAGCACCTTACGGCTTGGGGGTTGCTCCTGCATACAAATAAAACATAAAGTAACATATATCATTACTCTTATAAAAAAGCTTCCAGGTATCTAATTGGAGTTTGGCTTCCTTTTCGTGAAAAAATTATTGAAAATCTTTTTTGTGCAAGAATAAATGGCTAAATCGATTTTTGGTGAAAAAATAATTGAAATTTCTTACCTCAAGTATTGTTATAATTGTTAGGCTTAAGCATAAATCTCCTCTTGGGTCAGTCGTTAGCTCATATTGATTCTTGCCCTAAAGACAGTTGATCGGTGGATTTAATACCAATCGCCCAACCATTAGGGGTCAAGTACTGCCCGCAACCAACTCCCTCGAGTTGGTTACGATCAGTATACTGCCCACTAACCTTGACTGTGGATGGGCTTGGACCAAATGAGTTCGGCCTAATAATTGTTGCTTAGCCACGCTATAAATATTGGCAAATATGTGGGGTATGATGGGAGTTGCCATCCCTTTAAATCTCTCATATGTTAATTTTTTTTAAAAAAAATATCCAATGAAGGGATGTAACTTCTCTTTCATTGAAATCATTTTTTTCATCTTTAAATTCCTCCTATAGTCCTATTCAATGACAATGTTAACTTGTATTTAGTTGGAATAAAAAGTGATTTTATTGTCGGAAGGATTTTAGGAATAAAGAATTTTCAAGGAATAAAGAGAAAGGTATGTAGCAAAAAGTAGTGTTGGATGAGATTGAAGAATTGCTTGTTCTTTTTTTGAGTGGAATTGGTTATTCATTGCTACATTGGAATTTATTTGTTTTACACAGATAACAATATAATAAAGATGCTCTCACGAGCTTGCCATAAACTTGACTTATTTTTTCTTTGCTTAAAAGAACATGACATTTACCATTCTGTTTTACTCGCAGGGTGTTTGTTAAATGTTTAAGGTTGTTTTTGTTTTATTATAATAATAAGAAGTAATTAATGTGATATATAATTGAAAGAATGTAAAAAAGTAAAAAATACCATTAAAATGTGATTGATAAAATATTAAAAGTGATATTAATTTTTAGAGAGAAAAAAACAAGAGAAAGAAAAGTATAAGAGTTTAACAAACAGCCCACAATCCCCATTGGATCCCCACTAATTAACCCAACATTCATCCAATGACAGGACGTTTCAACTATAAGTTGATCAGCACGTAGAACATAGCTTGTATTAGTTGTATCTGTCGAGTTGTCAATAGTGCTGTTATCATTAGGGTATCTACGATTTTACATGTATGTTTGTTAATGCGTTTTGACTAGTATTTTTTGTTTTTAATTTGAAAAAAAATGTTTTGACGTAATACAAAAGTGAAAATAATTTTGAATGTTTTGTATTTTTTGTTGTTTGTTAATTTTTTTTTTTTTGAGAACCAAAGTGATAACAAAACAAAACAAAAAATGAATAATAAAATTTTAACAAGTGAAGCGTACAACTTTATTACTACAAGTTTGTTTACAATCCACTCCCAACCTCTTTTGCTTCCTTACTTAATTAATTGAGTTCCAGGAGTGGTCTAACTACCACCCCTAAGTGTTGGGGGTGATTCAGTCACCCATGTGTGTATATGTGCTTTTTTTTTTTTGTCTTCTATTGATTGCTTTTAAAATGTATATATTAAGAGTATTTTTGTTATTAAGAAGAAAATTAACTTTTTTTTTTGTTGTAATTTTTGTTTTGAGATAGGGGCATTGACCCAATATTATAGTTTATGGATAATATTAACAATTGAGTAATAGATGGATAGAAGTACGTTAACTTTTCTCTTGAGTTAATTTGTCAAATTTTATTGCGTAAATTTTTTATTCATAATGTGACATGTGATACTTATATGAACTATGATGACAATTTATCATAGATTATAGTAAAAGTTGTAGTAACCTCTTTCGTCTTCACTATAATATCTCTTATTAGGAAATCAAAGTATTGTACCAATACGGAGGAATGGTCCCCTCTCCATGCGGAGTATTTCAAGATTAATTTGACCATTAGAGTTTCTCTTGGCCCAAGCAACTCTATGTCGAAACTCTAGTGGCCACATAATCAAAGTTGTTTTCTTATTAGCCCCTCTTGTAATCCAAATTTTGATGAGCCTTCTGTTGCTCTGCTAGCAACAAAGCTTGCAATATCCCATTCAACTAAATAATTTAATTATAAAATACGACTTCTTGATAGTCTTCCCAACTTTACAACATCCCGACATCACTCAAGATTGGATGATTTCTTCCACCATTCCAAACATTTTCACATCCATCATGGTTTCTTCCTTCTGAAAAGCTTGTAAAGTAAATAGAAGTGCAAACTGTACCCATCATGCAACATTTTGGATGGCAACCAAAAAAAAGTTATAGTTGGATTCTCATTTCTCCTCCTCATGTCCCCACTTTCCCCATTTGTAGTGAAAAAATATCCCCCTCTTCTCTAATTGTCTGGATTCACTTATGTACGTTAAAAAAAAAATGGTAGTAATCAAACATTTTCCATGTATCAATAGCCAAGTAATTTTAAATGTCTAACTTTCATCTCACTGGACACTGCTACATAACCCCATAAAATAGAAGTGAGATGATAGTTTAGTAGGTAGAATTACTTATCAATAACCGCATAAAAGAGAGTAGTTTATATATACAAAAAAAAAAAAAAAAGAAGAGAGAGAGAAGTTTATTTGGGCCAAATGGTCCGAGCCCGCAAGGACTATCAGTTTTGGGCTTTTTTCACAGGGACTTACCAACTAGTGGGACCCAAAGTAAACCCGTTGTTATACCCACCTCTCACTGCCCGTTTACCCTTCTTCTCGCCCTCTCTCTCTGCTCTGAAGCAAAGCATCGAAAGCCTGTGACAGCGAGTGAGCGAATTACGAGAAAAGCTCAGTTCTAACAGAAATGGACGACTACACGAGGGAGATGATGGACCTGAAGACCCTCGTCACTAGGACCCTCGAGAAGAAGGGCGTTCTCGCCAAGATCCGGGTATAAATCCCCACATTGCCCTTCGTCTTTCTTTTCACTTTCAATTTCCTTTGTTTTCTCTCTTTTCTAGCAAGACTCTTATCTTCATTCTTCTAATTGATAATTCACACCGACAGTAGTTGTTTTTTTTTGGTTCCCGAGCTAATTGCGTGACAATTCTAGCACTTGTCGATGTTGGCGTTAGGTTTTTGCAAGATAATCCAATATCCGGGTTTACGGCAATAAATGTGGGTTATTTTTGGAGCTAAGCAATAAAGGTTTTTGTGTTGTGAGTTTGGAGCTGGATTTTAGAGAATGCGAGCTCGTTTGAAATTAGGGTTTTGAGACTGAATTTTTAGCAGTTTATTAATGAGGGTCTGTGTAGAATACGGCGTGGAAGATGATCGTTTCGCCACACGTGTGCTCTTCCGTGTTAGGAATGTGTATCAATCTGTTCATCGTTTGGAATTTTCTGAATTTTTAGGAGGTAATATTTTTATTTTATATTTTGAGTTGACAATCGGTGTTGCACTAAAATATTTTCTTGTTTTTCAATTAGTTATCTATACTGTGTATTTCTTTTATTCACATTAGGGAGGTGAAGATTATGGCCTTAAATGGGTAGATTTGAACGAAAATAAAAATATATAAATGTAGCCAACACCAATTAGTTGATGAAAGATTCATGAAGCTGACTCCAATAAATTGGGATTAATGCTCAGTTGAGTTGCGTTGAGTTCTGTGCTCTATTCTGAAGAGGAATTCAACAGTTCCATACATGTTTCGTATCTACGCTAATTGATTGATTTTGTTGGGTTTTTGCTAGGCTGAACTCAGAGCAAGTGTGTTTGAGGCAATTGAAGAGGAGGATCGGGTAGTCGAAAAAGAAGAAGGTTTGCCTCCTGCATTACTAGGTAGCTGCAATGAGCGTGCAAAAGAACTTCATGCTTCTCCCTCAGGTTCCTCTAAATATCCATTTTCTCTCCTTCTGTGTATACTGTATTCAGTCGAGCTTGGGTGGGTTGGGTTTAAGCTGATTAAGGTCTAAAAGTTTCATCCTCGGTCAGATCTTTAGATAATATGGATGAAACAAGAGTCAAATTGAAACCATCTAGGGTTAATCATCTCAAAAACTAACCTACAACATCCACGCCAAGGTTTAGTACAATTACACATGAAACTTAAAAATAAGTTCGGTATCGTTGGACAAATCTTATCCATTTTGTTCCAAGCCACTAGCATCTTATTCCAAGGATCAAAATTCTTCTCAGGCATTTTCTCAAAAATTATTTGTCCAGCCCTTGTATCACCTCTTTTACAATACATCTATACCAATTCAAAGATCCTTTTTACAGCTGCCAATGAGCTTTAGCTCAAATGGTACAATTCATCAATTTCTGTTGAACAAGGGAACAATTCATCAATTTCTGAGCATTAATCAACCTCATAACATCATGATAAACATATCTTCTTATGTGAGGAAAAAAAAAGGAAATAAATAAAAGAATGGTGGATTTGAAGCAAAAGCTGGTGCAAATATTTTACTATTCCTGAATCTATGTATCGGTTTTGGTATGGACCTGTAATAGATGGCTAGGGTGGTGAGAAGGCATGCAATGGGGGCATTATGTGGGTGCAACAGTCCTTTGCAAAATCATGAATTGTACACGGACTAAGACCTCGTAGAAGAAGAATCTCAAACCAAAATGAGAGAGCGCCCATGGCAGTCGGGATGGTGACAGCAGATGTCAGAGCTGGTCGATATGCGACTGAATGATGCCTTCAGTGGTGATTATTGGGGGTCATATGCGAACTGGTTTGGGAAAAGAGAGTGTGCTTGGGACTGCCTTAGGACTAATTAGTCCCAATCCAGTCTAATTCCCAATCCCACTCGGGATTCAATATGATCATGGGATTACTCTTTATGCTGTGACTGAGCGTTCCACTAACTGGAATGTCCCAAACGCAGGATTCAGACTATTTAATCCTAATCTTAGCCCAAATCCTGTCTACCAAACGAGGCCTTAGATTATGGGAAATAAACTTGTATAGTTTGGGCTAGTTGCCTGGCTCAGGATTAGATGTTACAGTTCTGGGCCATGGGACTTTAAAAGATTCAAAATAAGTTAGTGTAATAGGAAGGACAAAGGGAGACTGGAACCATTCTTTCCTATCTATCTGGATAAGATACAAGAACAACTTGCCATTCCAAGTTACCCAAACTACATAGTTTGTGGATATTTCAAGTTGAAGCTTCAAAGTGGGAACCAGATGCTTATATGGCTTTGAGAGTGTAGTTGCTTGAAGAACTAGAGGGGATTGCTTGCTTCTAACCGTTCATTGAACACAGAAGGGCTCAGTGACCAATCCTTCTTTTTTCTGCTTGGAGGGTATTGACTAATATATCAAATAATTTATCTTTTCGACCTATGTATCTTAACAGCTATACAATTTAGAAATCCTTGTCGGTTACTTTTTTATTCTTATCCAACATAATGTAAGTTGTTCTTGTGGAGTTTAAATGTTATTGTTCAATGCACACCATGGCGTCTGTTCCATCTCAAAGTGATGGATGTGGACAAGATGAGGATTTTAATTGTTCATTGTGTTTTTTTGATCTACTTACCTTTTTTTTTTTTTTTTTTAAAATTGCTGTGGAATAAACAAAGATGGTAAAGTTTTGCTGCCAAACATGATGCATCTGCAAATTACTTCTGTAGAGTCTTATTTATGGCCACCTGTCTTATTTACTCATCTTTCATTGCACTCTTTTAAATGCAGGAAGGCTGCTTACTGCTCTTGTATGTGAATACTTGGACTGGGCGCAACTAAATCACACACTTAAAGTTTATCTGCCTGAGTGTAATTTGGTAATCAAGTAATTTTTTTCTTCTTTTGGTTCATAGTATTGCTGATTTTGTTGCGATAATTTTTGAACTAATATGTTCAATTATTTCTAACTCATATGGGGATTATTTTGCAGCAAAAGGATTCTTGGAAAGCTGAGTTGAAAGAATTTAGTAGCAAGAATGGATATGATCTCAACAGAAATGTTGATAGTCCTTTGCTCTTGGACGTGCTTCAAGGATTCTTGAAGTTTGAGGTTTTATATTTTGTCTCATTTAAACATCAGTATTTTCATATTCAATTCAAAACATGCAAGGGACCTGATAGCAGTAACTTTGTGCGTCAAGGTTGCTATCTATGGGAGTACTATGTATGACTTTATGCGTGTATGTACCCATGAATGTATAGTTCATTTTTTCCAAGGATACTCGATTTGAATGAGTAGGAATTAGATATATGTGAGGCTAGTCTGTATGTATCCATGAATGTATGCATTTTAAAATATCCTTCACTTTATATACTTGGATGGTTGCACATCATGGTTTACTTGTTGCTAATTTTGCAGATTTTTTGACTTTTTGTCTTTAATTTTCTTTAAATTATAGGTTCTTTTGAATACTCCCTATGTACTAAGGTTGCACCCCTCTGTGCTTTATTTATACCATATTATTACTTATATAAAAAAAAAAAAATAGTAATGTTCTTGATGTCTATAAACATAGCCATGATAAGGCATTCAAGTTGTTTATTAATAAATGCAATTAGCAATACTGATGCTCTGGAACCCTGCGATTCGTATTTATATGAACATGTTCAAAATTTGAGATACAGTGTTCAAAAGTGTAACTACTTCTCATACTATTATATAATAATAATAATTTTTTTTTTTTTGAATCATGTTTTGATAGAATCTATCCCAAGGAAGGAGTACTGGAAGAAGATTAACCACTTCAGAAGCTGAGTCCTTATCTAACTTAGAGTCCAGGAACACTCGGAGGCCTTCCTCATCATCTGTTGCCGGGGGCTTACCCCCACTTGGGAGGTTCTGCTCTCACCTTTCTGTTTCATTTTAAGTCTGATTTAATTTGTCTCTTTTCCCTTGCCCTTTTCTTCTTCTTCACTCCAATTGACATGTTAGTTTGTTGGTGTGCTTGTGTAGGCCTCTTCCTTCTTCCCAGGCATCTGGTGAGTAATAGAGCTATTTACTTTGTGCTTCCACTATCTGCTTGCTTGTGATTTTCTTTATCTGATACTGGCTAGCCTTCAGATCGTAGAGGAGGGTCCTCCATGTCTGGTTACAGGAAGGATGACTATAATTGGAGGTATGACAGTGAAGATATCCCAGAGGATGTAATTCGAGCTTCAGCTGCCTTGGAGAACCTTCAGTTGGATAGAAAAGCTCGAAATCTTACTACATCTTGGCGGTTTGTTCTGATAACCCAATCAGCAAAGTTTTTCTTCCATTTTCCATTTGCTATTAGTGAAAAATAATTCACGGATAGAGGTTCTAGAAACATCCAACACGGGGTCATACTGTTTCCTTTTGGACTGCCAGAAAACTGACTCTTTGTGGAATATGAAGGTTTCGTATTGCGAGCATCATCATCATCATCATCATCATAATCATATTAGGCAGGAGGTCTATTTTTACAAAATCTAATATAAGCTTGCTAGTGCCTCACAATTGCATTTCATGTCTTACTGCCAGAGTCTTAATGTTGCAGTAGGAACTAATTTTCTCAGAATTACTGTAGTCTCTTGAAGAAAATTTAAATTTTGGAAAAGAGAATTAGGACTTTCTCTTTTTGATAGGTTGTGGATTTTAGTTTAGAGTTTGTTGATGCCAATTTGTTGTGCTAACAAATGGGTTTTTGAATGAATGATCACATGGTATTCTTTCATTTGATTGTGCCAATGAGCTCTAGCTGAAATTGTACCTCCTACCTTTGTAAGATCAAGTGGAGGGTGATGTCTACAATCTGAGACCCACCAATTGCATGTTTAATTTACCAAAAATTTATTTTGTGTCATTTGATCATTGATAGAAAAGATTCATCTCAAAGACTCAAGTCTAGAATTAAACTGACAAGGATTCCTTAAGAGATTGTTCGAGCAAAGATGCATATAACTATCGTCAGGCATGCTTAAAGTTTTTATATATTCTTGGTTGATATGTAATTTAACCAAGTTATACTTGACCATATGATGAGGAAAATAATGCGCTTTATATACCTATGAATGTGCAAATTTTGTCTGACCAAGTTGATCAGCACTATTTTCTCATCTTCTACCATAGTTTATAAATCTTACAGTGAGGTTGAATATACACACAACATATTTAGCAGCTTGTGCACGGTTTCTCTCTTTCTTTGTGCTTTGTTTTTTTCTTGTTTGGTTTTCTTCTCCTGGTGCTAGGATTGCAGATTCAACTGTCTGATTTAACTACCATATGACCTCATATTTGGTGTGTGTTGTTTCCTTAGCTTATTTGATGAATTCGGTTGCAGGCATGCTGGGGATGGAATCAGTGAGGACGATGGCAGGGCAGACCATATGTAGCTGAGTGACATCCTTTGTATGACTGCACGTGTATCCTAATGTTTTTTTTTTTTTTGTTTTTTTCAACCTTCAATGAAAACCATCAAATGAGGGTAGTGAGGTGTTATGTAAGATTGTTTGTATTGCGATGTGATTTAGTGCTTTGATTGAGCTTTATTCTATTTCATTTCGTTTTGTTCTATTATTGACCTGTGAAATTCAATGTTAGTGACTTTGCCCCGTGTAAAATTCTAAATCTTGAAGGATTAGTGGCTATTATCCAAACTAGAAGATCTAGGGTATGCTTGTTAACGTATTTTGGTGGGTGTTTTTGGTTGGAAAAAAAATGTTCTGATATAAGATGAAAACAATTTGTGTTTTGAGAAGTATTCTGTGTTTGGATTATTTGTTAATATCTATAACTTGAGAGCAAAAAACAAAACACTTATCTCAAGTATGACTTGAGAACAGAAAACAAAACACGAATCTCAAGTTTGGCTCGTCTTCTACACCTCACACGTGTTTCTTGTGTGAGCTGCCAAAACCTGTTTTAGCAAAGTGGTAACGATGGGATAAATGGGTTTTGGGTTAAATTCGTATGATATTCTTGTCAAATGCTATGATGGATTTTTTTCTTTTAATTCAAAATTTTAATTTTAATTCTCTCCTTTATATATATATATATATATATATATTAAATGAGACATGTGTTGCCTTTTAATTGAGTATGACGTGACAACACTATTAAAAATTTAATGGAAGACAAGTTAAATGATCTATTTGATAACAATTGAAACCTTACAGAATAAATCAACAAAATTTAAACATTTTGTGTGATTTTATAAAAAGTCATACTTCATGTACATCTGACATCTGAAGCATTTTTCCCTCCTTCATTGTTAGGCATATTGGAATAAAAAAAGCTTGAGTTATTTGGAACCCAAATATCCTTAGGACTATAATGTTAATGAGTAATTATATATGTCAACATTTATATCTACCTTATGTCTATTAAAATTAATGTAGTTTTTAAAATCATTATTAAATTTATGATAAATTATTACTGACATTTGATTCAATAGTAATTTTAAAAGCTATATCAACTTTGATGGTTATAAGGTAAAAATATATCATTACTTAATTTTTTTTTTTTTTTTTGAAGACATATCATTACTCAATGTTAATTTGTAAACAAATTCCTGCTATTAATAATCATTAATTAGATAACTAATATGGGCTAGATTTAATGGTATATATGTAGTCCATAGTGAACATATTTTCACATCATTTTAAACTTTTAAATGACATGACTTCATGAACACTATTAAATGCAATAAAATAAATTTTAAACCATGAAAAGAAAAGAATCCTATACCCTATTATTGTTACAATATTGTTACAATTGTATCATAATCTTCAAAAAATACTTATTTCTTTCTGGACAAAGATTTATTTCAAATTATGTTAAAAGAATTTTTTGTAATTTAGTCGATTAAACGGATAGTTGTCCTTAAAGCATGTACATTTTACATGCATTTTTAATAAGACTAACAAAAACATTAAATTTTTTTATGTACTTTAATTTAATTTTAACCGACATTTCGAGGGAAACTCTTTCCTCTTCTGTTTCCTTGTGCAGTTTACAACCAGTTCACGGCACGGGCACTCTCTATGTCAGCATCTCCAAAAGAGCATATTCTATGGTCGTGAAAGCACGTGAAATAAAAGCAAACCCCACATATGCCCCTCCAGAAGACACACCTCGTGTTTATTTCAACGCCTCGTGTTTATTTCAAACGTCAAAGCCGCCCTCTTTCCTCTCCTCCAGGAAACACAGAATACCANGCAAGCAAATTCCTGCTATTAATAATCATTAATTAGATAACTAATATGGGCTAGATTTAATGGTATATATGTAGTCCATAGTGAACATATTTTCACATCATTTTAAATTTTTAAATGACATGACATCATGCACACAAAATAAAATTTGAACCGTAAAAAGAAAAGAATCATATACCCTATTATTGTTCGGGTTGTATCATAATCTTCAAAAAACACTTATTTCTTTCTGGACAAAGATTTATTTCAAATTACGTTAAAAGAATTTTTTGTAATTTAGTCGATTAAACTGATAGTTGTCCTTAAAGCATGTACATTTTACATGTATTTTTAATAAGACTAACAAAAACATTAAATTTTTATATGTACTTTAAATACAAAATACAAAAATGATTAAAGATATACGTCAATTTAATTTTAACCGACATTTCGAGGGAAACTCTTTCCTCTTCTGTTTCCTTCTTGTGCAGTTTACAACCAGTTCACGGCACGGGCACTCTCTATGTCAGCATCTCCAAAAGAGCATATTCTATGGTCGTGAAAGCACGTGAAATAAAAGCAAACCCCACATAGGCCCCTCCAGAAGACACACCTCGTGTTTATTTCAAACGTCAAAGCCGCCCTCTTTCCTCTCCTCCAGGAAACTCAGAAACCAGTCCACCTTAATTTAGCAAGCTCTTATATCTTGTTTATCAAATTAATGTTAATAGCTGAAGTAGAAAAAGATTAAAAGGCTAACAGATTTACAATTACATGAACAATATGAAATTATGAATGTAATATATCAATCTAAGTACCTATTTATAAATGACACTGACAAAGTACTCTGTTGATAGTTCCTAATGGGAAAGAATGTAGTATGACCTGGTCTGCAATGAGACAGATTCTGATGCCGCTAAAATGGGTGTGACTTTTTGCTGGTTAAGCACCTGGGGACTTGCATCTTTTTCAGTTACTTTGATATTCTCTTTCATTAATTGCATATATGTGCATGTTACAAAACATATACCCTTTTTCGTCCATGATATATCTCTGCCATATTGTTCCTAAGGTGAAAATTTTATCGGTGGTAAGAAGATTTTAATGATTAAAGTGGAATTCTCTGCGTCCTATTCTCTTTCTCAGTTTATTCATATCATTCTTATTGTTCTGAATACATCTACTGTCATTTTACTGTGAAGAGGCCTAATAATGATTAAATGAAGGTCATTTTACTTCTTATTTTTATCCTTTTATTTTACATTATGTTTTGGCTATTGTCCAGGAAATTCTAGAGGGAGTTACAGACATTGACTTGGTGGTCAACCTGAAGCTTCGGGAAGAAGCATTGCTTGCAAAGTGCCTTGGAAGAAGGAAATGTAGTGAGTGTGGAGGAAACTACAATATTGCCTGTATTGATATAAAGGGTGAGAATGGAAGCCCTGGATTATACATGGCTCCACTTCTTCCCCCTCCACATTGCGAATCAAAACTCATCACTCGACCTGATGATACTGAAGAAGTTGTTAAGGAACGGCTTCGTATATATCGCAAAGTGGTATTGCTCCATACTCTACGAATGTTTTTGTTCAACATTTTCAATAGATACTTTTATAACAGTCTTGTTTATAATATTCTGTAATTCAAAGTTTTTATAAGACCAAAACCAACCACCTATAATACATATAACACACTTCCCTATTGAGGATTGAGGTGTTGTACTCTATGCTGTACTAAAAAGTTGGTATAGCAATGTTTCTTCATAAAAAAGTTGTTAGATTTTATATGAATTTGTTTGTAAGATGACCCTGTAATATCATATTGTGGTGGAGATTATTTTATATACAAATCATTCTAGGTCTATGCGCACATATGCTAAATAGAGTATGTTCACAAATGTTGTGCCTTGAATACTTCATTACCTCCAAGTTTTTTTTTTTAAAAAAAAGGAGTTAAGGTGCTGGGTTAGAGGTTGAAGGTGCTCCTGAGAATGAGATATTGGATTTCATATTTTGCTATTACTAATTGTTCCACGGTGTTTCTTAAGTATTGCCATGTAGTGTTTAGCTTTACAAACGGAATCTTACTACATGTAATTCATATCTTGTTTGAGAGTTTGAGAGGCCTTTGTTAGCCTCAAGTGGTAAATTTAAACACATACTGAATCTGAAAGCTGCTTTAAAGGAGTATCACCATCATGTTGGCTGGAAGAGCCTGTTATAATTGAAAATTAACAGCCCTAGCTGTTGGGAGTGGGTCTCAGAACCTCACGGTCAATGGTGAACACAATTCGGACACTAGAAAATTATGATTCTCTGATCAACATCATATATTAATGTGACTGTGATTACTTTCAACTTAATAAAAAATAACTATGGTATTATTCATTTTTGTTTCAATTAGTGAGTTATGTTTATGATTGTTGTTCAATTAGTGAGTTATGCTCTGCAAATTATCTCATTCTTGCAGACTCAACCTGTGGAAGAGTTCTACCGCAGTCGTGGCAAGTTGTTAGAATTTGATCTGCCAGGAGGAATCCCAGAATCCTGGCCAAAGCTGCTTCAAGCTCTGAATCTTGATCATAATGACAAGCAGTCTGCAGCAGCATGATTATGTTAATATTCTGTAGTATATTCACAGGGTAAGTTAGATCATTCTTTGCATTTTTAAGATGTGTGCATGCATATCAATTTCAAAACAAAACATTTATGTCCAGTAAGAACTGGAAACATACCTATACATCTACAAGGAAGCTTCCTATTGGGCTTCTGAAGATTTGTGCAGTTAGCAAGATGTTTTGAAAGCAAGGAGAAATAATGCTACTGTTGGCAATGTTTTTTGGTTGACATATACTTTTAACTCGCGGTGAGAATAACTCCAGACAGTAAGTGTAATGGCGATTTGATTTTGGCAGATATTATGCTTATGAAATTTCAGTTTAGGGAATCTCTGTACTTGGAAGTACCCAAGCAAATAAATAAAGAAAGAAGAAGAAAAGGAAGCAGTAAACTTCTCTTAACAAATAGAAAGGTTGTTTCACCTCACTGATAATAACAAATTTGTGCATCGATGATACCTTGCTAATACTCTGCAATCAGCAGAGGTTTCAAACAAACACTATATTGAAAGTATATTGTTGCTCGTACGTAACTCTTAAAATCCAAAAATTTCATGAAGTTAGCTAGATTGAAGACCAACAGCATGAGTTCTGGGATTACAATGGTTATGTATAAGCGACAAATATGCTTTTGATCCCAAGTTTGTTCAAGTTCTTAATTGTTCAACTTGAGATTTTGGAAGGGAGCATTCACGGGCCAACCATGTGAGGGATATACCAACTTGTCAGTCGAGATAACACATGATAAAGCTCATTGCAACTTTTATTAAATCAGGCTAGTTTTTTATTTATCGTTTTAATTTGTCAACTTCCTAAACTTTTGAATTTCTTCAAGCTATTGTATCTTAAAGTCCTCTTAGGATACCTATTCCCATCTGAATTCGAGCCCACCAGTTTTCTTTTCGTTGAAAACATTCAACTTGGTCCTATTCACACTTTTAAAGTTAGAACTATAGGCATGGCTCTTTGAATCTTAACTTTGTCCACATAAAAAAGGAAGCCCCTCATAGGGAATCCTGACAAATATGCTAAAAATCATATTTGTATCCCACCACTAATTCACCCCGGCAATGCTAGTCAATATGAAGTTTGGCTACCTCCGAATTCCAAAAAAAGAGATCGAGCCAAGGAATGGCAACTTGTGTATGTGCAAAGATAAGGAGTACATGAAAGAAAACTAAAACCAAGGCCACGAAGAAAGTATGAGATGCAAAGGTTAATGGGAAAAGTAAAGTTTAAAACATATCACAGCCTCCCCGGTCGCATTCTATTTCCACCGACTTTCCATGGGAATCAGCTAAGGTGATTATTGAGAAACTTGGCCACAAAAATAACAAGAAGTTGCAGCAATGAGTAAAAGAAGATGCAATAATGCCATGAATAGAAGTCACTGGAAGATGTAAACGTTAGGGTGTAGAGGGTCTCAAAGGAAAAGGCTTAGTGTACGGTCCATAGTTGGTTAGATGATTAGTAGTATATAGTTGATAAGTAAGCTATTAACTAATTATATTAACAAGTCAATTTTTTGCTTAATTATTTTACTAATTATGAATTGTCATATCAATTTGTAAATGATTTGTAACAAAAGTTACAATAAACCTGACAACATTCGAGTCTCAAAACCGTATATTTTTTTTACAACATTAGTGTCATATCTAATTATAAAATATGTTAATTTTAATTCAAACCTAACTCCGTAAATGATATTTAATATGAAAGATATAAACATAAACTGTATATCATGTAATAATTATTCAATGAAATTGTTGTCAAGCTTACATTTTGTTTTTTATATATATTTTTTGAATATTTTCCAAACTTTCTCTCCCACTTTCGTCTCCACCCTTTCCTCATATATATTTTTTTTTTTGTCGATTTAATCAGTAGTCGCAGCTCCAACAAAAAGTAGTCGAAAGAGAAAGGGCGTGGTATTTGCGTTTGTTTTAGTGGGCAATTGAGTATGGTTTTGTGATGGTTTAGAGTTGGTGAGATTTTTGTATTTGTGATAGTTTCTCCACCGACAGACTAAAAAAAAAAAAACAAAAAAGTTTCCACTGGCTAGACCCAGGCTTAGTAATCAGGTCTAAGTCATAGGCTCATAGATCTCAATGGGCCAAAAAATTAACCAGCCAGCTACTTAAAGACTCGACGGGAGCACGTCATGTCACATGGGATGATCGTCCTGCCATCTCATTTCAATTGTCTTGATATTTTTAACAAAGATTCAGACAACACCCTTGATAGCCATATAATACTACACGACAATTATAGTGGTTGCAGAGGCAATAAATTCGGTATCACTACTTTATTTATATGTGACATTTAACAAATTAAAGACGTACCTCACAAAAGAACATAAATCGAATGCCACACATGGCCAACATTATCGAATGCCACACATGGCCAACATTCTGCCCTTTAAGTGGACGACACGATGAACATATGGCTAGAGCAATGCAATAAGAAGAAATACTTCACACAAATAAGCCATTTCAAGTACATTCATGAATGCATTTTTAGTTTTAAAACAAAAAAAAAATGTTTTCAAGACTATTACCAAACAGTAAAATTTTGGAAACTCTAGGTCATGTAATCTATTAACAGTTATTAACTATCAATAACCATCTTATATATTTTTAATTTCTTTAACGGTCTAAATTTAATTATAAATTTTTATGAGAAAAAAAATTATATTATATATATCGTATAATTTTTTAAAACGCGAGTTAATTTTGGATCGATTTCTGATCAGTTTCCAGTATAATAGTTTTTAAGTAGTTAAGGTTGTTTCAAATGCGAGTCAAATAGTTGTTGTCTAAAGCAAAAGTGGCTCATCTGACGTCAAACCGAAAACGACACCGCGAACTTTTTGTCTAAAGCAAGCATCTTTAACTCTTCGTACAATGCGCCACGTGTTCTACGCTTTCTAGTTGATTCGTTGATCGCTCCGGATCTTTCACAAAGTTTTTATAGCCCAGCATTAATCCATCTCAGCTTCTTTCATCCGACGTGTCATCACGTTCTTCCACGTCAGTCGACCCCTCCTGCTACAATATCCCCTTTTTTTTCCGCATTTCTCTATCTTTCCCCTAAAGCTTCTTCGGCTTCACAATCACAGGTCCTCAACTGGTCAAGCTGTTTCTTCGACGAGAATGAAACCCTAAAATGCTTCAGATTTTTCTTTGAATTTTCGTGCTCGAAATTTTGAACTCTCGACCGTTGGCGTTTGAATCCGCTTCCAATGAGGCTTGGAAGGTATTATTCTTGTTTGAAGCTGATTTTTCGGTTTGATTTTTTGTGTTCTGAGTTTGAATTTTCGACCGTTGGTGATTGGATCCAGCTCCAACTGAGAGTGTAAAGTATTTCACCGTTTTTTCTTCTGATATAGTCTTGAATTTTTCTGGAAATGGATCATACTTTTTTGGACAATCTTTCACACTAAGCTGAAAGTTATATGATTTTCTTTTACTTCCTTAAATTTGAGAATTTGGTCTCTGTTAAAGGTGCGTTTGGTTGCTGAAAAATCAGATTTTAAGTCTGATTGATGTTTGTTTCTGAATTCTTCTATGGTCCTTGGTGAATCTGAACTATATTTTGAAATTTCATAATCAGTACGCTCAGAAGATCTATTTGGTCAATGTGAAAAGAGAAAAATCAGGACTCTTTATGTTTTGAATTTTATGTACATGTTTTTCTACTTTTCCTCTTTCCCAAATGATGAAATTTCTAAGATTTGGTTAAATTTTGTTACCGCTGGCTTTTGACACAGCATTAACTTGTCATGAGTAATTCTGATTCCATCACACATTCTTTTTGAGTCTGGATCCTCCATATTTGAGAAATTGTTCTAACTGCAGGTCAGAATGTTAGCGTTTGGAGCCTGTTGTAATTTGTTTGCTATATATTATATATATATATATATATATATATATATATAATTATACTATATATATACTATATATATTATATATATATATATATATATATTATATATATATAATATATACTATATATATATATAATATATATATTTTTTTTTTGGATAAAAATTTCGTTGGTTTGATGTTACTCTCAGTCTCCCAGACAAATATTTAAGGAATGTAACTTGTGCTGATTTGTTTTAAAATGGCTGTTCTTTTTGCTGGATTTATGCAGGAGTTGTTGATGAGGTTTGTCTGTAGAGGCTAGTATCTCGAAGACAATAGGATTTGCAAGCTATCTTTGGGTTTAGAGGAGGCTTTTTCCTGGTTCAATCCATTACCTTTCTCATTATTGGCCTTTTGAATCTGGTTAAAGGACATAGTTGAGATGAATAAGAATTGTCCCATAATCAAGTGGTTGGCTGAATTAAATCCTCATATGCTAGATGAGCACAAGGAAGTGAGGAATGGAGTTCTGGGTGAGGGACAAAGGCTTTTGGAAGAAGATGAGTTGCAGATTAATGAGGATGTTGAAGATATTGATGATGGGCAGATGGAAGGAGTCCAAGACAAGGCGCAGCCCCAGGCTGTCTTGCAGAGGTTGCAGCAACAGCCTAAAGGGCCTCTGGTTCGCTGGGAGAGGTTTCTACCTGTTAGGTCTCTCAAGGTTCTACTAGTGGAAAATGATGATTCAACTCGGCATGTTGTCAGTGCATTACTTCGAAATTGTGGCTATGAAGGTGATATTGAAGTTGTAATAATGTCAAACTTATCAATGAAAACTCCATTTTCTTCTTATGGTTAATATGCTTTCTGACCTATTGAAGTGGGTTATTTATTATGTGTGCACAGCAGCTTGTCCTTTCGGCTGTCTCTTCCTAAAGAAACATAACAGTTAATCCACTCTTCGCAGTTACAGCGGTAGAAAATGGTTTACAAGCTTGGAAAATCTTAGAAGATCTTACCACTCATATTGATCTTGTTTTGACTGAGGTAGGCATGCCTTGGTTATCAGGCATTGACCTTTTAAGCAAGATAATGGGCCACAAATCTCGCAAGAATATTCCTGTGATTAGTGAGTATATTTCTGATACATATATTTCTTTGTATTAGTGAGTAACATATTTCTAAAAGAAACACAATATTACCCCTCATATTTTTAACCAATTGATACTTTTATAATTGCTACACCTGGTGAGTTTTGTGTGCAGTGATGTCATCTTATGATTCTATGAATATAGTCTTCAAGTGCTTGTCGAAGGGTGCAGTTGACTTTTTAGCAAAGCCTATTCGAAAGAATGAGCTTAAAAATCTTTGGCAGCATGTTTGGAGGAAATGCCACAGTGTGAGTTGCTATAGTTATCCCATTTTCTCTATGAAACTATATTGTGGATCAATTGTGCACTTTAAACTACAGGTTGGCTCTTATTTATGCATTTAATTGTCCGTGAGCTCTCCTATTTTCAAGGGAGGGTTGGGGATTTGGAATTTGAGGACCCTTAATAGGGCCATTTTAGGAAAGTGGTTGTGGCATTATGCGCATGAGAGAGATGCGTGGTGAAGAATAGTTGTGGATGCTAAATTTGGTAGTGTGGGGGTGGATGGTGTTTTCTTGCTCTCATTGGGCTACACAGGGTGGGGTTGTGGAAGAATATTAGGCGGGGGTGGAGTTTGTTCTGTAGACATGCTAGATCTAAGTTGGGAGATGGGTCTAGGATCAGATTTTGGATTTATGTGTGGTGTGGTGAGTTGCCTCTCAAAGAACCCTTTCCGGTCTTATTTGGCCTTGCTCGTGAGAAGGATGCGTTTGTTGCAAATCATATGGACTTCCCTAGTGGCTCTCTTTATTGGGAGATTGGCTTTGTTCGTGCGGCTCGATGATTGGAAGTTGGACACCATTGCCNCGAGCCATTCTGTCTTGATCTCGTCCGAACTGACTGCGGACGGGATTGGAGACGAGCCATTCTGTCTTGATCTCGTCCGTACGAACTGCGGACGGGATTGGAGACGAGCCATTCTGACTTGATCTCGTCCGTACGAACTGCGGACGGATTAGAGACGTGCTCAAGAAAAACTTAAAAAATAAGTGACTTTAAGAGCAAATTACAATAAAACTTTGACATCGAATTTAGCCAATAAAAACTAACAATAGGCTCTGGTGGATCCCTTCTTGCAAGGGAAAGTTTGATGTTAGATCTTTTTACAGTGTTCTAGCATGCAATGTTGTTCAACCTTTTTCTTGGAAGAGTATTTGGAGGACCAAGGCACTTGTGAAAGTGGCTTTCTTTGCTTAGTTTGCGGCTTTTGGAAAGAGATTTTACCCTAGACAACCTTAGAAAGAGACATGTCATCGTGATTGATAGATGTTGTATGTGCAAAAGACATCGGGAGTCTGTGTATCATCTTCTTCTTCATTGTGAGATTGTCTGTGCTTTATGGAACATCATCTTCAGTCGCTTTTGGTTAGCTTGGATTATGCATCATCAGGTGATCGATTTGTTCGCTTGCTGGTGGACTAGAGGTCGCTCTCAGAGTGCTGTTGTGTGGCAAATTGTGCCTCTTTGCCTCATGTGGTGCCTTTGGAGGGAGCGAAATGATAGATATTTTGAGGATCAAGAAAGGACGCTTGAGGAGTTTAAATCTTTCTTTTTTCATTTTATTTTTTCTTGGATTGTTACTTATTTAGCTCCCTTATCGATTAGCTATTCGGAGTTTCTTATTATTTTTTCTTCCACTACTTAGGCGGTCTTTTTGTATACTTCTTGTCTACCAGGGCTGTACTTTTGCGTTTTAATATATTTCTTCTCTTATCAAAAAAAAAAAAAATTGTCCATGAGCACCTATTTGAACTATACCAACTAAAAAAAAGGCCAACTAAAAAAAAGGCGCCGATTTTGCATGGAGTCATGCCATTTGACCAAGTTTGGCCTATGGAGATATTTTTTTGTAGCTTTTCTGTTTTTGTCATTTATATACCACTTAATTGATATAGGATCACAAAAAAGTCATAATTTTCCTCTTCTGTTTTGTTCATTATTCATCCTTTCAGCAGTCTAGTGATAGTCAAAGTGCAAGTGGTACACACACACAAAAATCCACCAAGTTGAAAAGTGGTGAAGAGTCAAACAACACTGGCAGCAATCATGAAGATTATATTGGAAGCATTGGTTTGAATGTTATGGATGGAAATGACAATGGAAGTGGCACTCAGGTATTACTAACTCTTTTTATTTATTTTTGGTAAGTAGGTATTACTAACTAATCTTGAGGTATCGTCTAGCTCTTTGTTCTTTCAAGTTTCAACTTCTGGCTCTACTATACATTGGTAATCAACTATATGTATTGGTTTACTGACTCTTGTTCTATTAGATGCGCAGAGTTTATATTATTATGAACAAAAGTTCAAATTCTAGAAAATAAAATCAAATTTAGTCTCTAGGTTTTTGTGTGATTTCAATTTAGTCTATGGGTTTCCAATTTCAACAATTAGATTCTTAGATTTTACTCCAATTTTAAATAGGTCATTTTGTCAACATATCGTCCAATTAATTGACGACGTGCCACACGAGAACACTAAGTTGATAACATATGGCTCGTGTGTTGACACGTCATGTGCCAACTATAGGTTCCACGTGACAAATTGTGTGATTTCAATGTGGCTCAGAATCATTGCTCTCTAACAATTTACACATTATTTGCTGTTGAATGCAATGACTTAGCTTTTCTCCTACTTTGTCTTGTAGTCAGCGTTTGAAACAGGCATATTATAGCCATGCCTTCGTCATATAGCACCATTGTTTTTCAACTCAAGATTATGCATGAATAAAAGTGACTAGAAATTCTACAGTATCTCCTAATCATTATACTCCCACATCTCAGAGAGTAGAAATATCTTCCACTCCCACACACTAGAGACCCTTATATCTTAAGTCATCATTGTCCTATTGAATGGAACCCCTCGCATTTTCAAGATGCTGCAAATCCTTTCTTCCCTTTATAACAGCTAGAGAAACTTCCCTTGACATCGACAACTTCAATTCTTTCTTTTCTTTTTTGTTTCTTTGTGTGGGCCCAACAACAACTTGGCCTCTGAAGCAAGCAGTGGGCAACCAAAGTTTACAACTTATGGGTGTTACATGTAGCCTTGTGCTCAGATTCCCTTCTGGATAAAATGCCATTGCAGCGGAAAGAGCTCAAAGAAAAACTTGTGCTCAGTTGCACATCAAGAAACTGCCCCTAGGTGTTTTACACAGTTTAGCTTTTCACCTACTTTGTCTTATAGTCTGTGTGAGGGGTGGCCTGCCACCTGATTGTCGAAATTGGAAACTCGATGACTAAATTGAAATCACTAGAAAACCCATGAACTAATCTTGATTTTTCCCTAAATTCTATCAAGTTGCTAACTATTTGCATTACAATTACTTTGTGCAATTTTTTTCTCTTTATAGTTTGTGTTGCCATATCTCATGATGAAGTTTTAGCCTTGTGGCAATATTTGTCTGGTTAAATCATGTTGGTTACAGTAATAATGACTCTTTTCTTATTTGTTAGCATAAATAATTTAAAAATCACCAAACATGAACATAAGCATGAAATGCAACTGATAACAATAAACTATAAAGTTATCATATGCACAAAGAATACAAACGTAAACTACCTATAAAAGCTCCAATGAGGTAGAATGTATTAGGTAAATGACTTTGGCGAGAGAATGGCGGTGGACTTTAAATTTGTCAGTTCGGGGGGTGGGTGGTGTTTTATTGAGCCTTTTGGAGTGTTTGGGGTAGGTTTATGGAAGAATATTAGGAGTTGGGGAAAATTTTCGTGTCACAACAGATTTGAGGTGGGAGATGGCTTCAAAATTAGATTTTGGCATGATCAGTGGTGTGGGGATGTGACCCTTAAGGAAGCCTTTCCAGATTTATTTGGTATTGTTTGTGCAAAGGATACTTCTGTTACGGCTCACTTGGAGTTTTATGGTGGTTCCAATCACTGGAACATGAGCTTTGTAAGAGCGGCTCATGATTGGGAGGTAGATGCATTTGACTCATTCTCCAAGGTGTTGTATCCAGCTAGAGTAAAATGAGGAAGTGAAGATAAGCTGTGGTGGGTCCCCTCCAAAAGATGGTTGTTTAAGGTTAGATCCTTCTATTAGTCCTTGGTTGGTAGTGAAGGCTGCCACTTCCTTTGAAAGAGTGTTTGGCGGACTAAAGTTATGTTTGGTATGCGGAATGATTATTTCATTAAGAAAAAAAATAACTTTCATTGAAAATAGAAGGTAATGGAATGAAATAGCCATTCTCATTGCCCATGAGGGAATATTTATTCCTTAAATTGATAAATAGCTAGTCCTCTCAATTGAGAATGATTATTCCAAGTGTTAGAGCCTTATCATATACTTTAACATCAAGGCTATTTTATTCAACTTCTTCTATTCTTAATAAAAGTTATTTATTTTTTCTTACGGAATAGCTATTTTGCGTACCAAATGTACCCTAAAGTTCCCTTGAGGACGGCCTTTTTCGCTTAGTTGGTGGCTAGGTAAGGATCTTACTATGGATAACCTCAGGAAGCGGCACGTCATTGTGGTGTACAAATATTGCATGTGTAAGAGGAATTGTGAGTCTGTGGACCATCTTCTTCTTCATTGTAATATGGCTTATGCCATTTGGATTGCCTTTTTCAGCCGTTTTGGACTGTTTTAGGTTATGCCTAGACGTGTAGTCGACATGTATGCTTGTTGGTAGACTACTGGTAGTACACAGAGTGCTGCTATATGGAAGATGGTGCCTATATGCCTTTTATGGAGGAATATGAATTACAAAAGTTATGAGAACCGTGAAAAGACATTGGAGATGATTAAGTCCTTATTCTTCAAAATATTTTATTTTTGGACAGTTGCTTGTGTTTATCTTTCAATGATTAGTAGTTATAATTTTTTTTTTTTTGCTTCTTCTAGTTATGTGCTTTTTCTTGTATACTTTCTGTGCACTAGGAACGTCTTACGCTTTTAATGATATATGTCGATTACTTGTCAAAAGAAAAGTATTATGCCTCATATTTAGGCAATTATTATGTACTTCTAAAATAGTAAAATTTGACGCATTTAGAAGATGCAAAATAGCATAAAGAACAAATGAAAAGAGAGGAGGAAGGGGAGTGGCTAATAGGCTTGAAAAACTTCGGAGAGATTTTTTATGGGGTGGAATTGGGGGACATGGTTTGGGGTAAAAAGGACTTAGAAAATTGGTTGGGTTAAGGTTTATTTAGGGAGTAATACAATAGGTATGTTTGGGAGCTAAAAACAAACAAGAAAGGAAGAAAATCAGATCTGGTCATGGCCGTGAATCTGGAATTGTAGCAGATCTGGTTCTATGGTTTTGGAAGTTAAAAAGAGGTGGGTGTTCCGGGATTCCTATCTTGGAGATTTTTGGATTTTTAGGGAGATAAAATGGCTGGAAATCAAAGATAGGAAAAAAAAAAGAGAGAAAAAAAGAAAGAAATAAGATAGATATAGACATCTGACCCAGTTTTCCTAAGCATTACACTTAGGACACGTTTGGTACGTGGAATGACTTTTCTAAGGAATAGTCTTTATTAAGAATGAAATAAGTGGAATGAATTAGTCTTGGAATAGTCATTCCCTCGTAACCATGAGAATGGCTATTACAAGGCTAATTCATTCAACTTCTTCCATTTTTAATAAAGAAATAGTCATTCTGCGTACTAAACATAACCTTAAGGTTTCCTTGATATCATACCTCAGAATAGGATTAAAAGGGTTACATCAATATTTCCTTGCTTTCTTTGGTGCCTATGGAAAATGAATGATCGAATCTTCGAGGATCGTGAGAAGACGTTGGAGGAGCTTAAGTATTTTTTCTTTTATTCTCTTTATATTTGGGCAGCTGCATTTGTAGCACTTTTGGAGATTAGTTTTCATGATTTTCTTGTTACTTTATCTCCTCCTAACTAAGTGTTTCTCTTGTATACTTCTTGTGTACCTAGATTGGGTTTTCGCTTTTAATAATATTTTGATTATTTTTTTTTAAAAAATCAATATTTAACGAAAACTGAACCTAAACCTATTAAGATTTGGACTCTTAAAAATACTTGCACTCCTAGTAAGACTTGGACTTTATAGACTTTGACTTCTGAGCCCAAACTAAATAACTAATAGAACCTACAAATAAATTCCAAAAACATAATAAAACTTAAAATAAGACCTAATGGACCAAAACTATAACCCATGTCTAAAGATATTCAAATTACTAAAATACCCCGACTCCTAAAAATGAATAAAAGTAGAATAAAATAAAATCAACTTCTTGGTGCTTGAATCAATACTTAAGTGAATTAGCTCCAGTTTTTTACTTTCCTAGTCATGGTCCTTCATATCTTATTCATCCATGGTTGTAGGAAGGATGCTTAAAAGTAGCGGCATCAGCATAGTATATACTCACAAAAGTAACCCTCTTCCCTGTTCCCCCATTGTGATTCAGGAAAATATATATATATATATACTCACAAAAGTATACTTTAATGTCAACAAAAGAACTTTCCCCTCATGTCATCAACTTTCCTCTCATACATAGCTTAAGTTCACAAGGATTCATTTCACTACCATAAGTGGCCAACTAAAAACACATCCAAAGAGCTGTATGATTCTAAGTTTTAATTGCTCTCTTAGCAACTAACCTAAGCCCCTTACCATCATTGTCCACTCAAGCACCTGAATAGCACATTCTCTTTTAAGGCTTAAGCATCATGTTTGGTTCTAACAACTTCATCTTGAGCTTGCTACATTGATGTATTTGTTATGAGTGATGCTATATACTACACTTTTTTCCTACTTTGCTAATGTGGCACTAGCCCTTAGATTTTTTATTTTTTTAAAAAATGGCTGATTGGCAGTACCACATTTGCAAAGTGGGATAAAAGTGTGATTTCTAGCATTTCTCGTTTATTATCTACCAATTCTCCAATACCCTTTCAATCTGAGGAATTCTTTCTCATCTTGCTCATTATATAATGCCAAGGTTGTTTGCTGTATGACATAGCCTGCGACAAACATGATGACATTTATGTTATACCCAACTTGTTAAATGGTAATCAGTGATGTGTTATTCAAATATCAGTAATTACCAATTATACCATAGCAAATATCCATCAAATAGATTTTATTTTTTATTTTTAAAAGCGGAATAAAGCCCATCAATTAATGAATATCCTTGCTAAGTTTAAAGCATACATGAAGTCCACAAACAAATACAAATTAATGGCCAAGTTTACCTTAATGTTACAATTTGTGTAAACTCCATTTACATGATCGATCACTTTAAAATCGATTGAGGAGCTTTATTCCGCTTTGATTGAGGTGCTCAAGTCTTTCTTTTTTCACTTTCTTTTTTATTAGACTGCTGCTTATCTAGCTCCTTTAGTGATAAGCTATAATGACTTTCTTGTACATTTCTCTTCCCTTTCTTAAGCGATCATTTGTATACTTCTTGTGTATCAGGATTGCGCTTTTACCATTTTAATATATTTTCTCTTATTTATCCAAAAAAATGATCGATCACTTTATAATATTGCAAGTTTTTGGAATGACAGTTCTCTAACATGGTATCAAACCATAGTTATCTATGAGATCCTTTGTTCAAATCTTCTTCTTTTTTGGTAAGTACCTTAGTTCAAATCTTAGCAACCCCAATTGTGTTAATTTCGAGCTTAACTTTTTGAGATGATGGTTCTCTGCAGTTTATTGACAAAAAAAAAAAACTCTCATTCTTAACTTTGGTTTACATTCTAATTCTAATTTTTATTGATTTTACTGCACTAGAACTTTACTAATAATGAGAGACTAAGTCTATAACTTCCTTCATATTAGACAGGCATAAATACTATATATTGTTTGGATATTAATCAAGAAATGATACAAGCAAATGATATTTTTCCCTAGTTCAGCTCAGATTTTTTGTTCTTTGACACCCTTATATGAGATATTATACACCTTACAATGTAAAAATGATTAAAATGTTAGGACTTAAATGGCCTATAGATATTTATTCATTTAGATGCTAATATGCATTTATATGTATCTAAGTAGAGATCGATAAGTAGTAAGATAAGAGATTCCTGTATGAATATCGCAGAGCTCTTGGACAAAAAGGGCAATAGAAGTTGACAGCCCGCAGCCAATGTCACTATGGGAACAGTTAGCTGATCATCCTCATAGCACTTGTGCCCAGGTTATTCATTCAAGTACTGAAGCATTTGGCAACAACTGGGCGCCTATGATCACGGCAACAGAGTGTGAAGGGCAGGATAATGAGCTTGGTATGCATTACTCTGTTTGTAGCAATAACAACTTGAAATCAGTCTGTTGTATCTTTACTGTTTCGTACTTTCTACTGCTTCATTTCAATAATTAGATAATGTCATGGGCAAAGACTTGGAGATAGGAGTATCTAGAATTCCATTGCAGCTTGATGACCTTAGTGCAAAGGGGTTGACCAACATAGCCAGTCCTGATGGAGAAAAAATTTCTGAAATAAAATCAAAGAAAGATGATGAGAAGCTGCAGAAAGGACAGGTGGAGCTCGATAATGTGAAACCAAATGGTGACTTGAGGAACAAAGTTGCTGATCTAATGGGTCTGACCACGAACAGTACTGATCCTCAGATAGAAAGTGTTGTCTGTGACATCCCAAATGGTATCTCCAAGGTATCTGACATGGCTCTCTTTGACAATAAGGAAACACCTTACCTTGAGCTCAGTTTGAAGAGGCTGAGAGATGTTGGAGATACTGGGACCAGTGCTCATGACCGAAATATTTTGAGACATTCGGGACTTTCAGCCTTCTCAAGGTATAAGGACACTTTAAAATTCAGATTAGATCCATCTTCTGACCAGATAATCCCCCAAATTGAAGTTCATAACAATTTTCTTACAAGCAGGTATAATTCTGCTTCAATTACTAGTCAGGCTCCAACCAGGAATGACGGTAGCTGTTCTACTCTTGATAATAGCCCAGAGTTAGCAAAAACTGAATCAGTGCAAAATTTTCAATCTGACTCAAATGGCACACGTCCCGACCAGGGCTCCAATGGCAGTAGTGACAACAATGACATGGGCTTCACTACTAATAATGTTTTTTCCAAACAAGTGGCAGTCAGCGACATGCCAGCTCCCAAATCTACAGTCAAAAGTCTCCATCCCTCTGCATTCCGACCAGTGCAAAGTGGCCATATTTCTCCCCCTCAGCCTATAATACAAGGTAAGACTGATGCTGCAATAGCTAGCACGGATTTGTCACAAGAAAGACACATCAACCAACCGGCCCAAGTTCAGCACCACCATCATCATTACAACCATCACCACCACCATGTGCATAATAACATGCCCCAGAAGCAGCTAGCCAACCCTGATGATTTATCTTTGAAAAAGATCACAACAGCAGCTCCACATTGTGGGTCATCAAATTTGTTAAGTCCACCCCTTGAAGGCAATGGGCAAAGTGGAAGCACCACAGCTATAAATGCTGGAGGAGCAAACATGGAAAGCGATAATGGGATAGCTGGAAAAGGGGGAGCGAGTGGTGTAATTGGATTTGCAAGCAGGAGCGGAGATGATCTGAACCGTTCTGCACAAAGAGAGGCTGCTTTAAACAAATTCCGCCTGAAGAGGAAAGAGAGATGCTTTGAGAAGAAGGTAACTGAGATTGTGTTATAAAATCGAGTAGTGTTCGAACAACATTTCCTCCAGAAATCATTGAATCATCCCTTGAAGATACTATTAGTGGCAAATTTCCCATCATAAACTATATCTTAGTTGAAAAACTTAAATATTTTCCAAACAAGCTTGACATTAGACACCCAATGGAATCATCAAATCACCATATATATTTCAGACAAAAAGTCAATCTCTTCAACTGTATTTCACATTCACAACATTATTTCTGGCATTCATTTGATATTATGAGAGCGGGTCAAGTTGTTTCATGAACTGAAAAGATGTAATCTCTTGTTCTTGCATTTTTTTTTTTTCAATTTTGGAAGGGATATTGAAGAGATATCTTCTTTACATCATCTTTTTCAGGTCCGGTATCAGAGCAGGAAGGAACTGGCTGAACAAAGACCACGTGTTCGAGGACAATTTGTCCGACAGGTGGTGCACAAAAACAAAAGCAAGGACACGAATTGCAAACCCTACTTGCCCGTGATAGTGCATATGCAATCTTCTAGATGAGATTGGCGCTAGCTATGTACAGGAGAGGGAGTAAGTAACCATTTGTGATTGACGACCAAATAGATTATGAGAGGACTCTACATAAACACCTTGGACTACATCTTATAAGTACTATTAGTTCTCAGAAGGTGCTAACCTTTGAAAGGGTAGGCTTTCTCTAATAGAACTCTTCAATTAGGTGTGCTGTTGTACTTCAAGACTTTTTTACATGAGTAGATGCTTGAAGAACTCTTATTTTCCTTCTTTGCCTCTTATGTGGTTCTTGAAGCTTTTCTGTTATGAAGTTCTTTGATGAAGTGGTGTTACATTGACACAATTGGTAATTTAGGAAAAACATTGACAATGTGGTGGTAGTTTGAAGGGGGTATATGACTTTTTCCTAAAAAAAAAATAGCTATTTGAAAATGTGGAATCGTAGGTAAGATGGTATGTTTTTAAAAATGCATGATTTTTAAGATCAAACTACTTAAAAGCCGAATCGTGATTTTATTAAACGCTTACTTGCATTTTCAAAAAACACGTTTTCATTAATTGTGTTTTGAAATTGTTATTTTTCAAACTGCATGTTTAAAAGTGTTAAACCAACCAATCACATCATATTATTTTATCTTTGGGAGAAAAAAATGCTTGAAAAAAAAATCCTAGAAAAATAGGTTTTACTTTCTTGTGGTTAAGATGTATAATTTATTAAAAGTTGTTAAAACGCCCTCTCCTTCTCTCACTCACAAATAAACCCTAACTAGCCCCGCTCTGCACTGAGGGAGGAGAGAAGAACTTTCTTCTCTTTCTTCTCTCCTCCCCTCTCCTTCTCCCTTCCCTTCTCTTTGATGAAGCCTACTCCTTTGGCTTCTTGTTATTTAGAGTTTTCTCTAGGCCTTATCATCTCTTGCGAGATCCTATCCATCGTCTTGTGCGATCTATCCCTACTCCACCCAAAATTGTAGCATCAACCACTCCAACACCACCTTGTCGGCTCCATTGCACCGCCGCTCATCTTCCTCCACCCGGATCTAGCTTGGTTTGTAAATCTTATTTTTTTGAAGCTAGATTTGACTTTCTCCGTTTTTCTCCGCCCACCAACGCGCCTCACCGCCTTATGCTCCAGCCTCCCTGCTCCATGGTGCCGCCTCCCGTGCCCCCGCACGGCAGCCACGCGCCTGCGTGTGGATCTCTCGTGCCTGTGCATCAATGCCATCTCCTATGTTGATGATGCTGTTCTTTGGGTTTGAAATTATTTTCCTGTTTTTTTCTATGTTTTTATGTTTTATTGTGTTGTTTTCTTTGTTGGATATGGTTTGACTGCTCATCAGCGTCTTTGATGCAGCCTTGATTAGTACTTGTTTGTTTGTAAATATTTTCAGGGTTCCAAAAGGACTCCTCCCGGAGTCTTTTGTGTTTTCTCTTTTAGCATCCTTAATTGGCCGCATATGTTCCTTTGATGAACCAGATCGTTTATTTGACTCATTCCCAAAGGTTACCAGTTACCACACTGACTTAGGGTTGTTTCAGAGCTGTTGTTTAGGTTGTCTTCCCATATTTTGTTTTGTTAAATGCATTCTCCCCACTCATCCTTCTAGAGCATTCTTAGTGAGCTATCTAAAGTTTGACCAAATTTTAGCTAAAAAATCTCACTTTTGTTGTCTTTGGCATGGTGCCAAGGAGGGAGAGATGAGATGAGAGAGAGAGAGAGAGAGATGAAATGAATATAAAATGGGAATAAATTCTTTGGTGAAAAATTTTTGTGAGCCAAATTTGAAGTGGGTTCTTGCATAAGCTAAAATGTAGAAAGAATTGCCTATCTTGATGGAGGGAAGTTTTTTGTATAATTTAGACAATTTAACTAAACTCACTTTTAAAGAACTCACTAAAAATGCTCGCAGAGATACAAATCTCACCCCACACCCAAGGAGTGAGATCCAAACCATTGCGAAGCCCGATGTGTAAATTACATTGGAAATTTTGGGATTGGTGCAGTATATGCTGCCTATAAATTATACTCATCAAGTGGAAAAAAGTTGCCTCCATCACCCCTTAAAAGTTGGAATAAGATCTCTCAATTTCATATAAAATGGTAGTATATATCTATTTTAGGTCAAGATTTAAGCCTCAAATGGTGTACAACATGTCAATATTGACATCTTTTAAAAAATTTAAATAATATGGTATTATATACACCGTTAAATGCCACTTTAAATCCTGTCATTAAATAAATACTATTCATTTCAAATTAAATGGAAAGAAGTTTGTCCATTAAAGCCCGCATGCAAAGTGAAACAAGCAATACTCAATGTTTGGGTGGGTCTGGATATGAAATTTGACGTCGTAATGTATCAACGGGTTCAAAAACTATTTCAGTCAAGTGCAACATAACAATGTCAAAATATATTGGACGAGTCTATTCTAGTGTCAAAGTGAAAGCTTTTTCTTTTTCATTTTTGTCATCACAAGATACAACATAGGAAATAGATGGATTTTAAGTTAACTTGTGGGTTTTTGACTTCTGTTAGCCTCGTCTTTAATACCACCATTTCTTGTGCATCTTCAGGTCTAGAAGCACCAACCAAGAGATTGATTGAACGACTATAACTAGGAAGGAATGAAGGGGTAGGCCTGAGTTCCAATTCATGTACACAGCATCTGCTAGCTCCGCCCTTATTCCGCCATTTCTTGTGCATCTTCCGGTCTAGAGCCACCAACAAAAGAGATTGAACAACCATAATCAGGAAAACAAACGGGTAGGCCTAACTACCAATCCATGTACACGGTCATGTCTTTCCGGGCCATCACTTTCACATATGCATAATTTGAATCGTCGGTCATGCTTCCTACTTTCATGACTTGACTTAGTTCCAGCCGCTTAGGACCTCTTCCATTTGTGACTGTATCCAAGTCAAGTCATAAAAGTAAAGTAGGAAGCATGACGTACCATCAAAATGATGCATATACGAAAGTGACAGGCCCGGCCCGGTACGACATGGTCTTATACGTGGATTGAGACTTGGGCCTACCCCTTCATCACTTCCTAGTCATAGTCATTCAATCTCTTTTGTTGGTGCCTCTAGACTGGAAGATGCACAAGAAATAGTGGCACTAAGGGCAGAGCTAGCAGAGGCCGTGTATTGGGACTCGGGCCTACCCCTTCGTCCCTTCCTGGTTATAGTCGTTCAATCAATCTCTTTTGTAGTCATTCAATCAAATCTCTTTTGTTGCCACCAGACCGAAAGCACAAGAAATGGCAGCAAGAAGGGCGGAGCTAGCAGAAGTCAAACCCGGGTTCAAAACTTCATAGACAGGTTAACTTATAATCCATCTATCTTCAAACATAAAATGAATGCAGCCTCTCAGTACAGCACTGGAAGAAGGGTATTTTTTTCCCCTAATTAAGAACTCAAAAATTGTCTGCCAACTACGAGAGCACTGAATAATGCATTCATTCTTCATATTAACTTTCCAAATTATAGGATGTCTCATTAAGCCCTGCTCCCAGGAAAAAAATATTCAACACCATTCTCCTTGACCCTGTAGTGAAAATTACAAATCCTGTTTCTGGAGCTTCCCTGCCCATCCCACATTCCCCTGTTCAAAACTGTCAACTGCAACAAAGAAGCATAATGACTAATCATAAGGAGGCAAACATTAAATAGATTTTCAAACATGAAATAAATTCTGCTTCTGGTATGAGAAGCTATTCTAAACCCTCCATATGTTAAGAGCACATAGTCTCAAGGATCTCCTCAATTTTCAAACAGGTTGCTGTTTTTTCTTTAGATATATTACAAGCAAAAGAAAAAAAAAAGAATAAAAAATTAAAAGAAAAAACAGCAATGATAACCATCCAGAGAATCAACATAACACAGGTATCTTGTCCATGCAACTATATACAGACTGAATGTTTAGTTCAGAGTCGAAATTATATAATTATATAATGTAATAATAAAGAAACCAGAATCTAAACAGCAAGAATGAGGTGAATGCCAATGAAGACAGAGACCAATATAGATTTTTTCTGTGAGCATTGTATCCAGGTTATGAGATATCAAACAAACGACTATGACCATGGCTGAGAAACACCAGCAAATACTATCTTTATTTGAAGTTCTCCCCTATTTTGACATTACTGTTGAAACTTCTGCTTAGGTGAATTGCATAATTAAGATTCATAATACAGCACACCCAGAGACCAAGAGAAATCACCATTACACATATATGGGAGGGGACACAATAATTTAGTTCGTAAATTTTGGATGTTCCTTTACCAAAATTCAGTGAAGCATTAGAATAATAAACACAAACACACACACACAAATACCATATAAAAATAATATTTAGATAGAAATCACACAATGCTACCTGTCCATGCACATCTGTCGCCAAACCAGTGCCCAATGGTTCTGCTTTCATCAGAATATCTGCAAGGTACTCCAGCTGTAAAATAAGTGCAGGCCTCTCCATGCTTAAATAAATATCCCCATGATTAAGGGCAACTAATGTACAACCCTGATACAAGATTAGAACAAGAAAACTATGAAAAGGTACTAGATTCAATACAATAAACGAAAGTATGGAAGGAACTAGAAAAAAAGAGTTAAAAGTTGCCTCATCATCTTACAAATGCTGATGTTAATGTGTGGCAGTAATGCAGAAAGTCTAAGACATAATTTGAAGAGCCATTAGCTGCCGCCTCCATAAGAGAGAGATCATCTACAACAATGGTAATAAGCTTCTTGTTTTCTTGTAATAAGGAACTGACCACTTTTTCAATTTTCCCATACAAAGCAACAAGCCCGCCTTCATCTCCATCTAATCATCAATTAATCAAAGAGAATTCTTGTCATGATTTAATCCTATCAAGTACCATTCAAAATTGTCATCTGTCTTTTATCATCCTAAAAAAAAATCTTTCCTATCATGATTTGCTTAAGCAATAAATTCGATATCTGCATAAAGAAGAAAAGATCAGATAATTGGACCAAGTGTGTGGCTCTGAATGATCAAACATAGCAATGAAAATAATACAGCAGACAGATTTTCTTCATCACACAAAGTTCTATGCACACAAAGGTCTACGCACACATTCATTTTTGTTCAGCAAATAAAGTTCCTTGACCACTCCCAATGAATGGTAAGTCCACAATGAACAAGAGTGTTTGATGAACAGGTCTTGAGCTGAAATTTAGACAATAATTCTAAAGAGATTCCATGATTTGATCCTTGTTATAGAGGTTACATGTGTAGATTTCATCAGAAAAAATACAAAAAACATTGTAGCTAAAAAATAGCAAGCACCACTTATAACTAATTTTCTCACCTGGAAACTCTGACATAAGCATGTCAAGGAAAAAGAATCTACTATTCTCGCTTTGGGCAGCTAAGTTGCAACCCTGTTATGACAACACACCCAGATATCTTAAAAACCAGCCATGGTTAAATTACAACAAAAAACAACAAAATAAATAAATAAATTATCTATAATTTCCAGGACAGCCTGGAAGTTCACCACAAAAGTACCATAGTTTTCAAGTTGGTTTCAGAGAAACAGATTTGGCTTAAGTTGCTGTAAAAAAAATACAGGAGTTCTAGATTTAATTTCAAAGTTTCCATCAGAAGGAAAGACGTGAAATTATGGAGTCTGTAGACCTAAGCCAAATCCAACCATGGAGAACATAACATATTCAATGAACAAAATTTTTTAAACGAATTACAAAATTCCCAAGAATCCTTCTAAAACCGACGAATATAAATGAACATATCAACACCCAATTCCGCAAAAATAAACAATGGCTGCTTCATGATTAGCTTCACGCAATGCAAATAGTAATTGAGAGAGAGAGTGTGTGTGTGTGTGCGTACGAGTTTTCTGAGGACGCGATCGTAGTGAGAGAAGGGTTGAGAGAGAGCGAGGAAGACGACGACGTTAGAGGAGTGAGGGGAGAGAGCGCGCTTGACGAGATGGTGGAGAACGAAAGCGCCGCTGGTCTCGACGCTGTCCTCCACCAGCACCACTCGCCCGCTCAGCGGCCAAGCCTTGGACCCGTCGTCCACCAGCCCTAGGGCTTCGTCCAGCAGGTTCGAAGCTCGCTGATTCATTGCTTTTCGCTCAACAACACCCCCCCCCCCCCAAAAAAAAGCAGTGGGTTTTGAGGGAGTAAGAGTGAGAACTTTATCCCACGTGGCTTTCGCATAATAGGATATCTACTCAAATTTTTTTCTCATTTTTTTTAAATATTGTTGGTGCTATTTTTAGGTCGTCTTCTTCTGTGAGCCGACGACTGTAGCAGCCAACGTACGGTTGAACTGAGAGTAAGCTCCCCTGGCATGAGAGGAGTATATCTGCAAAATAAAGAGTCATCAGAATGTCCTCGGCCGGAGCCGAAGACCCTCCGATGGTTAAGTTAGCATATTTATATAGAATGAGGAAAATAGATGGGGGTTCTAGAGAGAGAGAGTCGTAGCTTTCCCTCTAGGAGGTGGATCAGTGGTGCCGGAGCTCTTCACAGAGAGCTCCTGTCTGAGAGAGAGAAAGAGAGAGAGAAAGAGAGAGAGAGGAAGAAGTTCCAAAGTCCAGAAAAGTCGAGAGAGCCCAACTAATGGTCTTCCCCTTTCTATATAAAGGGATTTGACTTTGATCAAGATTGCATCTTGGCCTTACACGTGTCAACCATGTGGGTCCATAATAAAAAAGGGATATTTTGTCCCAACAAATATTATCATCATTATTGAATGAATGAATCTCATACATAAGACTTACATAAATCAATAGATTCAATAATAATGATAATATTTAAAAAAATGAGAAAAAAATTTAAATAAATATTTTAACATTTTTTTAAAAAAAAAATCCAAAATAAAGAGAGATAGAGGTGAATGTATAGCTAATAACAAATTCATGTAATATATAATATCCTCATTATCATAATCTATCTTATCATTTTGATTAAATCAGTTGTTAGTAAAGAATTAAAGAATCAGATAAATATTTTAACATTTTTTTTTAAAAAAAATCCAAAATAAAGAGAGATAGAGGTGAATGTATAGCTAATAACAAATTCATGTAATATATAATATCCTCATTATCATAATCTATCTTATCATTTTGATTAAATCAGTTGTTAGTAAAGAATTAAAGAATCAGATATATTAAGATGATGATAAAGTGTGATAAGTACCCACGACTTACACGGGGGTGCCCATTGCCAAAGGTAGAGTCCGGCTTAATCACCTTTTCTTTGCAGATGATAGCCTCTTGTTTTGCAGAGCTAATTCTCTAGAGTGGTCACGTTTACGAGCGGTTCTCGAACGGTATGAGCAAGCTTCCGGACAAAGACTGAACATGGAGAAAACCTCTCTCCTTTTTTAGTACCAATACCCCAGCCTCGGATAGACGTGAAATCATACAAGCTTCAGGGTTGCAAGCTACTAATTGTGTGGAGAAGTATCTGGGTTTGCCTGCTGTTGTTGGGAGATCTCGTCGAGTGGCTTTTACGTCGTTAAAAGATCGCATTTGGGCCAGGATCAGCAATTGAAAAAATAAATTTCTTTCCCAAGCTGGGAAGGAAATTTTGTTGAAAGCCGTGGCGCAATCTATCCCGACATATACAATGAGTGTGTTCTTGTTGCCTAAAGCCCTACTTACTGAGATTGATGCTATGCTCCAACGTTATTGGTGATGTCATCACGAACAGGAAAGGTCTATTCACTGGGTCCGATGGAAGAAGATGGGCGTTGCCAAGAGTAAAGGGGGACTAGGTTTCCGGGATCTCGAAAGTTTTAACAAAGCTCTCCTGGCAAAGCAATGTTGGAGAATCCTCCAGAACCCTGAATCTTTGGTGGCCAAAATATTTAAGGCTAAATATTTCCCTAGAGGATCGATCCTCACAGCACAATTGGGCCGATGACCATCATACGTCTGGAGAAGTATCTGGGCTGCTCAAGATCTTTTCACAGTTGGCATAAAATGGAGAGTGGGGAATGGGTTCCAGATTCGTGTCTGGAAAGATCAATGGCTGCCTCAACAACTAGTACTACCTCTCGGAGAGCCACAGCGAGGACCCAATCCCGCGATGACGGTTTCGGACCTTATTGATTGGCATGACCCAGGCTGGAAGGTTGGGTTGATTCATGAGTTGTTTGATCGGAGTACGGCTGAGGTTATAACTCAGATTCCTATTGGCTCGGTCAACACGAATGATCGCCCGATCTGGCAGCCTACAGCTTCAGGTGAGTTCATAGTTAAAAGTGCGTATCATTTGCAGAAGACAATCATCGCCTCATTGGAGGGAGAAAGCTCTGGGACACACCAAAGTAGAGATCTGTGGAGGGTATTGTGGAAGATGAAGATTCCGCATACGGTGAAGGTTTTTCTTTGGAGGGCTTACAGTAATGCTTTGCCTACCAAAGATAACCTATTCAGACGAACAATTACGGGCGACCCTCTATGCCCCATGTGCTCCGGTCAAGCGGAAACTACAGGTCATACCCTATGGGGATGCCCAGCAGCCAAGGCTTTATGGGGCCTGTGTGATAGTAGGATTCAAAAGAGGAGCTTTGAGCATGAGGATTTCCGGGCTGTTCTCTCATACCTAGTTCGTGTTTTGGATCAGGAGGATTTGGAGAAGGTCGCGGTGATGGCCCGAACAATTTGGTTTCGACGAAATGCCGTGGTCCATGGACGGCCGATTGGCCTACCCCACTTAGTGGTCAGTCAAGCTCTTGAAAACCTTGAGGCGTTTCAGTAGGCCAACTCCAGAAAGAACAACCAGGATATGGTGGCCCCTCCTATGATAGGTCGATGGCAAGCCCCTCCGCAGGGCTATGTCAAAATTAATTGGGATGCAGCAGTGGATTTGTCTCAACGCCGCATGGGTATAGGAGTGATCGTCAGAGACTCGAATGGGGAGGTGATAGCCACCGTTTCAGCCCCTAAAAACCACATTACTGCCCCAGATATTGCGGAGCTATGGCGGCGGTCAGGGCGGCCACCTTCTGTAAAGAGAGAGGCTATCCTAAAGTGGTGCTGGAAGGGGATGCTCTACAAGTGGTCAATGCATTAAAATCTCCAACATGCAACTGGAGCAGTTATGGCCACCTAATCGAGGAAGCACGTAGCCAGCTACAGGCTAGTCACACCTGGCGAGTTCATCATGTTCGTAGACATCTGAATGAAGCGGCTCATTATCTTGCCAAGGAAGCCTTGAGGCTCCCTGAGGAATTGATCCATGAGACGGAAGTTCCCCGCTGTATCTCGGACATTATCTCTATGGAGCGTTTGTAATCCATTAGATTTATATAATTTTTAATGAAATGCGCCCATTTTCCTCAAAAAAAAAAAAAAAGTACCCACGACTTGTTTCACCATTATTTTCGAAGTGGTTAGGCAATATGGAGGCAACTGCTTCGTGACGGATACTGCACGTCATGCATGTTTCAATTCTTCTTTCTTTTTTACTACTACATCTTTAGTATGTATGTATATATAAGAAGGTTGTTCCAGAAATACTTGGGGTGTTTGGTAAAGGATTTGGATTGGAGTTAGGAAATTGTTGATTTTTTATATAATATAAAGTAGAAAAAATGTTGTAAATTTTCTGTATGGAAAAATGAATTTTTTTTTGTTTTTTAGTGAGTATTCTATTTGAATGATAATAAAAAGTGTTTGATGTGATATAAAAAGTAAAAAAAAAAAATGTTAAAAAATGGTTAATGTGATATAAAAAGTAGAAATGTTTTTTTTTTTAGAAAATCAAAGTCTATAAACAGTAAAATTCAAGTCTTTTGCCAAACGTCCCCCGAGTATTAGCACCAATGGTAGTGGTAGAAGACTGGCAGTGAAAATGATGGTGAGGCTGGTGAGGATGACGATAGGGGTTGACGGCAGTTTCAAATTCTTTATGAGCAGGATGATATGACAATTTGAGCGGTAAACGACCCAAATTAAAATTATTGCACATAATGTAATACTCTAGACATTTCATATGATCTATTACATCATATCTCAATCCTTGTGTTATAATATGTTAAATGGAGGGGCGCTCATAATGAGACCTGAAAGTGTGCGTTTTTAATGTTTAGCTTTATGCCTGTCAATTATGTTTGACAATGTGAATGTGGATAGAGTAACGCCCTAGCATTACTCCATTTATTGGATTGATGCAACAGATCTTGTCAGAAATTTGATATATTTTTAAGTGCTCTTAGACCATGAGTGTTTGTGAGTATTACTCTAAATATTCAAGTGTACTCCACCCTTGAGGAAAGACAAATCACCGAAAAATTACACGAACAACAAATTTTAGTACAAATGAAATACTATTTTAATTTGGTTAGCTGTGCATTTTGTTTTTCTAACATAATGTGTTGTGGATCATAAACCAATTTTTTTTTTCCTAATCAATATATATATAGAGAAAGGGTCACATGAGAACAAAAAACCAAGAAGAAAAGTAAGTAAGAAATGGGTTTATAAATGACTCCAAAAAGACCATAAACAATCAGGTTCTACGAAAAACCGTAGAATATAAGCAGGTACAAATCTTGAAAGGTTCCTTTCTTTCTTAATGGCATGAAATGCCAAAGAAACAATCTCCCAAGCCAGTGAAAGGGAGAGCGCCGTGTGCGTGCTGGAATGTCATGGAGGAGAGGAGAGGACCAGCCAACGAAGTGTATGGCACATATTGACATGGACATAAGCTATAAATGGCCCTTTTTTTGTGTGTGTGTGTGTGCTGGATTTTTTGGAACTGTGGCTATAGAGCCCCACTCGCGATATGTACTACTCACCAGCTTTACATATTGTAACGTTTTCAGAGAAATCCCATTCTATTCCAACTCATTGTTGATTGTCCGTTACGCGGTTTATGAAATTCGAAAAAGACAACAAAAGAAGAGCCATCATTCTTTATTTGTCACAAAGCTTGAGATATTCGACTTATGAGCAGTCGTTTCCATCGGCATGGGATGAATGACTTATTTGTCACAAAGCTTGAGATATTCCAGTTATGAGCAGTAATTTTCATCGGCCTGGACTGAATGAATAGTCATTCAACTCAGGCTGGATGGAAATAACAAATATAAATATATATATATATAGACTGAATGACTGTTCAGCCCAAACTAACGAGTAGAATTACTCTTCCAACTATAGAAGTACGTAACACCAGTAGTAAGAGACCATAAACCTACCCCTAATATCTACAAAATAGAGCCACGTGTGCTTTTGCACCAGTTGGCACTTTCAAGCATATGGTCTAATTTTCTTTCAAATTAGATCATACCAATTTTTTTTTTTTTTAATTCAGTCCATTAAGTTGATATTTGTCATAATAACATGACACGTGATTTTTTTACATGCATTTTAAAATTTTACATGTGGTTTTAATAGATGATGTAATTCTGTCGTGCATTTTTAATATAAGAATTTAGAGAATTTTAATTGAATGATTTTTTTTTAAAAAAAAAAATCAAATTGTTACTTGGAAGGGTTAAATTTTTGAAAAAATGTGTTAGGTAATAGAGTAATTTTATATATTACACTTTTATTTTACTATGTTAACGTGATAGGGTGTAGTCGCCCACTAGCCCTTGTTTTAAAATAATAATAATAATAATAATAAAATTATTCTTTACTCTTATTTATAACATCCATTTTACACCCGTTAACATAACATGTTTTAAGCGGTTTTTTATGTCTGTCACTTAAAAAAGAAAAGAAAACCATTAAAAACATGTCATGTCCGGTGAATGGTGGATTGGTAGTGTCACGTTAACATAGTAAAATAGTGGTGAGAAAAAAATTCAAATATTATTACACATTGTCAATTTGTCACGTTAGAGTAATGCTATAAGTAAAATAGATATTCTATTTTTATCTTTCCAAAAATGATGTAACTTTTAAAATTATCATTAAATCAAAAATTAATAATAATTTATCTAAAATACAATAATTATTCTAAAAGCCACATAGTCCACATGACCTTTAATGAATAAAAAAATAATATAAATTATACTTATAACATTACTCATCGCGTTAAAATAAAAATAAAATAGAAGTACGGTTATATAGTAAAATAGAAGTACGGTTATATAGCATTACTCTAGGTAATAGGATACCCCCTATATACACAACATATATTTGTAGATCATTCTTTTGTCTGGCCGAAAGTACCCAAGATTCGCTCCGTGAACCCTGAAGCTACGCAGCTGAATTTGCATTAAAAGTTAAAAACGATAAACTACGGCTTTTACAAACACTAAAAATGATTAAAATACATATTACGTCGAATTTGTAAAAGCCGACGGAAATCATTTTTTATACTAAACGTATTGGTTAAGTCACTAGTATCAGCATTTGGATAAAACAATTAAAATACCTTTTCTTTTTAATAAATTAAAACCCGTCAAACGCGGTTTGACAAAACTTGGCCTTTCAAAGCTTCGATTATACTATAGAGGTTGTTCATGAAATTACCATTAATCTTTTTCAAGAGAAAATAAAAATTAAAAAAAAATTTCAAACGTAATAAATTAAGTTGATATGGCGGCCGATGCTTACATGACCGAATTACAGGTTTGTCCGTCCGTTATACTCAGTATTGAGCAGTTTGATTCTGTTAATTAATTAATAAATCAGAATTACCATTCCTAATCATAATTAGCTGAGCAAAGCACTAGTTGAAGTGGATAAAATTGTATTATATTAATTCGAAGAGTAGACTTATAAAAAAAAAAATCGAAGACTTGGTCTGTAATAAAGGAATTTCCGAAGACAAAACAGGGAGTTGCTCTGGTAGTCTTGTAGTTCAGCATATTTGTGATTTTGATTTTTTTTTTGGTATGTACTTGTTTATCAAGTTTCATCCATTTTTCCACTAACCTTGTGATGCTTAGGAAATAAGCGTCGCTTTATATCATGCTTCATTTCCCCATTTCATTCAAAAATCAATAATAAGGGTATGCTTGCTAATATATTTTGGAGGGTGTTTCTTCATTTTTTTTTTAAAAAAAAGGTGTTATGTTATAACATAAATGTGAAAAAATTGTTTTTATGGATCAAGATTTTCTAATATTTTTAGGATAATGTTAGAAATTGCATTATATCTCACAACTATAAATGAAAATAGACGTGAATAGATGGAAAAAAAAAAAAACATTTCTCTTTATCATGTTTATCATAATGAGGTGATAAATGTGATAATAATAATAATAATAAAATGATAAATTTTGATACATTGAAATTTTGGGAAAAAAAAATTACTACTTCATAATACCCTCGAATTTTTGAGAATCCTGATTCAATTTCAATGGAAGATAGTTTGGGCCAATTCAAAAATGTTATGATGTAATGGGGTTAAATGGAAAATTAGGGACTTTTTGAGGGCTGACAAACAATTTAGCAGGACACAAGCACATTTGCAAAAGGGTTCCCGAATGAACAGATATATACTATAATCGCGCTGTGTCTGAATTTAACACACACTCTCTTTCTCATACTCTTGCCTAAGAGAGCAAGTAAGCAATGGGGTGGTTTCTCTGTCCTGGAAAATCAAACAAAAAATCCAAGAAGAAGCAGAACAAGAAGCCCAACGATCCGATCTCATCAACCTCAGGTACTTCTGTGAGGAAAAAATGAGCGAATTTCAGTTACGCTATCACTCTACTGAAGTTTAATTTTCACTCTCATACCCAGTGGCATATTATTTCTTAAACTCTTATGTGTTTGTTTAATTGAATACTTGCTTGAAATTGATGGGTAAGCGTCGTTTTGCATAATTGTTTGGATCTTTGATACCGTCGTGATCTGCTTTGGTTTCAGTGGGGATTGTTATTGGGAAAATTATTTCAGCTGATGAATGCGCATGTTTTTATTGGCTTCGTCTGAAATGGGTTTGCAAAATTAATTTGCTTGCAATAAGATTAAGATTTTGTGGGCATTCTGAGTTCTTGCAATTGGGATTTTGTTTGGGTTGGTGGGATTATTTTTCTCCTTCAATTGTCATAGTTGAATTCGCTTCAAATCATTGTTCTTAAGTAATGAATTCTTTTTCAGTATCAAAGTTACTTATTTAATTGCTTCTGGATTTGTACCATTTATCAAACGGGCTGAATTATGAATTATTTATGTTATATTAGGCGAAAAATCATTCGGCAATTATTTCAAAGGAGCTAATTCTGTTTCAGTTCTTATAAGGGGTGGGTGGAGGGTATGTTCTCTTCTGAGGATTCCTTGATCATAAGCTATATACAAAATTGTTTTTTGTTTCACAATGAATGATGTTGATGTAGTCATTCCACTACATTAATATTTCAGATTTTTCCCTATTTGTTTTGTGTGTTTGAAAAATCCAAGAGTAATCCTTCTTGGTTTCTTTTTTTGGTATTTTGTGATGTTTTGTTTTCTTTCTAAGCTCTTAATGATATGGTTATGTTTTTTTTTTTCCCCCATTTTCATGGCATCCAAATTAAAATCCACCTTTAACTTTTACTGGCATCATACTAGTCGTTGTTTGTTGTGTTGTTTTTCTTATCTGCTTGTTTGCTTTTTTGTTGCTTTAGAAAAATTGAAGTTAAATTCCTCGGTGGATGTAAAGAAGGAGGCCTCTAAAGATGGAGGATCTGATCGCATTGCTGCACAAACATTTGCATTTCGCGAATTGGCTGCTGCAACGAAGAATTTCAGGGCTGATTGTCTTTTGGGTGAAGGAGGTTTTGGCCGAGTATATAAAGGGCGATTGGAGAGTAACAATCAGGTTTGTTGAGTTGTCAAAATAACTGTTACAAAATACGTAGATGAATTAAAAAAAAAATTGTTTCGTTATGATTATCTTTGTTGTGCCTTATATATCTTGGTTGGGTGATTACCTCATCATAGGATTCTTTCCATTGGTGTTATAGCTTGAAAGTTTTGGAATTATATATTCAGTTTGGGATATGGCTCAGACATTTTTCTTTTGGAATTAGAAGAACCAAATTTCAGTTATATTAATTTAAATTCCTCCAATAAGGAATAGTCATTAGGAGGGCAAATGCCCAGTTGGTAAAGCACAAAGTTTCTGATAGAGGCTTGTATATACTACTGTGTAGACAACCACTAAAGCTCCAATCAGTAACCCACCTTGCAGTTCAAACATTTGGAATAAGACTGGCAACAAAATGGTCATCCTTTCCTAAGGCTTTGATTGCATAGAAGAAGCCCTTGATGTTGTTACGGATGCCTATGTTGTGATAAGGTTGAATATGATCACAATACTTTTTTAGTATGTTTATCATAGAAAATTTGAGAAGCTAGACCTATGATAATAGAAAACGATTCATTATCTACAAATATTTAGTGTCGTTGACTGCAATGGCCAGGGTGAGCTATGCACTCCTCGTCGTAGAAAAAAAATATAAACAACAAAAAAAAGAAAACTAATGTTTATTAGAAGCACCTAAATATTTTAGATGGGCCCTTTGGATGCATGTTCGGAACATTTATTATGTTTTTAAAGGAAGAAAAAATGTATTAGCTAATTAAACATAGTTCAAAAACAAGATAAAAGTTTCTTATATACAAAATGAAGTCCTGTCTACCCATGGCCCACATTGTGACTTTAGGGTTTTTACCGAGCCACCAACCTCTTGTGCCACTCTCATTGTTGCTTCAGCACCAGCAGCATCATAGCTCTTACCCGGCAATATTTTTAAGTGTTAAATCACCACTTATCCTAAAAGTTTAAGCTAATAGGAAGAGATGAATTTAATCATTTAATTTATACTTTAACACTCCTCTAACATATGGGTCCAAACTCTTTTCTTTTAATAGGTGATGCTCAACACGTAGAATATCTAAATGGAATGTGAATTGTAAAGTCATAGTTCGAACTCATAACCTGGTTTTGATACCATGTTAAATGATCACTTATTCCAAAAGCTTAAGTTAATAGAAAGAGATAAATTTAATCATTTAATTTATACTTTAACATTTATAATACAACCAGGAAAACTACAAACTCTTCCACCTCCATCTAACAATTGCCGCCACATGACTATTGCTATTGTCATCACGTCTCCATCATTGACACAGTTGCTATTGCTATAAGAACCATGCCTGCCATTCCAATCACCAACGCATTTGATACTACTACTACGAGATTCATGACTGCCATTCCTCTCACAGTTTCGCTATCAACACAAAATATCCTACTCGAAAACATTGTCACATTCTCCACCTCCATGTCTACATCCACCTCACCTCTAGATGGGGTTGCTGAAACATGAAACAGCGGTGTGTTGATAAATATACTTCTTTTGAACAGAAAGGAGAGAAGGTTGTAAAAATTGAAAAATACTAGCAAACCAGTGCTTATGCTTTTAGCTCATGCCTATTTAACCACACCGGCAATCTTTGCAGAGAACTCCCACCAGAAATCATTTATACTTTCAGCAAGTGTAGGCATCAAAATTATACAGTGTACTGTCCTCGCATGAGCTTTGCAAAAAAGTTGGCAGGTTGGTTGGTTGGCTAGCCATGGGATTTTTCTCTTTCTCATTTTCAAATGTAAGGGAGTGAACCATGATCTCACCCTCCAACCTCCTCTTTTTTCTTTCTTTTCTTTTTTTAATTACTAACTTATATGCATCCGATGGGTCTTAAACCCATGACCTCATTCTCCGCCTTGTTCTTATAGGGGAGGAGGTGCTATTTAAGCTAGCATTCATCGACACCTCCAACCCTTGTTCATGGGGAAAGGAGATACTATTTGGTCCAAGGACCATTGGTGGGGTTTTTTTTCCGGCAGTCTTACTATCATTGTTGATCAAACTGAACTTCTATAGAGGCTTGTTTTAAGACCTGAACCTTTATTTTTTTTGTTTTTGTTTTTGTGTAGGTTGTAGCTATCAAGCAACTTGACCGTAATGGGCTGCAAGGGAACAGAGAATTCCTTGTTGAAGTATTGATGCTAAGTCTACTTCACCATCCAAATCTTGTTAACTTAATTGGATATTGTGCCGATGGAGACCAGAGACTTCTGGTATATGAATACATGCCATTAGGATCTTTGGAAGACCATCTACATGGTATATTCTGCACTAATACTGTTCCTTTTCCTCATTGCAAACTTTGTAATTTTCTAGCACTAGGCATTCCATATGCTTTCGTTCCTTGAAAATTTTGTTCGCCAGTAAAATAATGACATAAGAAGTTATGGGTCATATATGCGGTTAAAGGGATCACAAAGTTTGGATAGTTTTGGAATCATTTGGTTTTCCATATTACTACAGGTGTTGCTTTTTTTCTCATCTATCTTTCATAAAGTTCAAGAAATTTTGAAAGAAAGATTATCCAAAATTATGTGATCGTCTTTTTCGGTCAAATTAGATGTCCCAAGCAGTAAAATAACTCTTCGTACCACACTGTTAAGTGTATATGTGTCAGCTTGTGGTGCTTAGGGACAATCCATGCCCGAAATTTGTGGCTCAGGTGCTTGATTCAGTCAGCCTATTTGATACTTTTAGTATCTAGCTTTCATGTGCATCTTTCCAAATTTGTCAACTTACCCCCCCCACCCCAAAAAAAAAGTCAGCTTGTGGTGCTTAGGAACAATCCATTCTCGTAATTTGTGGCTCAGGTGCTTGATTCAGTCAGCCTATTTGATCTTTTTGGTATCTAGCTTTCATGTGCATCTTTCAACATTGTCAACTTATCCCCCCACCCAAAAAGAGAAGCAAAATAATTCAAGACATTGTTAAGTAGTTACTTAACTTACATGGTTATAATGTGCCAGACCTGCCACCTGATAAAAAAAGACTCGATTGGAATACAAGGATGAAAATAGCTGCGGGTGCTGCAAAGGGCTTGGAGTATTTACACGACAAAGCTAACCCCCCTGTGATTTATCGTGATTTGAAGTGCTCAAACATTTTGCTTGGTGAAGACTATCATCCCAAGCTATCGGATTTTGGCTTGGCCAAATTAGGTCCTGTTGGGGATAAGACCCATGTATCCACCAGAGTGATGGGAACCTATGGATATTGTGCACCTGAATATGCAATGACTGGTCAGCTTACATTGAAATCAGACGTTTATAGCTTTGGGGTTGTTCTTCTGGAAATCATCACCGGCAGAAAAGCAATTGACAACTCAAAGACTGCTGGGGAACACAATCTGGTTGCATGGGTAAGAGAGCCTCATCTTCTCTGCTATGATATCTTTTGTTGGTGAACATATTAATTAAACTTCTGGTATTGGGGCTTACAGTATAGAACTTCTAGACAAGTATATGGTTCTGATGTGGGTTGTTATACTATCATATATACTTGTATAGTTTTCCTTGTTTCTTATATGAGATCCATACCAGAATGCTAACTTGCTATCCATGCCATGATCATTCTACTCCTAGAAGGTCCCTTATGATTAAGTGTGATTTGGACCTTTCATATTCAAGAGTCAACTTAAATAGCACATATTATGGGCAAACCACTTTGGCCAAAAAGTATTACATATTTTGCACTAGTAATGATTTTCTTCATCGAATCCATAACTAAAAGATGTCTCCTATAGAAAAAGAAAAAGAAAATAGTAGAATTGTAATAATTTATCTATTGAATAAAAGCAAAATTAGATACAAAAATATGGCTACTTGTGTGAACCTAATGTAAATGTTTTCTCTATGTTGCAGGCCCGGCCGTTGTTTAAAGAGCGAAAGAAGTTTCCACAGATGGCTGATCCTATGCTCCAAGGCCAATATCCAGTGAGGGGCTTGTATCAAGCTCTTGCTGTTGCTGCAATGTGTGTCCAGGAACAACCTAATATGCGACCCCTCATAGCTGATGTAGTCACAGCACTTACTTATCTCGCGTCTCAGAAATATGATCCTGAATCCCAACCTGTCCAGGCATGCCGCATGGGTTCTTCGACTCCTAGAACGAGAAGGGAGCAGTAGATCAGAGACTGATCAAGCCAGAAGACTTATCTAAGCAGTTCCATCTTCAGAAGCTCGAGTTGAGGCGGCTGCGTCCTCTGCTAGCTGTGGTGCTGCATTGGGATGTTCTAGAAATGGGTTTGTAGTTGTGATTCAGAGGTCGGTGGATTGGAGTTTAGTGGTTTGCAATTGCTGGCACATAGCCTGTGTGCCTGTTTCTCAAATTTTGCGTCAATCCAGATAGCAGGTGAGATGGCCAGTACCACTGTCTTGCAACAGGAAATAGATATATATATATATTCTTTTTTTCTCTTTCACCTTCCTCTCACTCTACGAGATTCTTTCATGTACGATTGAGCTTGGGGCTTTTGTATCTATATAGAAACTATTCCCCTTGAAGAGTATCCTCAGTTCCCCTTTGAATTTTCAAGAGGTTGGTAAATATTTTGCCTCATGCCTTTAACTGATGCTGCTCTATGAGTGTGCAGATGCGAATTTACATGTCTAAATCTTGAGTTGCTGGCATCTGCCAATAGCGTGGTATGCCTGTTAAATTGCTATTTTCAGTGGTCTACAGTAAGAATGAGCCCCTAACACCACCCCACCATCTGTTTTTTTATTTCATTTCTGCAGACATGCCCGCAATGCTTTCCGATTGTGAACTGCCTTTATGAACTTCATATTTTGGAAAAAATACACATATTCCATTCAAATTACCCGACAATTTACAATGTTTTCCTTGAACATTCAATTGAAGCAATATCTCTCCAAACTACAGAAAATTGCAATGTATCCAATTTGTATCAAAAATGACAAAAGTATCCTTACAAAAAAATTAGAAAAAAATAAAAAATAAAAAATTGGTGGCCGTGGATGGGTCACCAATTTATAGAGGAAAACATGCTTCAATTGAAAGTTTTGAGAGACAATGCAAATTGTCTGAGAGCATGTGTACTTTTTCCTTATATTTTAGAGATAGGCATTGCTCTGCGAGTGCTTGAGTGAGGATCGCCAAGAAATAAGCTTAGCAGTCCCTTGGTGTGGCCGAGACGTGAGTAAATCTTTGCCTTCATTATGGATGTGAGATTAAAAGATGGAGAGACCTATCTTCGTTCTCCTTTGGTTTCAAAGAGCCTTCTAAGGGCCTCATAATTGTAGGAAGAGGAAAGAAAAAGAAAATGGGAAAGACTAGAATATCTACCAAAATCTTTTTTCCATCCTTCTAAATTTTACCATTATTGGATATATAAATTTATTTAGGTCCCATGTGTAGAACCATCCTTATGTTGTTTCCTGCTGCGGTTTAAGTTGGAATGGCATAACAAATTAGACAAATGAAGACCCTGAGTAGATCTGCCCAGAACCATTCTGCTTTCCAGCTTTATTGTTTCAGCTTCTTCTGCTCCCACTTAGTATGCTGAACTCGTTACCCCCCAGTGGCATTGACAATTCTGTTCCGATTGGGATCTCCAAATTGCTCATATGGGATTCACTTGCCCAAATAAGTTTTGGGCTGCCAACTACTTACCCAGGCAGGTGTCATATAAGCTCTCTTACAATTAGTTGCCTAAATTGGTAACACAGCCATTGCATGATATATAAGGCAGCAGAAAGTTCAGCCACAACAAACGGCCCAATTATCATCGTAGCAGTTCATTTGTGCATACAGTTGCATCGTCATCTTGAATTCCACAAAGAACATGGGAGAGAATAGTTGCCAAAGAAGTGAACCATCAAGACGTTTCGTACGAAGATTGTCACATTTCACAAGGTCAACAAGGATCTGATTCGTACTCGAGCAATACACTGATGCAATTTTTACAGTCTCACTCCCAAACCCCATTGATTTGCAAAGCAAGTACAGATTTCAGAATTTAGAGTGGTCGGAAGGGTGGAGATGGGAGTTTAATGAAAACAGAGTGGGTGCGAGCAATAGAACTCCATTTGAAATTTTGACGTCAGATTGTAAACAAACTCCATTCAATGCTCATTCCCAATCCTACCCTCCCTCCCAAAAACGAAATAAAAACATTTAACAGTTTCAAAATATGTGGTTTGAAAAAATAATAAGTATTTAGTAAAACTGCGATTCGACCTTTAAAATAGTGTTTTTAAAAATACACCACTTGCCTTGCCTTCTATGCAAAATTATGGATTTTTCTACATTTTCAAAACCTGGATGTAACTGTAGTTAGTCTAGCCCGAGGCCCCCCAAAAAATGTGAGGAACCACGGCTCTGACCAGGTTCTATTTTTCTCCTTGAGATTGGTGTTGAGTCTGCCAAAAAAGAAGAAAGAAAAAAGAAAAGAAAAGATGATAAGACGATAATTATCGTCTGCATTATCATCCGCTCTAGAAAACTACAAGCAAGAACATCAACTTCTTCTCGCCGCAAAGGATACAATCACTCTGCTCCCTTCAGCCCTTGCACTTGAGGGTCGAACTCCGTCCGGCCAAAGAAAACACCATATTTTGTTACACACTCAAAATATGAAGCAAGACAAGACACTGAATTGAAAGATTATGCATTTGCAACTTACATGCAGTAACTGCAGAAAGTTCCTCCTAGAACTACAAGTTTAGACAAAGCAATACAAGATACTAATGGAAAGATTATACAGTTGTGTAACTATCGATCTCATGTGTCTGCTTACATTCTCTCCTCCACCGTACTATTATTACCACTAATGCAATGAACAAACAAATAATGAAAGAATATGAGGTCTATATCAGTTCTGTCGAGTCAAAATTACATACAAAGCTAAATCTACCCTCCACCTGAACTGACACTGATGCATAAGATATCGACCAATCCAAAAGCATATGGAATGGGGAAATGAAAGAAGTATATCTATTGGAGTATCATTCTAATAAACCTGTTATTCTCTATCTTTGTCTTGCACACCATTAGAATCTGTCAGTTGTGGGCTGGGGCTCTGACCTTCATTGGTAGATTTGCCATCAATTGACTCCTCAACAGTAGTTTGTTTCCCCTGTTGCATTCACAAAAAAATTGATTAGAGATCTTAAATATGAAGCACAGCACAAGTGATATGTAAACTCTTTATTGAACAAAATGATGCGTACCCAGCATTATTTTTTTTTATTTTTTATTTTTGATGAGTAAGATGCGTACCCAGCATTATTATACAGAGATTTTGAAGTATTTGTGCTTTATAGACAATCATACTTCAATTTAAGAGGAGAATACAAAGCAGACACCAACCTTATTCCGCTCTCGCCAGCCAAGTCCAAATGGACGAGCTAGCAAACCAATCTTTCTTGCAGGAAAATCTTGTGCAGGCTCTTGATTGCTTCGTGCTGTTGAAGAATCTGGATGTGGAGATCTACAAAGCAAAATTGCACTTAAAACACAAATCTCATCCATTGGGCACAATAGGCACGCAATACAGATAATGTTCCCCATGTAAATAGGCAGCTAATGCAGAAAACAGAGATAAAGAGGCAAAAGAAAAAGCACCAAAGAAAGAAAGAAAAGGTCAAAACCAGTACAATGAGAGCCATGGTTAACTTTTGTCAGCAAGTAAATAAGATTGCACCAGAAAAATGACCCAAAATTGAATACAAACCTTGGAGAGGGTTGTGCTTTAACTTGGCCAGATTGGTACTGCAGGGTAGCCTCTAACATTGATTCTGCCATAACCACTCTCTTCTCCATTTCAGCAATTGAAGCAGTGGCCTCTTCATACTTCTCCTGCATACATATAGTTGTGTATAGGGTAACTATATGAAAAAGGAACATAAAATACTATCCAGATCTGAATAGTCAACATTGAAAAGTCAGAAGATAGTAAAGTCACTAAATGTACCAAGCCATCTGGCCTAGTTAAATCATAGAGTGCTGCATACTTTGACACAAGAATACAAATGCAAGGAGCCATGGATACCAAACATACCGGAATAAAACAAATTACAACAGGATGTGCTAACTAATGACCTGTTTCATAGAGTCAAATTGGAAAAAAAAAAAAAGACGACGGGATAGAAATTTTAATTGTCATTCAACAATGGACAAACTCAAACATTTCTGAGACTGGTTTTAATTCAACAAATGTAGATGTAGCCCTAAGTATATCTTCTTCATTGGGAGATACAGCAAGGCTGGTTGAGGGTTTTTGTGTATGTGCCACAAAGTCCAGTCCTCTGTATTTTGCCATGTTCTTCCACTTCTGAGTACTTCTCACTCAAAGTTGAGAATTTGATCAACATATTCATGGTGGTCTTTATGTCCTCTTCTTCTCCTTTTCTCTCTTTGTTTTCTTTCATTGTTTTCCGGGGTATAATAAAACCCTGTATAGTGCGCCCTGTTTGGCACCTTTAAAAATTTCTTACATACAGAAAAACAGAAAAAAAGAAAAAGAAAAAAGGGGCGAATTGGGTAGCATCAAATATCCAAGAACTCAATTCCAAATAAGACGCCCATAGTCATCACTGTTTTGTTTGGCATTCAATTGAAGAAAGATGTAAATGGTAGCTAACAATCTAAAAATTAAGATACTTTTTGCAGGAGGTAGTCTGACACTATGGGGTTTCCTAGTCACTCATATCTTTGTCTTTGAATCTATGTAGGTGCTAGGCGCCTAAGCAGAAAAAACAAAATGATTGAAGGATCCCAACTCATAAAAGATAGAAAGAGACCATACCATGATCTAAAAGATGATACCAAACATAATTATGTGCAATTTGACCCGTCCCACGGTCAAGATAAATATATTGAGGTACAGAACAACAATCATTTACAGATTAATGTCCATGGCTTTGATGTGCTACAGAAGTTGTAACGAGTCAAGTGATTCATACAGGCACTCAAGCTTCAAATACATAGGATATGACTCTAAATTTTAATATAATGGCTGAAGAGAACCATTTTGCAAGACTCCAGAGAGTTAGCATAGAATGATAAAGGTGACATGATTTTTTTTTTAAAAACAGACAAAAGTTCATACAATTACTGGTATAACCTTTCTTCAACTAGCAAAGTAGTACTACAGAAACTACTGGCATACTCAATATCAGATATGTGAGGAACTTCAATTTGCAAGCAAATTTTCACAATATAATTCTTACAAGGGTGGTGTATGATGTAATAACTACCCACCACAACAAAGCGAAATCAAACCAAATGTAGAAAAAGAAGTCAAACCTGAAGCACTTGAGCAGCATATCTTTGTGCTGCTGCATCTTGCTCGGAAAATCTGCGAGCATCTTCTGTTACTCTTTGCTCTTGCTCTACCCGCATTAAGACCTATAAAATTAGCGAGCAATTTCATAATTACCACAAAAGATTAGTTATGAGATTATGTCTTATTTAAGTAAGCATCGAGGAACATGGATGAAAGGTGAAACCTGAAGCATGGCATTTTCTTGTTCCTGCTTATCAGAGAGGGCCCTTCGAAGTTCAGCAACGTCTTGCTCTAACTGCTCAACCTGCAATTGTATGTGGGATTTACTTTTGACTACAGTTTTCCAAGAATCAATAGGAACTCAGCTGCACAAGAAATTATCAATTTGAACAGAAATATGTTGCATCCTGCATACCAGCATTAAAACCAAATCCAGAACATGTGGGCTACTTAATATATTATTAACTCTCTTATTGCCTCTAAGTTACGCCAAGCAACCAATGTCTAGACAGTTTTAACTCTAAATCCAATACATATTAATTTCACTGCAACAGTGAACAGCTAGTTGCCGTGTAAAAATCTGTAAGTAGAAAAACGCATGTACATTTAAGTTGCCAAAAGTAGAAAAATTCAAAGCCTTGCAGAAGAATAAATTAAAGAAGATTATAGTTTTTTTTTTCAAAGGTAAATACAACTCAGATACCCATACAAGATTGAACCCATGACCTAGCCTTACCAACCCTTACTACTGGGGAGAGGGATTTCATTAGGCCCAAAAATCATTGACTGAAGAAGATGACTAGTCTTTTAAACAGGTCAAAAGTAGAACACAAAATTCACACCATAATACTTTCAAAATAATTGTGTGAATGAGTTAGAGGAAACGACCAGTGAACCATCGTAGATCTTCATACTCTTAAAACATCTGAGTATTATAGAAAAAATATGTTTGCACAGTCGAGCTCAGTAGGATGATGACATTCTTCGATTTCTATAGAAACCTAACTTCTTTTTTTTTTTTTTGATGACGAGGAACTCCTCCAAGGCAGGGCCACTTCGTGAACCCACCCCTGTTAGGTAAACCTCGGACCCGTGTAAAGCGCCCCCTCCACACAGATCGGGTAATACTCCGACTTTGCCGGCGGGCTGGCCCCAAGAAATTATTTGCACCCAAGAATATTCGAACCTTTAGACCTCATGGGACTACCACAAAGACCAAGGCCCTTACTACTTCTTAAGACCAAGGTCCTTACCACTTCTTAAGAGGGAACCAAAGGGAAAAACCTCTTAGGGTGCTGAAGAATAGCAAAAACCTGAAATTCTCTAAGGAACTAACAAGCCAAAGGCAATTTTACAACGATAAGATAAGTGTTAACTAAATAGCTCTCATATAATCATAGCGAATTGAATAGCGACCTCTGAGAGGATAATAAGCAAAAATATCCTTAAAAGCCCTAGCTATACTAGTGCAAACAATACTTCTGTAATACTGCTACACTGTCAATAATTGTACCATCACTACAGTACCTGTGAACACTTCTGTAGTGACAGTATAACAAGCAGTAACTTTTTTTTTTTGCCCCCACGATCTTAATCCATCGTGTATCCAGAGAAGCTAGACAATCTCTTTTTTTTTTTTATAAGTAAACAAATTTCATTAAAAAACGCAAAGGCGTAGCCCAACTATACAAGAGAAAGACCTAACCAGTTAGAGAAAAAAGATCAAGAAATTCACGAAAGCTAGCAAAATGAAAACAACCCAATGCAACACTCTATTGGTAAAGGGTTTTAATTCTACCAACGTCCTTTCACGAGCTTTAAAACTTCAATCATTTATTTATATCTAAATACACCACATTAGGCAGGATGATACCAGTACCTCACCACAATGAGGGCTACTGGACTGCCCTTTCCAAGAGGTGAAGAAGTCTACCACTTGTCTAAGCATAACCCAACGTAACCCAAAAAGACTGAAAATAGAATTCCATAAAGCACCAGAAATCTCACAGTAGAGTAAGTGGTGATCGATGGATTCACCACTCACTTTGCACATGCAACACCCGTCTAACACTATGATATGCCACTTCCTCATATTAGTCGTAGTGAGAATCTTCCCTAACACGGCTGACCAATCAAAAAACACCACTAGCAATGGAACATTATTCCGCCAAATACTCTTCCAAGGAAAAGGAGTGCTCTCATGGGGAATCAAAATGTAATAGAATGATCTAAACAATTTCAATAAAACCAACATTAGAGGTCACGGAGAACCAACTTTCACCAGCTATTCTCATAGACATAAAACCAGCTTATTGAGAATCCTCCAACAAATATATGCTTATCCCATTTCACATGGTTAAGAAAGCTTTACAACTACCCTGAGATTTCAAGAGAGAAAACAAATAAAATATTAACTTAAGAACAAAAAAAAAAAGTACTATAATTCCAGCTAACAATTACCACAGGTTTCCTAAATGAATGCGCTGTGACATAGCTTGGCAATATTTGAATCTAAGATCTATCCCAACCCACTCCCCATTTACCACTTGAACAAGGCCCAGGGGCACTCATTATCCCAGTTACCATTTAAAAGGAGTACTTCTTCCTAATTACTGATCAGGGTAAGTTTAATCTATATTATCACTGTAACATGGGCAATTAAACATACACTCGGATTAAAAGTGGACCGAGTTTTAGACATTAACTTGGATTACACGTGGTCTGTATTTAAAAGTTAATTAAGCTTTTCACAAACATGCATTGAGGAAGCTCAGCATACTAACTGATGAAAAGGCATCTATACATAACAAACAAAAACAACAGCCATATTCGTTGTCAACAGAAAAAATGCTATATGTGATGGTATTCCAGATATACCCTGGCACTCAATTGCCGCCGATTATCCTGCTTGACCATCTCCATCAAAGCCGTCTCCAATTCCTCAGCTCTGGAAAAAGCAGAAGAAGCCAGAATATCAATTCTGTATTAATGAAAAGCAGTAATGGTGAATTGCTAAAGAACAACACTATTGCATGGCTGAAATTGTGGTAGCTGCTAAATCATACTTTGGAGACTAGATGACATTTTCAAAATTTCCACAAGACTGCTACCAGGAGGCACCCCGAAAAAAAGAACCAAAAACAATTAAAAGTAAACATAAGAAGGAATATATATATATATGTAAAAGAGAGATTGCTAAGGTTGTGACCTTGAAACAGCTAAATCAAATTTCAGATACACAAGAATCCTCCACTCAATCTCTAAGAGGATTTCATGCAACACTGGGTGTGACATGGTGCTTAACACTGAGACTGTCTAATTTATTGAATGGGGAAAGAATAAGGACCTGGAGGCAGAGGAATAAAAAAATGTTGATTGAAAGGAAAAAATAATACATAAAAAACAAGGATAACTAAAGGAGATCTCCTAAGAAGAGGATGAGAAAAAACTACAACACACTGGGAGGCTAACAGATAAACAAGGAAGGCCAAGAAGTAACTCGCATCCACCATAGACTTGTCATGCTTAAAGTATACGTGGGTGCATGGGTTATCCAACAGGTAATTAAGTCACTATCATCATAAAGCAGCTGTGCTTGAGGACAGACTATGATGTTGGCAACCAAGAGAGAGAAAAAGGGAGTCCTATGGCTATTATAAGTTGAGAACTGTATATCCAAATAAAAATATTAACCTGAGTACAGCCGATCTTTTCTCCTCCAGCAACTTGCACAATTCAACCTTCAACCACATCACCTGCACATAGTTCATATGTTGAACTCAATTATATTTTGAGCAAACTGCTCTAATGTATCATCTACTAAAAATCTCAAAAAGGTTGAATTGTTTCAACTTATATTTATACACTGAAATAAAAGGACTGTAAAACACATCAAACATCCTTCCAAAGCTTTCTACCTTGAGAACCGCAACAAACTGGAGCCAAATCTTTTTTTGACAATACTAAAATGGCATAACATTTAATCTCCATTTCTCTTCTTCTTTCCGTCACTTTCCACAATTCTTTTTTTTTGGATAAGCACTTTCCACAAATTCATATTCAACAAAAATCAATTCCCCACCTAAAAGTTTGGCACGATGATCAATATGCCTCATCTGACCTACACTAATTTGAGGCATGCTTCAAGATTTATTATATTGATGAAATATATCCCATTTTAAAAAATATTTCCCTTGGCTTACTACCTACTTGAATGATTCCTTCCAGAAAATATATAACTACATATCAACAAATAAGGGCATTTTTTTTTTTTGGTTAATGAAATGATTATGCAAAAAGAAAACACAAATGACCTGCTCTTGAAGATCTTTGATGGAAATGATACTAAAATGACATCAAACCATTTCAGTGTTCTAAATGATCAATATGCCTCGTCTGACCTATGCTAATTTAAAGCATGCTTCACGATTTATGAAATATGAAATATGTCCCATTTTAAAAAATATTCTGCCTTGACTTAGTTCCTACTTGAATGATTCCTTCCAAAAAATATTTAACAACATATCAACACATAAGGGCATTTTTTTTTATCAGTATTTATTGAAAAAAAAGAAGAAGAAGAAGAAGAAGAAGAAGCAAACTTAATGAAATGATTATGCAAAAAGAAGACACAAATGACCTGCTCTTGAAGATCTTTGGCGGAATCAACCTCCAAATCAACATTCAGGCTAATGAGAATTTCATCTGCATTCGTGGACCCAGACTCCGAACGAGATAAACAACCATTTGTTTCTGTATCAGCTAATCGTTCTATTTTATTGGCTTCTATTATCATTGATTTAGGATCATGCTTAAAACCATACAGTTTAGATGCCAGACCCTGAGAATCCCTCCAAGCTCGAAGCCCCTTTGATCTTTCCTCAAGTGCAGCTATTACAGCTGGCCGGTGTTTACTTCTCAACTCTTGTAATCGGGCTTCATTTACATTTTGGTAACCCATGCAAGCAGTCAGTACAAGTTGACTGCTATCAAATGTTGATCCCGACAGTGACTGCAGCAAAGTAACTGCGTCTCCAGCATCCTTAGATGTAACCAATGCAGGGCCTACATGAAACTGAGCTAAATTAAGTTTCACAGAGTAAAACAGTGTACATGGTACTATATTCATATTAGTTGTACTGCAATAACAATATCACATAATTCAAAAAAACCCTATTTTTTTTTTCCCAGTACCATATAACTCCATCAAAGCAAGTGCTGTTCTAAATAGCATGACGCGGTTTCCTTCAAAAAGAAGCACATCCCAGACTCGAAGAACTGGAGTAAGGAGAAATCCATCAGATTATAAGTAATCATTAACAAGAACCTACCCTATTGGGACAATTCCAAATACGAGGATGAGAATGCAAAGATTGGTAAGATAGCTAAGTATCAGAGAATATGCAGATAAAAATCTAAGATGCATTTCAACACGAATAAGCTTTAATATTAACAAGATACAACATAAAACCTGACCACTTTCCCATGGAAGCATGTTCATAAAAATGGAAAGGAACCACGGTCCAGAAACCCAAGCCACCTGCACTCCCAGGTAATCTAGATGATTGACTGCAACAGATGTAAAGGTGACATAAGATAACTACCCAAAAAGCTTCGTACAAATGGAAAACTGCAAAGATGATAACATATGACAACAATATACAAACCCAATTTAGGAAATCTCTCGCGCACCAACTCCTCAAAAACAAGTTGGTCAACCTGAAAAGGCACAACAGCCTATCAATAAAGAAAAGCACTACCCATCTGCAGCAGTTACGAAGTTTCCTCAACTTCATTACTATAGCTCATTCGAGAAGAGCAAAAACACTGAAACTAGGCAAACAAAAATGTATAGAATACCTGAGACTCTATCATTTCCTCTGAGTAATAGCCATCAAAATAGTCATCAATAATGCCCATCAAGGCCCTGAAATTTTTTACCTCTATTAATAAGGACATATGGCCAATGAAACTGAAAAAGTGACAAATATAATGTTATGCTGAACAAATGTAGAACTGTTAGGCATGTACTCTTCCAGGAGAGAATGCTACTTAGATACAGAGAAAATAACATTAATCATGTTTCCTGTTCACAAGCAAGGGAGTATATATTTGGGAAAGATTGTGTAAAATATTTCAGACCTACCAAAAAGCATTTTCTTCAGGCATCAAAAGTAGTAATAAGCCAGCAAAGAAATTCATGGCCTGCATGTACAATAATCCAAGAAGCTAAAACATCAGACAGAAAGTTATCTTGAGTTGTATGTTAAACAGAATGAACTTAGCAGCAGAACCAAAACAGAATTTCTCTGTAAGGAGCAGTATGCAAAAGCCTCTTGTCACATGGCAATCCGCCTTAAATCTTTGAAATTAAATGTTTGGAAAAATCCAGCTCAATATGTCCATCTCCAATTTGATATGCAAATATAGTTTGAATGGAACTAGAACATCTCAACATTTATAAATCCAATGAGTGGCTAAAGGTTAATACTGTCTCTAAAGGCAATCTGCGATAAATCAATAATAATCAATAAACGCAACTTTTAACTTCTAAGTAAATGATTTGATAGCTGAATCTACTTTCAGTTTTTACTTCCCTGAAATTTTCCCAGAACCAATCAGAAATTGTGGCACAAAGTTAGCAGTGTACTAGTTTTGTTATCCCCCCAGCTCAATCGAGTCTCTCTCTGTTCTTGGTGTTCTATTTTCTGGGGTTTCCCCATGGCTCTTGTATTATTTCTTCGTTTTCTCTAATAATAAATTTTGACTTACCTAAAAATGAAATTTTCCAAGTGCAGTGGGCTCATGTAAGCTTTTCATTGATTAACTCATGCCTTAAGTAACTACAAATTAAGTCAAGCACAGTCATATGGGCTCAGGGATCAAGGATCTAAAGGTCACAGAACCATTTTCAGTTGTCAATTTGTCACCATGAATACAGAACTGTTAAGATCATTGTGCTGGATTGAGTGCTTTAGGTACAAACTATGTCACAGATGTCCAAAAGTTAAGTTTTGTCACATAAATTGTGAATGTCATCCTGAGATTTCCATGAGAGTTGTAGTATTCTTACAACACTGCAACCACAATAAAAATAAGCATATCCAGAAGCAAATACCTGGCAGTACCCAACAGATGGATTATGTCTAGCATAAGCTGTAAGTAAGCGCCTCAAAGCATTTCTACCATCCTCATCAAGAGCGGGATGGCCCGGAAATGTTCGAGGCAAATCCTGCACAGAAAACCAATGTCAATAAGTTGAGAAACTTGGATTAATTATATACAAATACAATTAGCACCACAAATGAAGCTATTGGACACTAAGGTTGAATGACCATGGGACGTAAAGACCTTCTCAATCTGCCCTTTCCATTTCTCTGGCACACACACAGAATCTGCAGTTAAGCCCTCACTATTGTTGACCAACTGTGTGCTATTTTGTTCTGTTTTATTGCCAGAATTACTTTCTGGAGATAGCAGATTCTGGTAATACTTCTCAACACGACGTGATTGCACACCCACAAAAGCTTGCCAAAGCTGAAATTTTGAGCATTATGTGAATACATAGCATAGTCACCAAGAAATAAACTTAACCAGAGGGAAAAAAAAACTCAAGAGAGTATTTGTACCTCTCCCCTGAGAGCCATAGGCACTCCACCACGAACAAGGACTTCTAACTCTTCTTTCCAAGGAACCAACGATTCTGGAGGGACCACATCACTAGCAGCACCAGTAACAGGGGCACTGACGCTATCACTTGGAGGAACATCTTGAATGGGTTCAGACCTCTCTGCATCATAAAATTCATCCTCGGAGTCCTCCTCAGATACTCCTTTAGAGGATCTAGCCTCTTCAATAGGAGAAGGAAGCAGCTTTCCAGTTTCAGCACTTTGCTCATCTTTTGATAAATTGTTTTTCTTCTTTACACGAATGCTCATCATATCTTCAATGACACGAAGGGATGGCCTGATCTCAGTCCATATTTGGAGCTTATGAGTTTTTGTCTCCTTAGCGGCAGGTACCTCCTCCTTTCTGGCACCATTTTCAGCCAAATCATTGGAACCAAGATTCCGGCCACTTAAATCGTCCCCTTCAACAACTTTCTCTGAGCTAGCATCTGGTTCTTGCTCTGAAGCTCCAGCATGAAGGCTCTTCTTATCTTCTTCTACTGATAATAGATTTACGGGCAGTTGAGTTGACTCTGCTTTCCGTTCCAAGAAAAAATTCCACCTATCTGATCTTTCCTCCTCTTCCTCCTGAAATGATCAGTTATATAAAATAAAATCACATTTTTTACATTGTCAAACTCTGTTTGGTTGCTGAAAAATATGAGTGGAAGTATCAAAAGTTAAATTTCAAGTTTTTCATTAACTTGGACCAGCCAGAGGAAAACTTCACTTGGCCTTATTCATATTTTTTACTCCAGCTTTTAATTTCAAAAAGGCAAAAATAAATAAATAAATAGCACATAAAAAACTCTGGAATCCTTTTTTCTTTTGTTTTCCTTTCCCTTTTTTTCTCGGCAACCAAACAAAGAGTGTTAAGACTTAAGACTAGAAAGAAGAGCCAGAAGTAGAAACAGACCTTGTAGATATTAGCATATTCACGGTATCTCTGTACATGCTGAGGTCTCACAGCAAACCCATAGGCATCCCTGTCCAATAATAATTCTATTAAATTCCCAAATCCAAAAAAATCTTGCATTGATTACACTCCACAATCAAACACCAAGCAAGTTCTAGATCACAAACAACTCGATAGATCAGGATCCTCTAAACTTCATAGTAACTCCACCATAGAATTCTTGAAATTCTAGCCATTAATTTTACATTATATGGTTAAGATTTTGTCACCTCAACATTTACCATTACATGAGATATAATAAATTAAAGAGAAATTAAGATCTTCTAAATATAAGAAATGCTGAAGTGGAAAAATCTAAACCATCTGATTTAAAACTAATGGTTAAGGTTTCAAGAACTTAATGGTGGAGTTACTCTACGAACCCTAAGAATTCTAGAAGATCCAAATGGAATCCAAACAGCCCAAAACCAAGTCCATTGCAATATACTCGGTTACAAACTAGGATCAATGAAATGCCAAGCACAATCACAACTCAAATTACCTGCAATCGGCCTCTAAAGATCGCTGACTCAGACTTGAGAACAACATATTCCACTACTTCCCATAGCGCTCGGCATTGCCTCAGCGCAATCCAAATTAACTCAAAAACCATAACCACATTTCACAGTATCCATCTAATCCGCTTAATAAAACGAAAATTAAGTAATCCCTAAACCAATCCAAGCAACTTTACACACAATTGAGAAACCAAGATCACTCATAAAACCCGCTAATTAAAGAAAACACTGAAATTCAAATACATTAAAAAAAGCATATCAAATTATAAACAAAAACGAACTTTCACTCATCAGAATCCAATACGATCGGATTCATTTGCCATGAAATTTTAACAAACAGACAAAGAATCAAACTATATGGACCGGAAATTGTTGGATCAGAGAGTGGAAAAACCTAAGGAGGTGAGAATTAGTTACGAGGGAATCGGGACGCGTGGAGAGAGGAGAGACGGAGTGGTATGAAGTTAGCGTACCTCTTGTGGTCGAAGGTGATGACAGCGGGGTTGAGGGCTTTGGTGGCCTTCATTGGTGGGGGACTAGATTGGATCGTTTTGATTGGCGAAGCGGAGATTCAGTTCTTAGTTAGAATTCGCAGGAGATCTCGCTGCTGGTCCTTGATTTGCTGCAACAGAATTTTGAGAGACAGAAAGAGAGGGAGTACTGAGAGTCACATGTATGATGGAGTTGCGAACTTCCGAACTGTGTGTGTTTTTGTGAGAGGGAGAGAGAGAGAGAGAGAGAGAGAGAGAGAAGGCACATGCAAAAGGCTAAAGAAATGGGCGAGATTACCGTTCACGTTATTATTACATGTGCTTGAGCTGTTTTCTTCACACGGAGTTCGATGACTGAAAAGTGAATTACAGGAGTGAAAAATTAAAATTATTATTATTATTATTATTATCATCCGGCTATGTTATTGTATTAATGTAAGCGTTTTTTATTTTGAGAAAAATTATATTTAGTCTTTTGAGTCTTCTTCTTACATGAATTTAGTCTTTGTATTTTTAATTTCAAGAGATTAGTGTTATTTTTACATTTATTTATTATATTCGTTTTACATTGAATAATGTTTTATGTTTTAAGTAACTTTTTCTTTTTTTTTTTTAATGTCTTGAAAAACTACTTAAACCAAACAATGTCAATTGATATAAAATTAGCATAAAGAATAATACTATTGTCAAAATTTTGTTAAGTTTTGTCCATATTTTAAATAAGTTTATCAATTATTTTATGGTCAAAATTAACGATTTACTATCTACCACATATATTTTATTTGATACTTAATTGTTCATATCAACACATATCATCCATATAAAGAAAAAAAAAAGGCCATCTATAGAAACAAAAACCATATTCTTCCTCGTCTCAATATTCTGGATTTGTAGCATCATAATTTTATTTATTTTTGTATCAATTTGTAAAACTACATAGGTAAAAGAGGCTTGGAATTGTATGAGTTTGTCCCAAAAAAAAACACTAGACAAGCTTGGCATGTCATGAAAAAACCGGTTAGTTAACGACTACAACAAGCTCGTCAACGTCCCTAATCTCCAATTCAACTCCTATGACTCGGGCACTAACAACCACAAGACTGTCTAATTTGAATCAACTCTTGTCACCGAAAACTCTATTGACCTTTAACCTCCCAATGCCTTAAAAGAGAACATGATGCGGTTCTTTGTTCGGTTTGGTTGAGCGTTGTAACCAATATTTTGCTTGTGCATTACCCTCTTCAACCCCTTTTAAGGAACGCAAAAATCCATGCATCTTTCATATCTTCAAAAGTTGGAGAGAGTCGAGGTGAAAAATATATATTGGGATAATAAATAATATGATTTTTGTTTCTAAAGTTAAGTCTTTTTTTTGTTTTATTTTTTCTTTTTTATGGTTAATTTGGCACTTGATAACATGACATTAACATTTGATATTGACATGAATGCTGATATGTCAAATGAAACACGTTGTATGTAAAAAATTATTAACTTTAACGATAAAGTAATAAATAGATTAACTTAATATTTGGCCAAAACTTAAAGATATTATTCTTAAAATTAAAAACTCAATAACTACATTTAAATAAGATGAAGACTTATGGCTAAATATAATTAAAAAATTGTTTGTTTTTTTTTTCGTGAAATTCACATTTGAGAAAATAATTTACGTGTGTTGCACCCAATTATTTTTTAGAAAGCACAAGCACATGTAAAGTTGGCTTTTTATTTATAAAAATAAAAAATGAAAAAGATAGTAGTCGGCCCCCCTCAGTGGAGGAGAGCACCACCACCTCTCTTGTCCTTTAAGATACTAAGGATGACTGCACCATCATTTTATTTATTTTTTTTAAAAAAAAAAAATTGACTCTTACCCTACAAAAATTAAGTACCTTTTTGGGTTAATTGAAAAATATAAGGGGAAATAGAAAATTCACTCTCTTTTGTTCGCCTTTGGAGCGCATGAAAGTGGGCGATGAGGAGGGCCCCAGGCGCAGCAAGCTGGCCCATCTTTATTATCAATACATATGGAGATAAAAAGGTCGTACCTTTTTGTCATGACCAATTCAACCATACCCACCCTGCATGTTTGTATAAAGGCCAAAGATAAGAATGGACCCTTGTGATAAAAAACTCGGTAGAAAGATCTCTATCCAAATCTTTATTTTATTATTATTATTTTCTAACACTCCTCTCATAATAGTATCTTGAGTAACAGTCGCATGCTTTTGTTTACTTTGTCGGCAGAAGACTACTATCGAGTTCATTTCTATACACAGGAATAGTAAACTTTGTTTGAGACTTAAATTACTGTTTTGACCTTCCTAATGTCATTTTTTGCTTTTAAGAATGGCTCCCCTTGGTCTAAGAAATTTTCTACAAATTTATTTGACTAAAATTTGTAAATTTTTTATTTATTAATGTTTGCTATAAATATGCAATGAATATGAAAAACTTTAAACTAGAAGAATTTATTACTAGCAATCAAATATCGTTCAATATCAAAAGTCAAAACTCTTCTCAAATGTCTTCTCAAAAAAAAATTTTCTCTCTCCAAAATTCAAAAGAAACTCATGGCTGTCATGGGAGGAGGGAACAATCTAAATCTCCCTCCTCCCCCCTTCTCCTCTACTCCCCCCTTCTTCCTTCCCCCTCCCCTTTTCGCCTTTTCAAAGGTACTAACCGCCTTTTTGGCGGCCCTATTCTCCTCTGTGGAGGCTTTATCTACCTCTTCGGTGGCTTTATCCCTACACTGCAGCTTCGCCGACTCTCAATCCACGACTTGTTGGCTGGGTTCCACCTTATCTGTCCGCTCACAGCCCCGGATCTCTTTTTTTTTTTAAGTTTTTTGGATTTGATTTTTTCAAAATCAGATCTATAAACTTTGAAGAACTCCACCATCTCACGCGCCCCTCCATTGGGTTCCTGAACTCTCCCACCTCCTTCTGCCACAAGCCGCGTCGGTGGATTTGCTTTGTATTTTTTATTTTCTATTTTTTTGTTGTTTTAGTCACCTGGCCTTTTTGGTCAAGAAGATGTAGTTCGGTGTGGGAAACTATCTCTCACGGCCGTTTAATAATTGTGTTATGACTTGGGTTCCCTATGTTTTCGAATTTGTCTGCTTGTTGCAGATCTGATCTATAATCGAAATCATACATATGTGTACGGTTGATTAGATCATAGATGACTTGTAAGTTCATAGCCTTGGGTTATGTTTGTCGAAACTTTTTACTTTTTGCTTAAGGTTTTGATTGTATGAGCTTTTTTGCTCAAAAATGTCATCAATGAAAATTAGAAATTTCCCCTTCAAAAAAAATATCAAAAGCAACAAAAATTTAATTCTAAATAAAATTTAATATAACAATTAAAATATATATATATTAAAAAAAAAAAAGGCATCATCTAAAATTATAGCCTTAGGCCTCACAATATATTGAGTCGGCCTAAATAAAAATAATTATCCAAAATAACATTTCTTTTATGTTAAATTTTTTTTCAGCACCATAATGGAGGGATTGTCCAAACAATGAACGTCCATATGAAGGAAGCTTCTTATTATAATGTGAAGAACAATAATAAGCTATCTCCTAATAGGAAGGCTGTGCAATTCAGTTTTTTTTTTTTTATTTATTTTCCATAAAATAGTGTGAGGAAGAAGAAAGGGGCATGAGTAAGACAAAATAAGAGTCTTTATTTTATTGGAAGAAAAACACAATTCATTAGTCTCAATAAAAGAAATAAAGTTATAATGTATTTTAACCATAAGATGAAATTGAAGGCTTAAATTTAAAAGTACGAGATTCTAATATTTTAAAAAATATTAGGGAATCTTTATCCTTAGACCAAGGGGAGCCATAGCCCCCTTGGTTTTAAATTTTCTTTAGAGTATTATATATATATATATATATATATATAGCTTATATAGATATAAATGTGATGTCAAGGGAAATATCATTTTTTTATTTGAAAGTAACATTATTATTTTAACTTTCATGAGTGGTTAGAGTTTAGAGAATTGTTTGGTTATTTTTTTCTTTTTAAAAATTTTAATTACTGTTTCGTCCTGTAAATTGTAAAGAGACTTTAAGGTGTTTAAGTCTTTTCTTTTACTTAATCTTTGTAAGAGAGACAAAACATGAGAAAAAAATAGTCATTTTGACCTTGCTCTTTTATTTTATTTTTATGGAGAATTACCACACCCATTTTGCATGCCAATATTAGACTTGGACCATATTACTATATAATAGTTGGGTTTTTTACCATTACTCATATAATCTCACGCTTTAGCAAATGAAAAATCACACAATTTTTCTGTGAAAAAACTTAACCAAAATTTAAAGGGAAAAAAAAAGGCTCACTTTTTTGCATAAAACATCACAAATATAAAAACAACAACAACAACAAAAACTCTCTTTCTTTCTTTCTTTTTTTTTAATCAAAATTCTAAACCTTATACGTATCTCTAAACCAGTTGGTTTCGTAAATAAATATCTATTATATGAATTAAATTAAACTATTTTAGCAACTTTCAATTATTCAAACTTGAACACCACAACAAGCTTTTTCTCTAAATTCGAAGTCAAATTTCAACAACATAAAACAAATAAAGAAAACATACTTGTCAAAACCAAATCCAACAATTAAATCAAAAGTCAAATCAAATGCACAATCCAAAATTCAATCGAACTCATAAATCTACTACTTCATGGTATCATTTCCTATTAATGAGCATATGACTATTTGGCAAGTATTAGTTACATGACATTTGAAAAAAAAAAAACACATTTTTAATTGCAAATTGTGTATGTTTATTTATTTTATAAATCTTTAATGTAAGTTTTTTTTGTAATATGATGACTTGTTTATAAGAAAATTTGTAGAGGAATTGAGGAAACAACGACTTTGTCACAATTTTGAGTTTTATTTTACACTCATCAATTAGACTTTATAATATTTTCATTACCAAAATATTTGTATACTGAAACTTGCATCATCAATTATTACATTACAAATTATATCATCGTTCCCTATTGTGAATGCAGCACATGCTTTGCATGTGTCATCCAAACTGGTAGTACTACAAATTACAAGAGCCACATTTGGAATCATATTATTTAATCGGATAACAGGTAATCTTTTATTTGGTATCCGTTATGAAAATAGGAAAAAGAAAATTAAGCAAATAAAACATAAGGTTGCAAGATTTAAAATGGATAATTACAAAATCAGTCAATGTGATTGACCTAAATTACAAATCACTGGTATAACAAGGAATTTCAGAGGTTTCTGTGGTTGGCCTAAATTATAAATCGCTTCCTGTGGTATATAAATAAATTTAGAGATCCATGTATAGGCCAAAAAAATAATTTAATTCCTTGAGTCAAATTCCGTTAAAATATTTGATGAATTTTGTTAGGTGCCACGTCAACGCCAATAACATGACGACACATGTTACTCTCAATAACAAATATAAATATAAAAACTAAAAAGTTAAAATTTATTATTATTATTAGTGTTATTATTTAAAAAAGAAAGGGGTGGTTGCGGGTAGCCACCCCTTTGTGAAGGTAGGCTGCGAGCCACTCATTTCCTTTTTCTTTTTCTTTTCTTTTTTTTAATATTTTTTTTAGTTTTATATATTTATATTTTTTATTAAGAGTGACATGTGTTATCGTGTTATTAGTGATGAATCCGTCAAATATTTTAATGGAATTTGATTATAGAAATTAAATTATTTTTTTGGCATACCATGTAATTACAGGGACCTTTGAATTCATTTGTATACCACATAGAGCGATTCATAATTTAAGTCAACTTCAGGGACCTCTAAATTCATTGTTATACCACAAGGAACAATTTGTAATTTAGGTCAACCACAATAACTGGTTTTGTAATTAACCCTATTTAAAATTATAGGCTTTAAATATTATTTTTGGGTCATTGGAAGGCGGTAATATGATTCTTATCATTTCAAGTTAAATAAAAAGGAATTTCATAGTTAATATTAGATTTAACAGATTTAATGGTATATATGTTTCAATATGATGAATATGTGGTCATATTATTTAAAAAATTTAAATGACGTAACACTATGTACACGTTAGATGCAGCAAAATAAATTATTAACTATAAAATAAAATTGAAATTGAAAGGATCTTGGTCCCCCTAAAGGCGACCATCTTCACTTTTGAAGTATTTGCAATAAACTTTTCACATTTATATCTAAAATAACTAATCCAAAATTACTTATATATTTTAGTTAACGACTTTTCAAACACACTGTATATTCGATTATTTATTATTTTTGATTATTTATTATTTATCTATATCATTTAAATATTATTTATTTTATTTCATTTTTCAAACTTATATTTGCTCTTTGATGAAAGAGAGAGAAAGAGAGAGAGAGAGAGATAAATCATTAAAAAACAAAAATATACATGCATTTACAATGCTTCTCTATATTTGGGCACGCATTCTAAATTAAATGCAAAATGTATTTAATTTAAAGAATGGAATGAGGATATTTTTTAGAGGTTCGGTTAGCTATGTTATACTAGAATTTAAAAGTAATGTTATTTTGTATATCAATTTATTACATTCATTTTATATTGACAAGCATTGTGTGTTTTAAGTGGCTGACATGCTACGTTAGTCACTTAAGAGTACTAACAGAGCTTTCCTTAATTTTTTTCTAAATATAGATAATCAAACAACTTGTTGCTTTCATATTTAAATAAACTTCATAATGATTTTCCTTATTATTTTTTTATACCATATAAATATTCTTTAAATTAAATATTAAGGAAAAGAGAGAAGGAAGAAAAATTATTTAAATATAGTTTCAAACAAATGTTAGAGGAAAGATAATTTTTTTTTATTAAAATAATATTAAAGAAACTACTTTTATTTTTCGAGATTTATGATACAATTTTTGGTTAAGGAAACACTAAGAAAAACTAAATTTTTTAAAAAAGTTTTCTCTACATCTAAGAAAGATAATGTATTTCAAAAAAACTGTTGCTAATACTATAAAATATTATATGTCAACTGATATAAAATAAATATAATAAATAAACGTGGAAAATAACTTTACTCAAAATTTAAAATACATAAAACTATTGTAGGTGTTCTTAAAACTATCAAGTCGATGAAACAAATCCAAAAGTAACGCCAAGCCAAGTTCATTTTCGTATGAGAATATTTTTTGTGTGTCGAGAGGTTGTCTTACGTGTCAAAATTAACGAACTGACGGGACGGATATTTTTGCTAACGAACGCCGAATTCTGTGACAAAAATATAATGGCGATATGGCGACGCAACAAATCTAAACATGTCACTCCCCGAGGCGCTCTTAGGGCGACCCTTTTCAAATTAACTCTCGAAGTCTCGCAGCTACAGGTAGCTTGGAGCTTGAAAGAAAAGTGCAAGACGAATCCAGCAAGTAGTACTAGAAATTACCCAACAAATCAGGACCTATATATGCTCTGATCAGAGAGAAACAATTCTGAACGAAAATCAGATACGGTTCCAGCTAGCTACCTCGTTGTAAATCGAAGCTCCACGGATGTCATGCCTCAAGCTGCCCATGGCAGCAGCTTCTGTTTACTACACCCACAAGCCCTGCGGTGGCTGCCACCGCAGCCTCACCAAATGGGTACACTCCAGCACCGCCGCCGCCACCTCACTCGCCAAACTAAAGCCCAGACCGAAACTCTACGTGGCCCTAAATAGCTACAACAACAACAGCGAGCGAAGGATACCGGTTATTTATAAACATGGGTGGAGGATAGCCCCGTGCGCACCCCTAACACCCTCGGCGCACGATAAGGAACCCCCTAAAGTGCTTGGGTTTCGTGGCCTCCACCACAAGCATTGCCTCGCTTTCTCTTCAGGTACGTCTGGCTCCGAAGAGAAAGAAGGATTTTCTGGCTCTGGGTCGGGTCTCGTGACGGATATGGGTTCCGAGAGCAAAAAGGACCAACACGATTTGGTCCAATCGCCCTTGTCAATGCAAAACCAACAAAAACGACAGCAGAGGCCTCCAAAATTGCTCACGTTGCCCACAATCTTAACGCTAGGCCGCGTCGCCGCTGTGCCGCTTCTCGTAAGCAGTATGTGCATTTATTTTTATTTTTTTGTTGGGTATGAAACCTTTGGGGGTTTTGTTGAAAGGTGGTTGTTTTTGGAATTGGGGCTGTTTCGAGAAATGGGATTTGTTTTAATGATCCGATCGAAGTTTGATTGAAAAGTTTGGAACTTTGGTATTTGGTGCCCACATGTTTGAGGTTTGCTTTACAAATTTGATATATATGGGACCTTTAGTTTTGGCGTAGGACCAATTATGGATTGGATGTTGGTTTGTGATAATGTTTGAATATCAGGATTCTGTTTCAATGTATCTGAGCTGTGATGGGCATTTGATTTTGGCAGTGAGATCAATTATATATTGTTTATAGCTAAGCTTTGGATAATACGTTCTTTGTTTTGTGAATTTGATCTCTTTTTGGCTCTTTATGATGCTCTGGGATTTTGGGTTTTTTATTATAAATTTTCTTGAGTTTGGTTCGTCTTACGTTAGGTTGCAAATTGAATTAGATCTTTTTGAATGTCAGATTTTTGTTTGTGTAATTTATGCATACGAGGTATGATGGATAGTTGATTTGCTTTGAAATATGTGTTTATGATTTCTATGGCAGCACAATTTAGTGATTTTTGTACCGGTGGTACACCATGGTTTTCTGAGCTTGCTTTGTGCTGCTACGCAGATTGCCCCTCTTAATTGTGTGCTTGAAGAGATTGCTTAATGCAGAACTGCAGATGATTGTTGAAGTGATTGTACATTTTAGTGTTCATTGCATGAAAGCCTTGCGATTGATGAGACTAACACTATCATATCTTTCATCAGCCTTCTACGTCGATAGTTGGTGGGGAACAACTGCTACGACGAGTATCTTCATCACTGCTGCAGTTACAGATTGGCTTGATGGCTATCTTGCTCGGAAGGTATACTAGTATTTTGTCTTTCAAACCGTATAGGAGCAGATCTCGCAGCAAATTAATTGTTCTGAATATTTTAATGTTTCTGTGACATCTTATAAGGACTAAATTCTTTAATACATTTCAGATGGAGCTAGGATCTGAATTTGGTGCATTTCTAGATCCAGTAGCTGATAAGGTATGGTTCTTCGTCTATAATTAGAATTTTATAGCCTTTTGCTTATAGTTAGTTGATACAATATAGGTGCTTTGTTCAGCTGGTGAGAAACGTTTTTTAGTTCTTTTTTTAATTGTCATGCCTGCTGGATGCAGCTTATGGTTGCTGCCACATTGGTCTTGTTGTGTACTAGACCCTTGGAAGTTGCCATGTTTGGGCAAGTGCCATGGCTATTGGCTGCACCTTCAATTGCCATAATTGGTAGGGAGGTAATATATTTTACTACCAATTTTCTTGTATCTCGTTAGCTGGCTAATGATTTTTTTTTTTTTGCATGCCTTACATTTTATTCTTGATCTTCTCCTATTTTTACCCTTTTGGCAATAGTTCTGACTGCAATCCTTTTGGTCAAAATCCAGCGTCGAAGCCGTAGGACAATTCAAAAGAATTTGTTACTTACATCTTTTGGTTATGCACATGTTCTTGCTATGCATGTATATTTGTGTTAAATTTTGGGCAACTATCATATTTTGACTCATAGTGGTTCCTGGGGCTTCTATTATCACCATTCTTTTTCCCCTTTTTCCCTCAGGCAATTATACTTATATCTTACTTACCGAAAAGAGATCATACTCATATATTGTTTGGTTATCAGTTTATGTTTTAGTTGATAGCAGATCTCTTACAAATTAGTTTGGAACTTGTATGTAGATAACCATGTCTGCAGTTAGAGAATGGGCTGCTTCTCAAAATAGTAAGCTTTTAGAGGTTTGTTTTCTCTTCCCTACACTTCGACTGAGTACCACTTTTGGTTCCTAACTCATTTGATCCTTTAGCTGGAAATACGTTACAAAAACAATAATTATATTCAGGCTGTTGCTGTAAATAACTTGGGGAAGTGGAAAACAGCCACACAGATGACAGCGCTAACCATCCTTTTGGCTACAAGAGATAGCAGGTTCATTGTCTCATTTATCTGGCCTATTGGGTTACTCTTGTTCTAGCTTAATCAAGATGAAAGAGATTTCCTTGAAAGAAAACTTGGTGGATATTGTTTGAAGTATCTGACTGTGTCCTATTTATTTTTCTTTTTATCCCGGCATTGTGCAGTCTTGGAGGGCCAGGGATTCTAGTAGCTTCTGGAGTTGTGTTGCTTTACGTCTCAGCTGGACTTGCTGTATGGTCATTAGTTGTATACATGAGGAAGATTTCCAGAGTATTGCTGAGGTAGTGTTGTCAGGTTGCCGCACGGTATTCACTTATATATACTCCTTATCAAGAGCCTGTGTAGATGTGGGAACAGTACTTGAAGTTATTCGCACATAACCCTTCTGATGATTATCTACATGCATCGGTGCACTATTCTTCAAATAGGTGGATGAAGATCAAAGATGTTATGTGAAAAGTTCCTGCTCTTTAAAGTGGATTTCAGTTAAACTGTTTTGGAGGGGTGTAGTCTTTAAATTCTACTGGGGAATAGTGGGATGTAGATTTTGGAACAACTTTTTACCCCATCTTATAGATCTTCATTATTTTTGCTTGGAGCCAATGTTTGTTTTTAACACTGACTTGGAAGATGCTGTATCTTCGAGGCTATGGTTGGAGGATTTAGCAGTATTCTGGTTGTTGCTGTTTTGGAGTTGAATGTAGTTTATTTGTTCTAGTTCTTTTGTCGGAAAAGTGTAAAACAAGAATTATAGGCAGTTAGAGAAAACAACTTATGTTGTTTTTTTAAACAGATGTTCTTTGCTGGTTCAAGTTTTTACAGGTTTTAATGATTGTACAAAAAAAAAAATTTAAAAAAATAAAGGCACATTGTAGTTTATCGGTATTTCAATAACAAAATTTAAGCCAGCTCCCTCGAATAAGCTACCTTTGTGCCATGGTTTGATAGGTTTCTTTATGTAGATCAACTCTGCTAGCATGAATTAATGCCTTTTCTAATTCAATTGCCATCGAGCTTTTTGGATGGACAATGTCTTGAATTTCAAGAAAATTGAATGGCTCAACAAATAACATGATGATTATGATTTTTGTGAGACTTTTGTTGGATAATTTTTGCTTTTTTTTTGGGTTCTGAGCAAATACAAGAGCGAAAAAAGCCAAGAAAGAAAACAATAATGCAAACAGAGGGAAGAGCTGGTTTATAGGACCAGCAAAGAACCGGAAAAGGCTCTAGGGGGTTTAATGTCTCTGAGAGAAAGAGAAAGAGGGTGGATGCGGCCCATTTGGCTGTGCAGGCTAATTTGCACTCCGATTTACCCTGAGAATAGAACAAACAACCGGGAGTTCCGCCTCGGAGGAAAAGGGCATCTTTAACCATAGGAGAAGAGATCAGAATCGAGGACATAGGTACCTGGCCACGTCTTGCATCACACTACTCACCTACTAACCTTGATACCCATTTTATTCTTCCTCCTTGAAAAGTGCAAAATGATTTGAGGGTGCAAGGATAGGTTTCTGCATTAAAAATGACTAATAATGTGCTTATTAATATTAAATTATGAGTGCGGTTAAAAATACAATAACTTTTAATGTAACAGTCCACCTGACACTTACTACGTCAACCACTAAAATGTATATTGCCACATGATAGTCTACATGATACTTACTGCGTTTATAAACTAATGTGACATTAGCCACTAAAATGTATATTGTCACGTGATACTCATTTCTATAAAATATTTGTCAATAAATTTGTAATACTCCGACCGTTTTCTTTAAATTGTACTGCTTATTCCTAGTAGGTCTTCCAAGTAAACTTTCATGGCTTCAAAACCAAGATAACTACAAAACATATCCTCCAGTACAATCACAAAAAGCACACAGAAGAGAAATTTAATGCTATTTCTAGAACGGTGGGAGTTTCTAGAAGACTAGAACTCTGTAATTTGAGACTGATTTCAGAGTTGTGCCTGCACAAGAAATGGTTCAGGAGAAGCAATTAGCAGCCCTTCATCAAAGTAATACTGTAGGCAACAGTTTTTAGAGAATTTAACTAGTACTGTGGAAAGGAGGGAATACCAAGAAGCGTTTCTTGTAAATTTCCACCAGCTCCTTTGGTTCACGTCGAGTTTGTTTGTAGGCCTCATTTTTGTCCATCTCCTACAACATATTAATAAAACGGCAGACTGTATCAGCTTAATATTTCATTTGTCCCTTTAAATACGTAGAGACATATATATTAGATCTATATCAATTTGTGAATGTGCACAAAGGCTTACGAACCCATTTATTTTGTTCTTTTTCTTTCTTTTTTCTTTTGCCTATGTACAAATTTATACTACAAACTGTTCCAAATATCTGACAGATTTCTTTCTGCAAAGGGATTGCAATATTCATCAGTAATAGCATACATGTAGCAGACTGTGCACTCACTTTTCTTTGTCTATAGTATATGTGACATCCTAAAAAGTTAATCTCACATTGTCTTGGTAAATTGCTTACATTGAGTTGGTGCATTATAAAGGTGCTTATGAATACTAAGTCTCACATTAATATTTTATTAGGTGAGACTTGATTTTAAAAATGATTTAGAGAGCTTTAATTGTAACTTACTAGTCATTTTGGAGTAATAGTGTAAATATGGCTCCAATGCTGTATTCCACAAGCAATTAGTATATGTTTATCTTTTGTGGGGCAAACAGAAACAGATTGAGAAACATTAGAAAATTTGAAGAATTTTTAAGCCAAAACATGACATCCATGGTAGAGCTCGTGAGGTTGAAGGATATTGACTCATGGAGCTTAAAAAGCTTTCAGCTTGTCAACACCCAAGATTTATTGAAGCTTATGAGAGCAAAGAGGCTTAAGACATCCTACTGAAAAAGAACAGAATCAGATAGGCATGGACAGTATCAATTTTGTTGTACCTCAATCCAAGCTGCCAGTTTAGGCCTGCCCTCTGTGATGTCGTACTTCTTTACATCCAATAAGAAGGGCTGAAATCTTTCAATAAATGGAGCATAAGCTATATCCACCTGAAGATTACAAAATAAAGTGTAACTGACGTCACTTATTCAGAATATGCAACAAAAATATTATCTACCTTTCATCACTTGATAATAGTAAGACTCAAAACAGTGAATGGAAGAAAGCAGATTTCATTGCTGTAGCAAAAAAATTCTCTTACCAGACTGAACTGACCGAGGAAAAAAGGTCCATCTTCAAACTTGGAAAGAGCAGTTTCCATGTAATCAAATGCAGCACCTGATGCAGTTTACCAATATAGTGTTATATAGGCATTTGTAGATTAAGGACATTAAGCTGCCATTCAAGTCACCTGCTTCATTTCCATCTCCTTTGAAGGAAGAAATCACGGCTTTGTTGAACGTGTCAGTATAGGACAGCAACTCTTCTGCAAATTCTTTCTTGGCAGGATCCTACAGTTGAGGGTATAAGAATCCTTATAAAATGTGGTGCTTAAAAAACAAGTACTAGGGTTTTTCTCCAAATCTTACATCAGGGAAAAGTGAAGGCCCTTCGAAGTGATTATCAATATATTTAATCAAATCAAGACTCTCTCCTTTGACTTCGTTTTTGTGTTCCAATGATGGCACCTGCTCAAGAACTTCACATAAACAACAGCAGAAAAGGAAAAAAGAAAAAGAAACAGCACTAAATTGCACATAGCACCCACAGGTTTCTTCTTTAGCCATCAGTTTGTCTTATTACAACTTCTGGCACTGTTCTGTTCTAAACTAGTTTTAGCTTAACAATGCAGCATATGTGCTAGCTCAGAGAAATATTATTTGGAGGAAGCATGTAGGCATTCCATGAAGTGAAATCATTCAACTGTTTTACCTAACTTTCAAAACAAGTCCTCATGTGTTTCAGTCATCAGTCTACTTCAAATTATGTTTTTATTATCTCAAGAAATGACATTGTACTCATCTGTTGTCAATATCTAATGATTTTTCTTTTATTTTCCACTCTGTTGTAGAGGTTAAATGCATTCTTTTAATTGCCAGGGAAGACAAGATGGAATTATGTTTTCACATAACATCCAATGATGCAGGACAATCGAATTTGGAAGAAGAAGAACAAAGGAAGGGGGAAAAAGAAAAGGGATTGAGTCGCACAGACCAAAAAAAATGGGAATTTGGGAAAGTCTCACACCGAAAAGAAGAGGAGTCACACCTCAAAACAAATTCTGTTTATTCATCAACTCTGACTGCATTGGAGTACAAAAGCACACTTAATTAGACTCACTAACAAAAACCCTAAACCTAATTTGATTGACTTTGGGCCAAATCCATTATTACTAATTTGATTAAACCCTACCCTAATTGACTTTGGGCAAAAAGTAAACAAAACATAAATTAAATACTAATAACCTAAATAAAACTAAAACACCCAATATTCTATGTCTTGTCCCGCATCATCCAAGTAGCTGAAGAAAATATAGCATTTATATAGTTCACCTTGTTAGCAGGGTAGACTTTCTCCTTGTACCAATCAGGCCTGTTTTGCAGATCAAGAGGAACCAAATGTATCTTGTCTTGCAATCCCTGCTCCCCCACATTATTGGGCACCAAATTAAAACAGAAGAATAAGTTTTACAATAAGATTGAAAAAGGAAACGCCAAAATGGATGATCAATAAGCTTAGATGAGACATAAGAAAAGGAACGAATAAAATCCTTTATTCCAAATGTGATTTCCTTCAGTATCTTTTTGGGACTTGAGGGAACAAAAGCCCCCACCCAACTATGCCTATTACTGTTAACTTAGTTGAGATGAGCTTTTCATGTTCTCAAAAGCAAAACAACAAATGAAAATAAGATTAATTTTATTTTAACCAAAATCACCGCTAATTCTAAAAGCTTAATATGATAGGAAGGTTGAATTTAATCATTAAATTAATATTCTAACACAAACAACAAGAACCCAAATCACGAATAATTTTGAAAACAACCTTGCAATTCCGGGTGATCCACACACGCTGCGCGTACGGGCACATGTATGATATATACAACCTTCAATGTATGAAAATGCATAACTTGTCATGGTCAAATTCAGAAAGAAATAATGTTTAGAAAAGAAACAAAAGCTCACTTAGGTTCAAACGGGAGTTGAAACAATCACATCTATGGGAACTAAATGAAGGCCCAAATGAAAAGATCACTATTACAGTTAAACAGGTGCAATAACTGAAGCAGACAAGAATCCAACCTTGTAGTTCCATCAAAAAGAGGAGGGGGTTCTGAAGTAGAATCAAGTGCCGGTGGAAGGACCTCTTTCACAATTCTGCATAGAGAAAGAGAGAGCTCAGAACGCAAAACCCAGTTTCTTTTTTCCTTTTTTGTTCTTTTTGGCAAAAGAAAAATATCTGTGTTGAGCTCTCATTTTCTTGAATTCTATTTTCACGGGAACCAAGCAGAACATCTCTTACGACTTACCCAGCAGCCATTTTTGCAGATTGCACTGTGGCTCTGGTTTTCCCAAGTGCTTGAAGTTTAAACTTTGGAGGAGATAAAATGGTGTTCCGGAATCTAATGAGTGTCACTTTTTTGGAGCATGATAGGAGGGAGAAAGGGACCGAAGGCGTCAGGCGTGACGAAGTATAGCTCACTTTCAAACTGGCCATTCTTTTTGGGGAAAGTTTGATGGACTTTATGTTTGCTAAAGATGCTTGTTTCTTTGAGGGTTAAATCTACACCCCACGGTCCCCACCTAACTTATCCACACAAATGCCGTTCGGCTTGGCCATGTTGTAAGGGTTGGTTTGGTTTTATCGTTTTATTTTTATTTTTTGTATATAAAAATGTGTGTTTTTAAAATGTGCCTATTAAAGTAAAATGGTAGTTTGATATTTAAAATTATAATTTAATATTTAAAATTATATGTTTTTAAAAATATATTACCTTGCAACTGATTTGAAACGTAAATTTTTTTATATTTTTAACTTGCCATTTTTTAGAAACATACTTCAAAATGAGACACTTTTTACAATTTTATTAAAAAATACACTTTTAATTTACAAAATTGCAGAGCCAAACGTAGTCTAAAGACAACATTGATGATTCATTAAATTTTAAGAAAATTGATACTTGTGGACGAAAAAGGATTCTCTCCATTAGCTTTGAAATGGAGAATATCAATTTAGCCACTTTTCAGTGGCAAGAATATAATAAAAAATGACTAAATAGATATTTTCTATTTTCTTTGAAATTGAGAGGATCCGAGTCTCTTGTGGACATGTTCGACTTATAAGAATACTTGTAGCAACTTTTCTAAATTTAAAAAACAAAACTTTATTTTTCTCTATTTAAATTCACTCTAAAATAGTTTCTCTTATTTTTCCTTATCCAGTTTCAATATATTTTTTCTTTTACTTTTTTTTTTTTTTTTTTCTGTTGTTTTTTTTGTTTCCTCTATTTCCCAGCACCTCTCATACTCTGCAGATCTCTCTTTTCTTTTTATGCCCACCACACGGCCTCAGTCTCAACCCATTTCTTACAGCATTATGCTCACCAAAGCAGCTTTCGGAAGTCTGCAACGGAAATGGAAATCTCTGGCCTTCATCGTCCCCTTTGCCGGCTTCCAGCTCCTGGATAGGTTTTTCTGCTCTCTCTTTCTCTCTGATATTATTTTGTTTGCGTTTGCTGAGAATTCGATTCTTGTAATGGTTTGCGCATATTTCCATCCACCACTATAAGTTCCTAATAATCTGACGTGACACTTTTCATAACAACTATTTATTTCAAACACTAAAATATAAACTGCCGCAGTTCATGTTACAGTCATTTTCATAAAATATCTGTCACGTAAATTTATAAGGAGTCTGTAATAAAAGCCCTATTACCACAAACATTTCCCTTAAATTGTACTGCTTATTCCTCGTTGGTCTTCCAAGTCAACTTTAATGGCATTTCTAGAACGTGGGGAAGTTCTAGAACTCTGTATTTTGGGACTGATTTCAGAGTTGTGCCTGCACAAGAAATGGTTCAGGAGAAGCAATTAGCAGCCTTTCATTGATCAAGTCATACTGTAGGCAACAGATTTTAGAGAATTTAATTAGTACTGTGAAAAGGAGGGAATACCAAGAAGCGTTTCTTGTAAATTTCCACCAGCTCCTTTGGTTCACGTCGAGTTTGTTTATAGGCCTCATTTTTGTCCATCTCCTACAAAATATTAATAAAACGTCAGACTATGTCAGCTTCATATTTCATTTGTCCCTTTAAATACGCACAGATATATTAGATTTGTAGTAATGCTATTCTTCACATTTATTTATTACACTTATGTTACGCAGACTAATGTAGCATGTTCTAAGTTGCTTTTTTTTTTCGTTAAGTGTTTGATATGATCAAAAGCCCTTTAAAACACGCAACGCCAGTCGGTTTGACATAAATATGATAAATAGGTATGTAGAGTACCATTACTCTTAAATCTATATCAATTTGTAAATGTGAACAAGGGCTTACGAACCCATTTATTTTGTTCTGTCAACACTCAAGATTTATTGAAGCTTATGAGAGCAAAGGGGTTTAAGACATCCTACTGAAAAAGAACAGAATCAGATAGGCATGAACAGTATCAATTTTATTGTACCTCAATCCAAGCTGCCAGTTTAGGCCTGCCCTCTGTCACGTCATACTTCTTTGCATCCAATAAGAAGGGCTGAAATCTTTCAATAAATGGAGCATAAGCTATATCCACCTGAAGATTACAAAATAAGGGGTAATTGACTTCACATATATATTCATAATATGCAGCAAAAATATTATCTACCTTTCATCACTTGATAATAGTAAGACTCAAAACAGTGAATGGAAGAAAGCATATTTCATTGCTGTAACAAAAAATTTCTCTTACCAGACTGAACTGACCGAGGAAAAAAGGTCCATCTTCAAACTTGGAAAGAGCAGTTTCGATGTAATCAAATGCAGCACCTGATGCAGTTTACCACTACAGTGTTATGTATGCATTTGTAGATTAAGGACATTAAGCTGCCATTCAAGTCACCTGCTTCATTTCCATCTCCTTTGAAGGAAGAAAACACGGCTTCGTTGAACGTGTCTGTATAGGACAGCAACTCTTCTGCAAATTCTTTCTTGGCAGGATCCTACAGTACTCCAGGGTATAAGGAATCTTTATTAAAATGTGGTGGTTAAAAAACAAGTACTAGGGTTTTTTCTCCAAATCTTACATCTGGGGAAAGTGAAGGCCCTTCGAAGTGATTATCAATATATTTAATCAAATCAAGACTCTCTCCTTTGACTTCGTTTTTGATTTCCAATGATGGCACCTGCTCAAGAACTTCACATAAACAACAGCAGAAAAGGAAAAAAGAAAAAGGGAAACTTTACTTTGCAATTAACCCTAACTTCCATCACATTTGTAATTACCCCCATAAACTTTAAAAACTTTCAATTTAGTGTATTTATTGATCTTTCAATTTTTTTGAATTTCATCATTTGTTAGGATTTTCTGTTAAATCTTAACAGAAAGTTGTCAAAATTTTCAAAATTCTCAAAATCCTAATTTAAAAAGCGGCGACAATTCATAGGGTTACGTGAAGTTTTCCTAGAAAAAAATAAACAGCACTAAATTGCACATAGCACCCACATGTTTCTTCTTTAGCCATTAGTTTGTCTTGCTACAACTTCAGACACTGTTCTGTTCTTAAGTAGTTTTAGCTTAGCAATGCAGCATATGTGCTAGCTCAGAGAAATATTTTATTTGGAGGAAGCATGTGGGCATTCCATGAAGTGAAATCATTCAACTGTTTTACCTAACATTCAAAGCAAGATGGAACTATGTTTTCACATAACATCCAAGTAGCTGAAGAAAATATAGCATTGATATAGTTCACCTTGTTAGCTGGGTTGATTTTCTCCCTGTACCAATCAGGCCTGTTTTGCCGATCAAGAGGAACCAATTTTATCTGGCCTTGCAATCCCTGCTCCCACAATTGGACACCAAATTAAAACAGAAGAATAAGTTTTACAATAAGATTGAAAAAGCAAACGCCAAAATGGAAGATCAATCAGCTTAGATGAGACATAAGAAAAGGAACGAATAAAATCCTTTATTCCAAATATGATTTCCTTCTGTATCTCTTTGGGACTTGAGGGAACAAAAGCCTCCACTCGACTATGCCTACTGGCTACTACTGTTGGCTTTTGAGATGAGCTTTTCATGTTCTCCAAAGCAAAACAACAATTGAAAATACGATTAACTTATTCTAAAAGCTTAAATTAATAAAAATAAGGCCGGCTCCATGGCTAGGCCAATTAGGCCACCACCTAAGGCCCCTAATTTATAAAAGGCCTAAAAGGAAATGTCTTTTATATATATATATATATAAGTAAAAGGCAAAATGAAATGAGAAGAGACCATTTGACATGTAATGAGGGATTTTTTTTTTTTTTTTAAAAAAAGAAGAAGTTATGTAGCATGTTTAAATTAAAAAATTCCAAACTAAAACACCCCCTCCTTTATTTTTATATTTATTTATTTATTTTTCAAAGATTTATCTTATTTTCTTTCGTCACTTCTTATGTTTTGCTTATTGGTTCCATCATTCTTTATTTTTTTAAATTATTTTTATATGTTATACTTGCTATAAGAGCATTAGCAGCAGCTTCCCTTAAACTCTATTCCCTTCCCTAATGTAGGAAAAACTGTTAAAAAAACACAAAAAAGTCCCTGCAGCAGCTTCCTTAAGTGTTCCTTAAACTATAGAAACACCAAGGGAACCACTTTTGGTTCCCTTCACTTGGGAACAAAAAGTGGTTCCCTTAGCATTATTAAAATATAAAAAACTTGTCTCTCTCCTTTACCATTTGTTTAAAACAATAATTTAAATGATTTCTCTTTCCTCTCTCTTTCTTCTAGCATTTTAATTTAAATAGTATTTAATTCATGTAGGGAAAGATGAAGGGAAGCTGCTGTAGAGTGCATTTAATTAGGGAACTAAAAAATGGTTTTGTTCCCTACATTAAAGAAAAGCTTAAGGGAAGCTGCTGCTAATGCTCTAAGACGCCATTAATTTTAGTTAGTCGTTGTTACAATTAATATTCTAACACACAACAACAAGAACCCAGATCACGAAGAGTTTTGAAAACAACCTTACAATTCCGGGTGATCCACACACGCTGCGCGTACGGGCATGTGTATGATATATACAACCTTCAATGTATGAGAATGCATAACTTGTCATGGTCAGATTCAGAAAGAAAGAATCTTTAGAAAAAAAGAAAAGAAAAGAAAAGCTCAATTAGGTCCGAACCGGAGTTGGAACAATCACTATTACAGTTACACAAATGAACTAAATGAACTATTGCAATTAAACAGGTGCAATAACTGAAGCTGACAAGAATCCAACCTTGTAGTTCCATCAAAAAGCGGAGGTGGTTCTGAAGTAGAATCAAGCGCTGGTGGAAGGATCTCTTTCACAATTCTGCATGGAGAGAGAGAGAGAGAGTTCAGCACGTAAAACACAGTTTCTTTTTTGGGAAAAATACATATAACCCCTGAAATTTGACCCTTTTTTTAATTTTGCTTATGATGATTAAAAATTGGCAATATTTTTCACTAAATTTTTAAATTTTGCAAGATACTCTATTTTTTAGATAATTCTGCCAAAAAAGATGATTTTTTTTAAAAAAAATTTATTAGCACGTGCGACATTTTTTATCAGAAAAGACAAAATTATTTAACGAATGAGGTACATTGTAAAATTCAAAAACTTGATGAAATACAATATTAATTTTTAAATATTAAAGGCAAGATAAAAAAAAAGTCAAACTTCGACGGATAAAATATATTTTTCTCTTCTTTTTTTCCTTTTTTGTTCTTTTTGGCAAAAGCAAAATCATATCAAAACGTTGATATAGCATACGCGTGGGTGAATCTGTGTACCCAACAAAAAGAGAGGGTGTCTCATATCTGTGTGTGCAACAAGCTTTAGTATCTGTGCTGAGCCCTCATTTTCTTGAATTCTATTTTCACGGGAACCAAGCAGAACATCTCTTACGACTTACCCGGCAGCCGTTTTTGCAGATTGCACTGTCACTGTGGCTCTGGTTTTCCCATGTGCTTGAAGTTTAAGCTTTGGAGGAGACACGATGGTGTTCCGGAATCTAATGAGCGTCACTTTTTTGGAGAATGATAAGAGGGAGAAAGGGACTGAAGGAGTGAGGCGTGAGGAAGTATAGCTCACTTTCAAACTGGCCATTCTTTTTGGGGTAAGTTTGATGGTTAATCTTAGGCTCACTAAGATGCTTGGTCCTTTAAGGATTAAATCTACATCACACCTAACTTTTATCCACACAACTGCCATTCGGTTTGTCAATGCCCAGAGACAACCTTGACGGTTCATTAAATTTTAGGAAAATTGATACTTGCGGACATGTGGTTTGACTTGTAAGAAATAAATAAATCCCAGTGAAATGCTCGTCCAATGATGAAAATATAGAACTCACTCATAAAAACCTGCTTGTAAGAAAATTGTGCACATGGTTAACATTATACTTAAGCCATACGAGACACTTAGAATCGTAATATATCACTACAATTCACAACCGATGTTCACAGCAGCCATCTCTATTGACATTGTCACATTGATCTGATAGTAGGTCTTTTTCTTTTGACGACTCCACTCACTTATCAGTATTCAATTCTTAATACTATGTTCATACATAGTACCAATGACATTTTATTCCAAACTATAGGTTACCCCCTTTATGACTAGACTACAAAACTGCAACTCATTCGATCCTATACTTGATGAGCTGCGTCCGTAAATGATAGAACTCATCCTTAAAAACATGCTTGCAAGAAGAGGGTGTTCAAGAGTTTATATACATATTATAAACATTGTAGTTAAGCTATATATGTAGGACACTTGAGATTATAACGTGAGAAATGTTATATATTATACTCTCATCTTACTAGATTAACGTGGCAGTGCCTATCAACCCTTGAATTTTTTTTTTCAAGGGCTAATGAGCACTGTCACATCAGCCTAATAAAATATGAGTATAGTATTTAGCATTTCTCTTGTAAGGTACAAAATAAAGAATTATATGTTTATTTTGAAACAACAAATATTTACAAATTCATTTTGAAATCGTAGGGATTGATATGTTCATTTTGATTTATATGTCTATTTTGAAATCACATGAATTTATTTATTACAGTGTCAAATCAGACCAATTTAACAATTTATACTTTAAATTTTACATTGGTCTCAGCAAATGGTCATCAAGAAATCTCACCGTGCAATATTTTTCACTTTTGCATGCTGCATAAAACTTACAGATGATCAATTATTGCATGTTAAATGACTCGTGGTGCCTCCCTTGTGGCCTTTTCCCCCATTGAATTAGAAAAATAATTAAATAATTAAATAATTAAAAATAAAATAAAAATGACTCGTGGTGAAGTCAAAAATGGAAAGAGTATACCACCATGATGTATTGGACTAATTGGAGGGTACTATTCCATCATGGTGGTAGGATATGGAAAAGACTGCTGGTTGATCAAAAAAACCCTTTAGGCTTGACTGGGAGGTCTCTGGTTATAGGAAAGTGAGTCGACCAGTTGTTGTCAATAACAAATTCCTTTCTTGTTTGTTAATCATGTTTTTTCAGTTTCAAATTATATCATATCATAAAATATATTAGTCAATTCTGTCACTCAAATAGCAGTGTAAGAAAAAACGATCAAAACAAAAAAAAAAAATTAAAAAAAAAATCCCGAACTCAATTTACACACCAAATTTTTAAAGGGCAAACTAAAATTTTTGTGAATTTTAGGAAAGAAATATTTTTATCCTTGTAACATATTTTGATTGATTCCCTTTTGAGCATTCTGAGCTTGAATTCTCTGCACGGCTTTGAATTAAAAAAAGTCAGATCAAGTGCATAAGTTTATTTGAGTATGTTTTTTTTAATAATCGAGCATAATTTTAGATTCACAGTCGGCTATTTTTTAAAACAAACCGAGACCAATTCGAGCCTATTCTGATCTGCTCTGCTCGTTTAACAGCCATAAATTGATTCCCTTTTGAACATATGAGCTTGAATTCCCTACACGGCTTTGCAGACCAACAGTGTTACACTCGGTCGCCACAAAATTTTATACCTGCCCGCTTGGACCAGTGCACAGCTTGAAGTACAACGTGTACAGCCTGACTACAAGATGGACTACTGCATTAGTCAAGGAAATGACTTCAGCCCAGTTTGAAGTCAACTTTGGTCGTGTTCTGTTCTTGGTGAGTCAAAGTTACTTGGTGCTGTCTTGAGTCGAAAAGCAAATTAAAAAATGTGTGAGTAAAATGGTCCACATTATACAATTTGGAAGGTAATTCTTGCAAGTCAATTTATAAGATTGATATATTTCTTTAGAGTGATTCACATGCCCTAAGAACCTATATTAGATTAGTAGACTGCATGAGAATCACTTAAAAAATTCATGTGAAAAATATATGCTTTAAAGACATATGTTAATTTAATAGACTGAGTTAAAAAACTTCTATTCACTCGATTTGAAAGAAAATTGTGCTTATACAACTTTCAACTTATTGGGCAAGCACTAATTAGAAACAGGCTCAAAAGTTTTATAGGCAGATTTTTCAAGGAAACAGAAGACATTTAAAACATACGTTTGATGCATCATTATGGTCATTGTAATTATTTAACTAAATATTACGTCTTATTAAATTTGAAGGAACCACATTAATAATAACTTGCTAAACTTCTTGTCCGGAGTGAAGCCTGAGCTACAACTAAAACCACAATAGAAACGTCTTAGCTGTAGTGACAGACTTGCAAACATTGCGTAATCGAGAATGCAAACAAAGTGATATAAAAATAAATAAATAAATAAAAAAGACGTGGAACCTCACCAAGGCTGGGTCCTTTGGATCCACCCCTGGGAGTAACTCTAGATACGCGACCTCACCTGACAGAACTGTGTATCAAGTAATCCAAAGAAACTCCTAGTGCTAGTGCAGAATCAGACGCAAGATGTCCAAGTCTATGGCTCATCCCAATCCCATCCATTGACCACTAGGCTGCACCCTGACTGGTACAAACAAAGAAACAAAGTGATACTTGAAACAAGATGATGTGCGTTTACATGAGGCCTAGCTGTCACTAATTTGCACACCTAGGAAAACCATGATGTAGGCCTGGGTATGCACAAAACAAATGGCAGAGATGAAGAGGGGAAAAAGAAAAGCCTGAAGCAACAGTGTATACATCACTGATTTTTGACAAGGGGTGGTTTAAACTTCAGCACAAAACAATTGAAAATATTTGAAATTGTACAAGTTGCAACTCCAAGTCTCCAAGTATAAGGTAGTTGGATCATGAACACATCTCGATTACTTGATCTGCATCGTCTAGCATCACTCAAAAATCAACTATTATTCTTGCTCTTGAGTTGCCTTCAATTTCAATATTCCTAATAACCTGTTAACAGCTACCAAACAAAGGCAACTAGACAATGTGAAACTGAATGTTATCCATATGTTTGAGTCTCACATTGCGTGATAATATATATGTTATTAGGCAATGAGAGCAAAAACCATAGCTATTTTTAAGTTGTTTTTGAGTATCATGTATCAATCAATCACCAGACAATTCCTACAGATGATATTTCCCAAGGCATTCCCCTGTCTAGCCATTGACTACCATTTATCGTGAGATTTCTTATGGCTTTAAGGGAAAATGTCTCCGTGAAGCATGCTACACATTAGGAAAAATTAAAAATAAAAAAATAAAGAAAGAATTTTCTGTAACTTCTCTCTTTGAAGGGTAAAATAAAAAAGAATGTTTCTCGATACAATTGAAGAAAATAGGGTTCGAGGATAGATATTCAGAACCTCTTAAACTAGGTGTTGGCAAAGATACCAACACCTCCTCTGATTGAAAGTAGTGGTCCATGCCAGGAGCTGCGACTGATCAGATGGGAATCAAGAAACAAAACTATAACTGTAATGTCATCATGAAAATGTCTCCTCACCCCCCGATCGATCTTCTTCAAGTCTGAGTATCTCATTTCTCTTTTCTTTGCTGCTTCACAAAGTGCAGCTTTGACAAGTTTCCTTGCAATGCCCTGCAAAATTATAGGAAAGATTTAAATTCGTCACGCAGCAACTTCAACAAATAATGACTTCTAAGTAACTAGTTACACAATACTTCTAACTAATAACACCATACAAATAGAAAAGACCTCTCCATCATGCTCCAATAAAATTAATATAAGCAATTCCACTATTTAAGTTATTGAAAAAAGTCAGCAGCAGCTGCTTCAAAGAACAAATAACCTTCTTGGAGGTTGCAAGAGAATCTCTAGTTATTTGTAATTGTGCAGTGAAAGTCTCTAGTTCGTTGCACTAGTAACAACCATACTATTACCTTCAACTTATTCAAAAAGCCAAAAAAGGGAAGGAAACAGGCTACCAGCTCTTACAATTCAATGAAAGAAATAAGGTACCTTAAGATAGCATCAATGTCATCCCTTCTCAAATTCAGTTAGAAATAAACCCATGGCAATAATGTCCAACATAAATACAAAAGAAACAGACAATAAGTAGGAATCATACATTGCGTGGACAGCTCTGGACGATGTCAACTGCCTCCTGATTGCTTAGGTTCTCCCATAGGCCATCTGATGCAAATATAAGAAACTGATCTTCAGGGTAGAGTTTCTGCACTGATATTGCAGGCTCAGCTTTAAGAATTGGCTTGTGGAAGGTTTCTGGCAGTCTAAACTTCGGCAATAAAGGCTCTCTATTGAACTCTGCATTCTTCAAATAGGCATCGCCAATGGATCTTGAAACCTGCAAGAATGTCAAAACTGTCAATAGAGTAATTCTCTATCTGGGCATGTCATCCTTGTGTAAGGACCATGCTGATTTCCTGAGCAAGAATCTTCCATAAGTCACGAATCATATTCAGCTTTCTGATTTTCGAAATGTAGAATGCTCATTTTGCATGCCACTTAAGAACCCAAAAATTGTAAATTATTCTAAACTAAAACCAATAAAAGTTCTGAAATGGTCACATACAACAAATATTCTAAATATGTATTGTTGGTCAAGCTGAAGTGAATAATTAGATTCTCCACACTTATTCATATTTTATTTCCATAAAAAATTCCAACTTTTTTCTGTAAACCATTTTCTTTTTAATTCAATACCTAAACTTATTCAGTGAACAATGGAGACCAACTAAAAATCTGATAAACCATGAGCACAGAATGACTGAAAATTGATTATGGATGCACTGTATGCATCCATGTGAGAATAACCATTTGAGAAACATTTAGCAGCAATCGAAAAGAAGAAAATAATAACAGAGTTGGGAAAATAACGTGGGTGGCCAGAGGGCAGGTTTGGGACATGGCAGTTCAACCCAACCCCTACCAGGTTCAAGTTTCCTATGTACAACAGCATAAAACTAATATTTCTAATGTAAGTAGAGAAATGCTACACAAACTCCCAACCTCATACTCTCAGGTACTCACTCCTTAATGTGGCAGATTAAAAAAAGTTGTAGTGAAAAGCTGACATGGCATTTGTCAGATTATGTTAGGAGTTCGTATAGCATTTCTCATGAACCCGCATGAAACCCAACACGGTTTAGAATCTTAAACCCAAACCTGCGTTGCCCCAATTATCTAATTTCCAAACCTGTCCCCATAGGGTGGGATCTATTACCTTATTAACCCAATCCACTACCATCTCTCTAGTCGGGATGGCACATAGCATGCCAAAGGATCATTAGGGATATACAGAGTAAATCTAAAGAACAAAATGGAAATAGTAAAACTATTAATAATTGTAAGCCAATGCATATATTTACTCTTTCTGTTTAATCCAATAGTATCCTTGATTAAAAAGAATCACACACAAGTCGAAAAGGAATCTCATACATTAGAGGGTCACACAATGACCTAAAAAGCATATATAATTAATGGTTATTCAGGAAAAGATAAAGAAAAGTGGAAGAAATCAAACACTCCTCAAGAAATCACCTGAATCAGACCCTTCACACGCCAAACCTTGTGCTTTAAAACCACAATCTGGGGATCATCAGGATGCAACGAATGCAATTCCTCCCTCACAGATTCCACACTTGCATTGTGCTCAGATGATAACTGAATAGCTTTAGCCACTTTAACGGCCTTCTCCTGTCTTCCCAATACCACCCGAGAATCTCCTGCATTTGCAATGTAAAGCAGTCCGGCGCATATTATTCCTACCAAACAACATGAACCAACAGAAGCAATTTTTGGCTCACTTAGCCACTGCTTCTTTACTAGAGAGAGGAATTCCTCTTCAGTTGCCAAGAAAGCTTTGTTGATAACATCTGCTGACATTCCTTGATTCTCTGATGTGAACTCTGCAGCATGAATAGCTGTCAAGTCAGTAAACATATGCATTAGCTCAGAAAAAAAAAAAAAAAAGTGTAAACATATGCATTGGATTTAATTAAAAATTTTAAAAAATGGGGGGCAGGGGGGGTAGAGAGAGAGAGAGAGTAGGCAATGTAAAACTAGATCATTGTCTATATCTTAACATAGAGAAAATTATTGTTTTCTGGGTGCTATCATCCATGAAAACCTTTACCTAATTGTCAATCGCATTATCGCTATATATTTTAAAAACTTCGAATTTTTCTGAATTCGTACAACTAATAAATTGCAACCTAGAATCATGGAAACAGGTTAGGAATTAAAAGCAAATTCTCCACTCATAAAAAATCGATGCATCCATTGTCATAATTCTTATTCCAATTAAGCTAATGTAACCACTTTTATGGCATTAACTTAAGCCTGTTTCCTTCAATTGTCCATGGAATTCAAATGGATTTCATATTATTAGAGAACTCAAAAAATATGACCAATAACTCCATAAAACAACACATGCTTCCTTTTCCTTGAGAAGCTTTAGATTATGCCACCTAATTTATTCTTGATTCTTCCTCAGTTCCAACCAAAAATATTATTCATGCAGTCTACTGAAAATGGTCCCATATTCTAACTTTAAATACTTTAAGATAATCAAACATGTCATTAACACGTTTTGAAGACAGTGCTAGAGTGGGAAAAATCAAAAGAATCTTCAATATCCAAGCTACTACATGACTGGCATGCAGCAAACATGGGACTGAAACACCAAAACATTATTTGCTCATGCCATTTAACTCTGCTATGCACTAAATATCAGTACGATTGCAAAATCATGACCATCAAAATCCATGAATATATGGAATTCCCCCAGTGCATAAAGATCAAAGATAGTAGAACTACTAATTAGCCACATTTGCGTAAGAGGAACTGCCCATAAATAAAATAACCATCAAGCCAACATAATAACAAATTGCACAAACTCGGATGATGTGCAATATGGAAGAACAACTTACTCTTGATATTGTTAAATAGGTGATCATTTATAAAACGGGCAGCTTCCGGGCCTCCATGTCCATCATAAACTCCAACAAATGTTCCATGAGGACCTGATTCAAGCGAACTCAGTGACCCTGATTCAAGTTGGCTATGGTCTTCCAACATAAGGTTTGCTTGAATTACTGCCATTGAAAATTCTCCATTCACATGCTGTCCTGAATCCTTGTACCACAACAAACCATCAACCCGACCACTCAAGTCACCACCATTACTGGAGTTTTCACCCTCAACAGAAGGTTTCCAACAGGGTGACACAATCCTCATCAATGAAGTTGATACCATCCCTTACATATTCTCACCCAAATGACCCAGCAATCAAATTATTCATCAAACTATTATCAAGAACAAGGTTGAAACCTAGTTTCTGCTCCAATTTCTCCTCAATTTCGAAAAGTAAGTTACATGTACTGGAAATCAGATACTCATTGATGAATGCAGACACCATTAATCTGCAAAGGTGTTAAAGCATTAAAAAATTTAATGGGTATGTGCAGAAACTGAATATGAATTTGAGACAAAAATCAGATGGTAGACAACATCATGCCATGCAGGTATTCAAGATAACAAAATCAAATTTTATCGCGTGTACCACCAGCCTGTACAGGTATAAAAGATCAATCAAAACAATGGGCGTGCACAGAAACTACGCGATAGTGTATAAGAAGAAAAAAGAAATGCAGGAATAATCAATTATGTACATGCACCAAAATGTGAGCAAAAAAATTGATGGGTACGAACAGAAAATGTTCTAAATAAATTTGCAAGAAAGAACAAAATGCAAGTAATATCAATTCGGACGCTATTAAAGATGAAACAAAGAAATGGGTATTCTCAGAAACTGCAGGGTTTGAGCTTACCACAATGATCAAAATGTTAAAACAAAGAAATGGGTATGTGATGAAATGATATAACAAAAATTATAAGACAAGAATTGAGCAATTATGGCACAGAATTGAAAATACACGAACTTCTAAACATACCTTGAATCTATGCTTTGAGAAATATTCTACCCCTTTGTGTATAACTTTTGAATTATAACCTTAACTGAAAAGAACCCATTTATCTGATCATCAATAAGGTAGATTTGGAATGTTCTCACAGAAGAAAAAAAAATGGTCAGAACGTATAAAGGGGTAGATCTAGAGAGACAAAGAGGGGGGCAGAGATTATATGAAGCCGTTTCTGGTTCTGGTTTCTCTCCTCCTTTCTTTTTTAATTTCTTTTAAAGAGAGGCTATTCAACAAATTCCCTCGGTTTGAAATCCACCATAGGTGCCTCTCCTATGGGCTTTTGGCTTTTGGGTTGGATTTTCAGTTTTCGTTTTCTAATTTATTGCCTGGGGTTTTGACTTTGACCTGCAACAAACCACCATTTTAGGCGGCCTTTGCTCTCGTCTTTCCCTCCCCTGGAAATAGTAAAAGTTTTCTTTAATATTTTCCCAGCTTTCTTTTTTACCTTTTTTTTTTTTCGTGGGAAATCTCATGGGTGACGCAATCCCATGCCTTGATCAAAAAATCCCGAGGTTGGTTAGTGTCCAACTCAAGCATTAAATTTCATCTAATTTTTTTTTTTGTATTTTTTTTTTATAAAAAAAATAATAATAAAAATTTTTTTACATATGAGTTGAATGAAAGTTGAATGTATATATAAAAAAAGTAGACTTTTTCAACAATCCTAGCCCTTGACCCACAAGACGGCACACTTATGATAAATTAGAGCAAGGGTTGAAGTGATAGTCTTTATCAACATTTGATTTTTTTTTAATAAAGACTGATTTAATAATTGATTGAAACTAAAATATCAGTATTGTAAAATAATTGTGAAATAGAGATGTATTTTTAACATTACTCGATAAATTATGATTGAGTAATATTATAAATTATATTTTTATCTCACAATGTTGATGTGACGGTCTCAATTAACCCTTAAATAAATAATTGTTAAGAAAAAAAAGTAATGTTATATATAATATTTTTATTTTACAATTATTCTATAATATTGACATAACAATCTTAATTAATCTCTAGATTTATTTTTTAAAAAATCTCTCAAATGCATAAGGTTGTTTGATACAAAATTATTTACAAATTAAACAAAAAAAATTATATGGAAGAAAAATTATATATAAACCATGGTTTTTTTTAATTTTTCAATATATAAATTCTTTTATGCTATTTGATTTATTTTTATTTATAACCAAATAAAATCTATCTATACATTCTCATTTTTTGTGGAGTAAAATATTTCCTCACTATATACAAATTTTAAGTTCATTTCCCGATTTTTGTGAAATAAAATAATTATGCACTTTTGTATACAAATTTTACAAATGGTCACAATCAAACCCAAAAAATTACATTAAAAAAATAATCATAACAAAATCATCCCACAATCTAATTTTTCTTCAATAACCAGAACAATATCCACTAAGAAAGAAAAAAGAAAACCAAATAGTAACATTAAAAAATTAAAAGATGTTTAGCGTCTTATTAATAAAACCGTATGAGATATGGACATTATTATCATTTAAAAGAAAGAAAACATTCTCAATGTCAGGAAAATGTGAATTCCCACCTTTCAACGAGAAAATTCACATCACTTCAAACAAAACAAAAAAAAAAACGAGAAAATTCACATCCCCGCCAAAAGAAGTTGAAAGGAAATACACATTATCTGAATTCCTTTCATTTAAATGCAACTAAACGACAGAATTTTTTACACCTTAAAAAACGATTTATATAAGTGGTAAACTCGGACAAACGATTAAAACGCAATGGGCTAGTATTACATATACAGAAAAATTAAAGGGTCATCTAGCAAAAATACGGAAGGAAGCCGTAGGCTCGTTCGAGATTCATTTCACATTACAAGACGCCTTGCGCTCTCATACAACGATGCCAATTTGTCTTCGCCTCACTCTTAGTAGTCCAATCAGCGTGAGCCGCCAACACATCACCCCCACGCGCTCCTGCCTCGCACGCGCGGCCGCCGCCGAGTCAGACATGGCGGCTAACTCAGTCCGAGTCGCCGCTGCTCAGATGACCTCCATCAACGACCTAGCCGCCAATTTCGCCACCTGCTCTCGCCTCACCAGAGTAACTGCTCTCACATTTCTTATAACTCTAACTCTAACTTGCGCGTTTGAATCTTAAATTCGAATTATTGTTTTTCCCAAATTTTCTTGAGTTTTTCTTTGCAATTGTTTTTGTCAAACGTGTAATCTGAGCTTGAATCCTAAGTTGGTTTTACATGTAATTTAGAATTGAAAATAATTCGAATTTTGAGGCAAGTCTTTTTTTAGTTTAAATAACTTTTGCTAATTGTAAATTTTGAATTACGACTGTTCATTAGGTGCGAGGGTTGGGAATTCGTGCATTATTGGGCTAATAATATTTTAAATTCAGAACCTGGCTTTGTGTAACTGAGATTGTGCCATGGAAGAAGTCAATATTACGCAATTTGTTCAAATACATTTGTTTTAGTTCTTACTGGATTATCAAGAATTATTATACAGATTCTGTGCTGTAAATTTTGTGATACTGCATTATATAAAGGCCAACATTTTGCATTCAAGTAAACACCAACTGCTACTTTGTTGGTTTAATGCAGGCTATTCGTTAAGATTTAGGTGCTTTCTTCAATGTTAAATATGGTTTCTATAGAATTTTTCCATGTTAAATTTCTATAGTTCTTTTTTAGTTTAATTCAAGGGTTTCTATCTACAAAGGAAGCAGTGTCGGCTGGGGCAAAGTTGCTTTGCTTTCCCGAAGCTTTCTCTTATGTGGGTGCTAAGGATGGGGACAGTGTGAAGATCGCAGAACCCTTAGATGGACCGATTATGCAAAGATACTGCTCTCTAGCAAGGTGGTAAACGAACTCCCACCATCTACCCCAGCTCCTCCTCTCTCAATTTACTAATCTTATATCTTGCACACGTTTCCTGTTCGAATCGTTTTGATTTCCGGGTTTTTTGCTTATTCTTTAATGTACATTGTGCAATTCATTTTTCTCGAGTTCTGCTTCATTGCTTAATTCTTCATTCTTGTTTAGTCATTTCAATTCTTGAAATGATATCGTAGTTGCCAATGGATCGCTTTCTTTTTTCTTCTTCTTCTTTGTTTTTATCTTTCTTCAGGAGGAAGAAATGGTTCTATAAAGATTTTTTTGTTCCTGTAAATTGACATTTCTTCTGTCATGCCTCACAGAGATTCCAGCATTTGGTTGTCACTTGGAGGCTTCCAAGAAAAAGGATCTGATGATGAACACCTGTATAACACACATGTTGTGATTGATGATTATGGGAACATTAGAAGCACTTATCGGAAGATACACTTGTAAGTTGATTAACTTTGGTTTTCAGGGGGATTTTTGTTTTTTGGCTTCTCCATTCAATCATTACTATTGAGCTTTCCTTTATTTAGATTTCTGTTGTTTATGATAGTTCTAAAGTTAAGTTAACTAAAATGTCCATTTATATTTTCATCTAGTAAGTAAGCAATGTCGAACTTAATACTCATGAGTGTCTTTATAAACTACTCATTCGATGTGGGCTACTCATCTTTCCAATATAGGATCGGGGTGTTATAATCTCATCTCTTAAACCCCTGACATCCTTGTCAGGGCCACGTCATGCATTGTTCTAGTACCACATGGCGTTACAATCTGAGTCTGATACCATTTGTAACGATCCAGGAAAAACGTTAGCCACATCTGCGCTATCACTCTAAAATTACTAGTCAATTTAAGCTTTCTTAGAAGTACTTATAAAGTCCAGTTTCACCTAGTAAGTAAGCAATGTAGGACTTAGTACCAAAGAATGTCTTTATAAACTACCCACTTTTTGTGAACTTATCTTCTTAATATGCGACCGGGGTGTTATACACTCTCTCTTTTTGGATCCAATCTATCAAGTTAGTAGATTTTTCTTGAATGAGAACCTTACACTTTGTCCTTCTTGTCAAGTGACAATGTCGAGACTTTGCCTACTGGTAAGCGCAACAAAGAGATGAAACCCATTCGTCAAAGATTCAGCAGGATATATTACTTGATGTGTGTGTGTGAGCGCGCGTGTATGTGTGTGTCTCTACATGTATCGGTTTGTGCACGTGCGCGCATGTGTTTGTGTGTTAGAGAGAGAGAGATCAGGATCCAATCTATCAAGTTAGTATATTTTTCTTGAATGAGAACTTTAAACTTTGTCCTTCTTATCAAGTGACAGTGTTGAGACTTTGCCTACTAATAAGCATAGAGTTGAAACCCATTCGTCAAAGATTCAGCAGGATATATTACTTGGTTTGTGTGTGTGCATATGTGTGTCTTTACATGTGTCAGTTTGTGCACTTGTGCGCATGTGTTTGTATGTTAGAGAGAGAGAGAGAGAATGGCAGTATCAGTTCAAGTTGACAAAAATTTCTCCTGTAGTCGTGCTACTAGTGTTTGACTGTTTGTGATGATATGGTTTGGTCAACAGGATCCTGTAAATGAAACAATTTCTTTCTGTTTTAAGGTTTGATGTGGATGTTCCTGGTGGAAGAGTTTACAAGGAAAGTAGCTTTACCGAAGCAGGTATGTTTTTCAAACTCGCGTATTTGATATCCAAGTTAAATGAATGATTGCCTCATGTTCTACCTTTTTTTTTTTGCTTTATTCGTTTATTTTTCTATAACGGATGTTGCTAAATAAGAAAGCATTTTGTTAATTCTTTTGACATCAGTATCTTCCCATCTTGCATTCTTGCAAATTTATGAGAAGATAATGGCATACCTGCTTGTTGATCTGGATAAAATCTTTTGGCCTTTTTTGTTTCTTGGCTCTACCCTTCTATTCCTTTCAAGAAAGAAACCTTATTGTTTGTGTAGTTTGTTATTTCAATATTTGACATATCCTTTAGTCATATGTAACTATGTGTGTCATTACTCGAAGTCTAGTGCTTAAGGTGGAGGGGTTTCCTTATTCTTTGTTCTTATTTACATTTTGCTTTTATTTTGTATGTGAGATTCATATATATTGTTAGGCTCATTTCTTAATAGCTTAAGCTATAAGCAATTGTTTCTCCCAACATTCTACCAAATGTTTGTCTGTAGGAACTTTGGTTCAAGTCTTGGTATCTCCTCATTCAGGAAATTAAGTTCATATCATTATTCATTTTTAGGGATCCATGTGCAGTTTTCTACTGCATTTTGGGGGATGGTGTGTGACTTGATATGTGTTTTTGGTGTCATTACCTAATAGTTTAAGCTTTTTGGACAATTGGTATTCTAAAACTGGATAGTGTTCGTGTTTTCAGAAAAACACTTCTTTTTTTTGCATCTAACCTACTAAAACTATAATGTTTTTAGGGAAGGATATTGTTGCTGTAGACAGCCCCCTTGGACGTTTGGGCCTGACAGTTTGCTATGATTTGAGATTCCCAGAGCTCTACCAGCAGCTTAGGTTCCAACATGATGCGCAGGTATGATTGGATTTCTTGGCTTTGTAGTATAGTACGTTGTGTTGAATCTGACACTTGCAAATCTGCAGGTTCTATTGGTACCTTCAGCTTTTACTAAAGAAACGGGCCAGGCACACTGGGAGATTCTTCTTCGTGCTCGTGCAGTTGAGACTCAATGCTATGTATGAACTTACTTTCACCTCCAGTATCAGAACGATTTTGTTAGAACATTTGTAGTAAAATCAAGTCCATTGACAAACCCATCTATAATGCTATTTTGCCCCTTACTGCTCCAATTTGAGAATGATTGCTGAATGCATCATCAGGTCATTGCTGCTGCACAAGCTGGAAAGAACAATGATAAAAGAGAAAGCTACGGTGACTCATTAATTATTGACCCATGGGGAACTGTAGTTGGTAGACTTCCTGGTGAGAACTAGGTCCCTTTGTACATCCTGAAGTTTCACCTTTGTACATTCTATATGTGTGTGATCGGTAAGGCCGTTGGTCAACTAGCTGATGGTTTTGGCAACATGATTAGTGTGGCTCACAATCTAGATCACACATAGGGATCAACTAGAATAGTATTCAGATGTCTATGTGCAATTTGCCCATCGGTGTGTTCAACATCGCTGCATTCATCCTCCAAAATACAAGATGATGTCTAATGCTTATTCTTGGAGCAACCTTCTCTTCCCCAAGACATAGAAGAAAATGCTACTTTATTTGGCGTCACTTTTGGTGCCTGTGGTATGCATACTAGCAGCTGCGGCAACATTAATATTCACAGCTAGTTCTGTTTTCTGTTTCAGATCGACTGTCTACAGGGATTGCTGTAGCTGATATTGATTTCTCACTAATTGATTCAGTGAGAGGAAAGATGCCAGTTGCCAAGGTAAGCTCTATGTATCTATCTCTGGAAGCAAATTACCGTGAAATGAACAGAGCCTCAATTTTTTTTTTTAAACTGACTGGATGATAGACGTGTTAAACTTAAAAGGAAATTTGTTTTTAAACTTGTGAGCTCAAGTGGGATTTAAACATGTGAATCCGTGTGCATGATTGCATGTCCTCATGTGCACGCATGTACCTTTATGCACTCTCACAGGAGGTTGCCTAGTTTTATTTTCTTTGAATCAATTATTAGTTTATAAAAGATGCCCTTTTTTCTTGTGTTTCTAATTTAATATTCTTCTTCAGCAACGGAAGCCCATTGACTTCTGGAAATCTGCATCACTATAAAATTTGGACCTGGTATATATCCTGTATCCCCTGCTATCCAAGAAAAAGGGAAATGGAGAGGATCCGGGTCCGCGATCCAAAGGATACGCCAGGGCCATTTGAAGCTTCCTTGCACTCTTCATGTAAGAAGACAAAACTGCTACTGCTTGAATTTATGGGGACGACAATACTATTATGGCATCTGAAATTGCTTAATAAAGTTATGATTATATCCTTCGCTGCGAGCTGTCAATAAGTGTCTCCTCGTCTGCATTTTTATACCTTTTGAATATTACATTCTTGTATCTTTTAATTGGGAGGTGTTTTCATAATAAAACTGGTTTTTACATGTATGTTGGCTTTACCTTTAGTTAAAAGCATAAAAGTATGTATGTGGGTAGTTCAAGTGATCAATCTTAATGCCTGCCATTCTAAGTGTCTCACATTGATACCATCTTTATATAGATTCTTGAGCACATTCTTTTCGCAAACCGGTTTTTAAGAGTGAATTCTACCTTAAGTTTGTTACATTTAATATCAGAGCAATCACCACATCAAGTATAGAATCAAACCCAACTCGTCGAGTATGGAGTCGAGTGAGTTGTGGCTTTGTAGTCGAGTCACAGAGGGGGTGACTGGGAAGGACTACTACCTGTAGAAAAAAGGGTCTGCAAAGTCAGTCACTTAGGAATGATGGGTTATCAGGATGTCGGTTACAGAGCGTGATGGTATATTACGATCTTAAATGTAATTAATTATGTGTATATAAACTTTTGAGTATCCTCCATTTCAAGCCGATTTTCAATTATGAGTTATACCTAAGGTTTGTTATATTCCCAACAACTATCCAATTTAATGCAATCCATGGAGGTGAGCAAGAGTCCTTTTCCCACTAACGAGAGTCCTTCAAGCGATTGGAAGGGAGTATTGTTGTTGTCGTTATAATTATTATTAGGAAAAACTTAAGACAAACCTTCTGAATTTTAGGTTTTTTTTTACATACCCCCTTAATCTTTAAAAACTCTAACTTTGGTATCTTAAACCTCTAACTTTTCTTACTTTACTCATTTCGTCAGGATTTACTGTTAAATACTTTTAAAATTTCTAAAAATAACCCATGTATTTTTTAAAAAAAAAAAAAAAAATCTAAAAGGAGGGGTATTTTAAGAATTTTTGCATCCCTCTATTAGAATTTTTTGTTAAATCCTGACGGATGAGGTGTAAGTGATAAACATTAGGAGTTCCAAGCACCAAAATGTTAAAAAAGAGTTTTTTTTTTGTAAATGATTAAATAAGAGTTTTTAAATATTAAGGGAGGCAAGTAAAAAATGATTAAAGTTCAAGTGATCTATCTAAAATTTCTCCTTCTTATTATTATTCTCGGCATTTACTCTTAATGTCACAATTTCTATATTGAGAGTATAAATTGTACAAAGACATGGCATTATTTGATTGGTTTAATTAGATTCAGTAATCTTTAATAGAAAAATTAATGGTATATTTTAGTTCACAATCATATGGAAGTTTAGTAATGGTTCCAAAAAAAAATAATGAAGTATCTTATAGCATTCTCATCCGGCTCTTTATTTTTATCCTCAAAGTAAGGAGTAAAATCAGTTTTCCCTACTTTAGAGAGCCACTTTTTCTAAACACCTACATCCGGCTCTCTACTTTAGGGATTCACTTTGACTTTTTCATTTAAATATTAATATTTTTAAAAAGGAGAAAACAAATAAAGTTAAAAAAATTAAAAAATAGGAGAGAGAAACTAATATTTTATTATAAAAAAGAAGAGTAGGGAGTGAAATGGCTTCCTACTAGTAGGGAGCCATTTTATGCTCCCTACTTTTTTCCTCAAAGTAGGGAGCCGGATGTGAGCAATAAAATGGTGAAAATTTCATTTTGGCTCCCTACTATAGGGATATCCCTATAGTGGGGAGCCGGATGAGAATGCTCTTACAACAGGGTCGAGACTCTGTACAATTTTAAGGTATTTTATTATTTAGAATTTTTATAAATCCCAATAATTTTTTTTAAAATTAAATGATTAGGGTTTTGCGATATCAACATTTATTATTTTTAAAATGTGAGAAAATATGGTAACTGATGAAGCTGTAAATATTTTGGAGTATAACTTCTTTAAGGTCGTGGTATAAACCCTGTCCTTTGTGCTCACCAATGAGAGCTTGACACCTCACCATATTACACGAAAGCCAATGAGAACAAAACACCATATCTCTCATCCTCAATCCCTCATCAACGAAAAAAGTTTCCTCTCTTTGCCGCTAAAGCCGGAACCTGCCGCTTGAAGCCGAAAGTTTCCTCTCTTCGTTGCCAGTTCTGGCCGCACAACTATTCTCAAAAAACCAACACATCATCTACTGAAAATCCACCCCAAACGATCATTACACAACCAAAAGATCAAAGGAAACAAAAAGCCAATTGATCATGAATCCCCAAAATCATCAAGTCAAAAGTCCCCAACATTTTACCAAAAGCCCACAACAAAATCCTCAAGAATATCCATTTGGTTTTGAGTTTCATCAACCAAAAAATCATACCCAAAATTAATTGAAAACAAAGAATGAAACTCATGTTAAGGAAAGGGAAATTCAGAACTTATTCATCAAAAAAAAAAATTCAGAACTTGGAAGCTGCCGGTGTTGGTTTTGCTCCGCCACCTACGGTGTTGGTTTTTGCTCTGTAAAGCTGCGGCCAGTTCTGGCTGCATCGTTGGCGAGGTCGACGACTGGGTGGGTGTCGAGATCAGAGAGAGGAATGCCGAGGGAGAGGGCCTGCTCGTGGTCTTCTTGGAGGTGGGGATGTCAACAATGTTGTGGAGCTTGCCTTGGCGCAGAAGCTCGTTGATGCAGTCCACAGTGGCCTGGGAAGTGGCGGCATTGGTGGCCTGGTGGGTGGCGACTCACGGCGGCGTGGGCAAGGACAACGGAGAGGGGAAGAAGGGGTTTAATCGAGGAGGTTTTTCTTTTTTTTGAGAGGGGAAGAGATTTAATCGAGTGTTTTGGTAGTATTTGATTTTGGTATGATAAGCTGATGTGTCACTCTTTGATTGGTGGGCACAAAGGCCATGATTTATACCACGACCTTATCGAAGTTGCTCTCTATGCCCTTATAACTATTCTTTTTCTAAAAAAAAAAAATCTTTTGAGAAAAATTTAAACTTCATTCATAATTATAACAATAGAGCTTATTTTGTTCTCACAAAACAATGTCTCAAATACAATTGAGAATATCTTTAATCCAAATTTTATTCATAATTTGTTTAATTGCTCCTTTAACTAAATAATTATGTGCAGCAGGGTTTGCGTCTTTTCTTGTGTGATAAATTTATCAACTTTACATTATATTTAGCACCCTACTCGTATCCTCCACAAGCTATCCGTGTTTACTCCAATTTTGTCCCGTAGCATTCATAACATTTAATACTTGGATGGCATCACTTTTCATGTCTGCTTCGTATCTACTCAAATTCTCTTTTCTTTTTCTTCTTTTTATTGGGCCAAAAAAGGGTAAAAATTGAAAGTTTACAAGTAATATTAACTAGGTTTTTTTTTTTTTTCTTAATCTTATTTAATAGGATTTGAATTCATAGTTGTACACTACTTGTACTTGTACTTGTACGACTTAGACTCTTAGAATTTTAATTAAATGATTTCAAATTTTACTGTCTCAGATATTTATCATTATTTGATGCATAATATTTACAGATTAATAAATATCTGAATCAATCTATATGTTTATATTTCCTAGACCCTAGAGAATACTTTTTGAAAGTTGATTACTAAGTGGCTTCTGATGTCATTAGTGCTACTTTTAATCTCGATCTACCTTTATAAGTCTTCCTCTTTATTTAAGCATCTGAATTTAACTTTGCCGTGTCACAACTGAATGATTTATATTACCCTTTGATTAAAAGCTCAAACTCACATGAAAGCCTTCACTTTCATCTGTTCTACCAATAGCAAAGTTGCCACGCATGTGCTCGTAGGCTGCAAAGACTGCTCTCGGCAAACTTGCAAAAATATTGTGGAGGTAACGACATATTTGGAAAACGCTTGATACATTTGTGTTATTATTTTAAAATAATTAATTAAATTATAATTGAGTAATGTTTGTTGTTCATCTTTTTTTTTCAATTTTTGTCCATCTTGCATTTGGGTTTTTTTTAATTTTTTTTAAAAGAACTTTTTTTGCATTTGTGGGACCCATATTTGTTTATATATACAAGATGAACAAAAAAAAAAAAAAAGATAGACAATAAGTATTACTTATTATAATTAGGCTTCCAGCTTTCTATAATTGCTTATTCAGCATAGTCTCACCCAATAAAAATTAATATGACACTTAACACCTACAAGCTTCTTTATAATTATCCACCTCATCATGTGGACAATTCATCAATCAATATAGAAATAATTTTAAAATTTTATTGAATTGTAATACAAGTTATTTCACATTCAATATAGACTATACAGTGCCAACAATTCAGTGTGCAGGGGCCAAACTAGGTGTATGGTTGGGGGCTGTAGCCCCCAACGTTTTAAAATTTCCCTTAAATTTTCAAAAACTTTTTACTCTCTAAAATTAATTTTTTATCCTTCAAAGAGTATTCTTTTTAGTTTTGCTCTCCAAACCTAAATTTCTAGTTCTACTTTTATAGAAATTGTAATAACAAAGTTATTTCATATTCAATTATAGTGCCAACAATTGAGTCGGCAGGGGCCGAACAAGGTGTATGGGTGGGGGCTACAAATTTTCTCATGTTTACTCTCTAAAATTAATTTCTTATCCTTCAAAAAGTATTTCTTTTTAGTTTTGCTCTCCAAACCTAAATTTCTAGTTCTACCCCTAAGCCGGCCGTGGGATACTTTTCATCTTGATAAGGATCATATAAATGTCAGTCTACAATGAAGTATGCTAAAAGGTCTTAAATAATTGACAGAATACATCTTAGTCACCCTACAAATCCCTATTCATGTCTGAAAAACTTGGCCGTAGGATTTGATCAAAGTAGCTTGATCATTCATGTGGAAGGATCGATGCACAAACTTTTTTGAACTGACTGGAAGTAGTGGGAATCTAAACTTTCTCAAAGTGATGTACATTTAAAATGCCTTTAATTCATTTTAATTTTCTTTATGTCTCCTCTTCTTTATATCCTCAGAGAATCTAGCATTGCAGTATAAGTATATCAGACAAGAAAAACTACGGCCCGAGAAAAAAAAACATGAAGATCAAAACAAGCATTCTGATGATTTTCATTTTCATTGTCTTTATCACTATTTTCCCACCAGCTGCCTCTGGAAACAATTGCTCCTACTCAGTTGAGATTGAGACAACTTGTGCACCATCTGCTGAAACTGCAGACCACGTGAGTGTCAGATTCAGCGACTCACTGGGAAATTTGATTATTGTCAAGCATCTGAAGAATCCCAAGTTAGTAAATTCTCCAAAAGACGGGTTAAAGCAGCAAGGCGGTGCATATGGCGGGTTCCAACGCTGCGCCATTGACATGTTTGAGGTAAGTGGGCCGTGCATGAGGCAAAGGGTGTGCTCTCTGTATCTCAAGAAAGTCGGGTCGGATAATTGGAGACCCGGTTGGGTGAAGGTGCTTCATCGTAAGGATGGTGGGGAAGCAGTGCCAGTTTCTTACATGTTCTATTTCAGGACGTTTGTGCCAGAAAATGTGTGGTATGGGTTTGATTATTGTCACTCAAGAAGGGGTTTTATGCCCCATGCTGCAGGTTTTGGTGGGTAAGGGCTATTTGAGATGTATCAATTAATTTAGCCTTCCAAGGCTTGGTTTGTGAAGAACTTCTGAAGTCTCTAGATCTCACTGTTAATTTTTCAATAGATTCTCAGCTAGTTTTCTAATTTTTTCATCATCAGCTACGGCACTACTGCTCAAAATAATTGCTTAAGGAATGCATAACTATAGCACCAATAGTTTGATTTGCATAATAACTAAGAGACGAGGTCTAGGCGAGTAATACCGATTAGGATCACTTATAATTGGTTGTTTGAGTTAATCGTTATTTGGATAATCCCATAAATTAAAGAAGAGGCTGCGGTAGTGTACGTAGGTGGGTCCTGCATCTCATGCTGGGTATGTGCGCCATGCAGCTCCCTCCTTATGGAGTTGTCTGAATTACATGCAGTTTAGTAAATTTTTTACGGAGTAGAAAAGAAACCTAATTTGATTTCTTAAAAAAATTTTAAAAAAATAACGGTGTAGAGGAGGGCTTTTGGACCTTTTGGTAAGAAGCTCTTCTAGGAAACAAAACGATGAGCCTGTCTAGAACATCAATGGATGAATTTGAAGAAAACAAGGAAACCACCATCCATTGTAGATTTTAGGGAAAAATATAATCATTTTCAAAATACTTTATTGGTTGTAAATTTTTAATTGTAATACCAGATTTTAATTATTTTTCAATCAAATAAGATATTTCCTAACAAAAGCTACGTGAAATATCAACTATACCCTTAAAAGATCATCAAAAAGGAAAAAAAAATACAAAATACCAAAAAAAAAAAATTCGGGGGTTGAGAGGATAATTGTTTTGCATTTTTTATTTTATAATTTTTAACGGTATAGTTGAAAAATGACTAAAACCCAATACTACTATTGCAAAACTTTAAACCTGAGAGTTTTTTTGAAAATGGATCAAAACTAAGAATAGTAGATTTTTTTTTTTTTCCTATTTTTTATAAAAAATGTGTCGTTTCATAGATATTACACGACATTTTATCTGAATATCTTCAGACATTTTGTTTACAAGGTTCACAAGAAATTATCTTTTTATGGTTTTTTTTTTTTCCAGAGCAATACAGGAACAGGGAAATCATCTTTTTATGGTTGCTAACGACATCTTTGTTTATTAAGTCTTGTTGTGGTCGTTTACAGGCAACATTAAGTCATTAACCTGTTCATGCTTCAAACGACGCCTTGTTAATTGTCGTTTTTCCACAGTGGTGGGCCGTGGCCTTCTTCTATCTGTTCTTCTTGAATACCTCGATTAAGCGCCAAAACAAACAGCTACTGAAGAGAAAGGGGGAAAGCATTCTTCCAAGAGAGACATTGAAATGAATTGCAAAGACATTCTCCTGGTATTGCTAAGCTGGGAAACCAACTACATACAATTATGTGAACTGGCCAATCACAAAAGAACCACGGTATGTTTCTTTTACTCCTTATCAAAACCTTCAAAAAAGAAAAAGGAAAGGAAAGAAAATGTTCAAAAGCAAGAACAGCCTCTCAAAGCACAAAGTACAAGTATAGGACTCTATGAACAGTGTGATAATTCAGCTTTCCGGCATCATTGCAGCAGGAAATCTTGCAAAGAATCAGGGCTGGCGAGAAGGTCAAAAGGTTTTTTCCCTAGGGTGTCTTTTAGGATTGTAATCTGGCCTTCCTTCAGAAGTACGTCTTCATCAAGGGCCTCTATCTTCATCTTCAATGCATGAACCTCTTTGTTCAATAGCATATTCTTCTCACTGTATTGCTTCACTTCCTCCCATACCAAATCTCTCTCTTCTGAAACTTTTGGCAATATCGCTCTGATTGTCGTTAGTTCCTTTAAAGATTCTTGGAGGTTGCTTTGAAGCTGGTTTATATTCTCATCCTTCTTCAGCATCTGTTATAAAGAAGAAATTTGAAGTTTGACAAGGCAAAGACTTGGAACAAGTGGTAAAGACTTTCAGGATCATAGGTGCAATACTGTAGAAATTCATTAAACATCAATTCTTTAGGGAATATAGAAGAGGAGTATCCATTTGTTACGTACAGTTACTCTAGAAAGAGTAAGAGAAACTTCATAGGACATCATTCCCATGTACAACGATACAAGAGAGAAACCAAAACCTATATAATACCGTATCTTCAAGTATATATATCCTATTCAACTAACTAAAGTATTTTCAGCTTTCTCTAAAAGGTAGGTGGGTTCTACCTTCACTAGACCCTATTCACAAAAGACATAAACATAATTTTTTTTAAGTCTTCTTTCTTTTTGGTGAGAAGACATTAACAGAATTTAACAATTCTAAAATGTGACCATTTAGTGCAAGTAAGATACAAATTCTAGTGGAATAGGCCCACATAGATAACATAACATATGAATGGATTTTTCCAGTATATCACTTATGAAACATAAGTCCTCATTAACTTTCCAATGGCATCCTTATCAGGCTAATCATCAGTCCTAGGACCAAAATCGCCAAAATAATGAACTTTTTCCCAACCTCAACTCCATTCACAAAACCTTTAACTCCTCAAAGAACTGCCAATTGCATCTTATTCCATCGTTTTTTCTTGCCAAGCATCCACATAAACTTCCCCATTGTCATCATACTCATTTGTGGGATGCCCCTCTAAACTGCCCAGAAGTCAACACCACAAAGCATGTGTAAGTAACAACACTCTTGTATATGTTTTTTAACTCTTGGCTTAAAGTGCTTACCGTTCAGAACTTCAAAAGTATAACTCCACTTCCTCCATCCCCATCCATTTCTTATGACAAACATCTCACCCTTCCTTACAAATATCAATCAAAGATAATGGAAACAATAGCTTTCGCTTCCCTATCTAATCTGAACCATTGCTAATTTCAAATCCTACTACCACCATGATTACATTCAGGATCCATATTAATCCACCTTATTCCAAAGCCTCTTTATTCTATGACATCTCTTTCTTGTTCTAACATTCACTTTACCATGCTCCAGTCTCATTCCAGAACAAAATCTAACTAATCAAAATCATATTAGTTGATGACATTACTTCAAGAAGGCTATCTTACAAACAAGTTGGTACAAAACAAACGAGTAATATAACAGCAAACAACATGTATACACTATCACATAAAGATTAATGGCATTACACATAAAATTTCCAAAACAGAGATGGAAGAAAGAATCACCTGAAGTTCAAGATCCCTGAACTTGTGAGTGACACAGGAAAGGTTGTCTAGTGCATTTTGGACTTCAAATCTGAGGATGTCATTGCCTCTTACTGCTGTTGCAAGTTCAGCTTGCAACTGCTCAACTTCCAGCTCTTTAGAATACAGCTTCTCTCTTAATAGACTAGTTAGTAAAGTTTCTGCTTTAAGCTCAGATCTTAAAACATCCTATATAAGAAAAAACAGCAACAAGCACATCAATGAGAAAACAACTAACCAACAACAGATCAATTCAAGCAAACGTATTAAAAAGGACATTGAAAAGCATTAAGAGGTACTAACAATGAAACTTTTTATTCTGCATCCTTGATCCAAAATTAACAACAATTTAAGCAGCAATTTACCTCTGAAGTTTGATCATTTGGTTGCACTGATCCATCAGCATCGATGCACTTTGACTGTAATTTAGAAGCAGCCGGAGTGGACTTCTCATGCAACAAAGTAGATATCATCTGCAAGCTCCTTGTTAGGCTCTCAGTCCCACGCTTAAATCCTTGAAGTTTCACCTCGGTTTCAACAAAAAATTGTGCATCTAAACCATTCTTGATAACTTCCACACCCTGCTTAGCATCTGGAAGAAGTTGGCCTGCTTTCCCTTTTATGAATTCCAGTAACTTTGAACATAATTGGGTGCTCTCATTTAGCATTGACAGCCCTTGATTCTGTAGGCAACAGGTACGGGTCCACAATTCCTTATCTAGCTTAAAAGTTAAAGCAATACTCTCTTTCCCATTACCTTTTAAGCGGTTTAATAAGTTTATATTCTCATGTCGAAGAGAATCAACTTCAAGCCCAAAAGATTCCACCTCCCTTCTCAAAGCAAGTTCTACTCCTGTCAACCTCATTTGCTCCATCTGTAATTTCTTCACATGCTTATCAAAGTTCTCTACTGTTTGAAACTTCCCAAGTTTTTCACTGAAACCTTCTCGCAACCCATCAATTGTCTTCTCTTGTTCACTGCAAGTTCTTAGTAATCTTGTAATGGATTTATGCAACTCTTTGCACTCCTTCTCCTTCTCTTCAAAATTTTTTTGGATGCATTCCCGATCTTCTTCTGCTGCTCTATATTTCTCTTGTAATTTCAAGAGATTTTGTCGAAAATCTTGATTCTCCTCATTTATTTCCCCAACCTTTGTAGTTAGGTCCTGAAGCTGTTGCTCTGATTTTGTTATAATGCTTATGCTCTCTCTTTCCCTCTCGCTAAAAGAAGAAACTTCCCTTTGAAGTGAGACATTATGCTCTGCAAGCTCTCTAACTCGCTCACGAAGCCTCTGCTCTTCTGACTGAAATCTCTCAAGCTTGAATGACCAGTCACTCGACCTTCTGTCTAACTCCTTCTCCAATCCTGACTGCAGCTCATTCTTCTCCTTCTCTAGTCGTTGGGTTCGAGACTCCAATTCTACCTTTGCCCATCGGAGTTCTTCCTTAGCAGAAGCCCTCTCAACAATTTGAGACTGTAAAAGGCTTGAAACCTCAACTGCCAAGCTTATCCTCTCCTCTGTTAGGTTTCTAATTGTTTGAATCAATGATGGTACATCAAACCCTCCATCTCGAAGAAAGCTTTCCTGCTCAAGTTCTTCAGAAAGAAGCATGATCCTTTCCTCAGCTTCTTTGGATCTTATTCTTAGTTCTGCATCAACGTCATCTTCAATTTCATCAGAGTTTGCATCCTCACTTTTACCACTGTGAAATAGGTTCCGTCTTGGGAAGCCTGTGTTATCCTCCTCGTGATACTCAATAGCTGTTTCATGTGGTTCATCCAATGGATAAATTTTCTGGGCAACCACATCTGAGTTCAAATTGAAGTGCCCATCCAAGGATCTAGCATAAATATCATCAATCGTGATCGGAGTATCATGCTCAAACTCCTTTGAACTTGTTTTGGGGAAAAAATTAGACTGGGAGAGTCTTTCAATAACATTCTTCGCAAGTCTCCGTGGAGATTCATGCCCAAATCCATTTTCTGCCCAATCTTTAGGTGAGAACCGAAGCCGGGAACTTTTGACTTCCCTAAACGAATGAGCCCTTGGTTTCTCTTTGACACTATCTGTTGGTGAAGTAGGTGCCAAATACTGAACTCGTGGGGGAAGCCTCCCAGCATTTCCAGTATAATTTCTCTGAGAAGAATTGTTATTAGTCCTGCTTCTTTCTTCCTGCTGCTCTCCATCAATGTAGCGGTCCACAATCTTACTTGAAATATTACTAGAGCAAATGGATGACGAGTCATTATAGGTTCTGGAAGAACCAGAAGAACCAGGCCTCTCTAATCTGTGTGCATTTTGAGTAGCTGGCTCTTCAAATCGCTTTTCCTTATATTGCCTCTTAGGAGTAATAGTCCGACAACTAGCACATAAATGTAGCCTAGTAAAGTTAGTCTAAGAAAACAAATTCTAATAAACCAGGTTTCCAAATATGATAAATATAATTTTTCCAAGTTTACAAATAAAATAATCTTCAGGCAACAAGCTCGTGAGGTTCATATGAATTAGCTGGTCTATAGACTCACCGAGATGAATGACATTGGTGATGTTGAGTACTGCTTGTACTACTAGAAGGAGATCTACTTCGATCATTCAAGCAAGAAAAATCGGTTTGTCCCAGACCACCACCAAAGGCAGCTGATGACAATGAGCGGCTCCTTCTAAGACCTGAACTGGTACTGGAGCTTTTGCTATCAGATACATGCTTTCGAGATTTGGAAAACGGGGGCCTAGGACTCCTATAGCTATTCTCAGCTTTGTCATTAGCCCCACTTTCCAAGGAGTTCTCCCAATAAACTTGCTTATCAGTTGATTGTGGAGGAACCCCGTTGTTGTTTCCATTGCTAGATGAAGATGATCTGAAAAAGAATAGCTTCTTCATGAATAAATGTTCAGCAGGAACTACAAACTGTAGTTCATAAAAGTTTCCAGTCTTCAGTCGTGATCTTTTAGGCCAAGCTCTCAAAAAGATGAGATCTCACTGAACCTGGAATTAAACAAAAGAAACACAAACATCACTGAGATTGCTGGGAAGGAGAAGAAAAGTGAACAAGAGTAGGAATTAAAATAAAGATTGATTCAGAGACACACAACTCATGCAAGCTCATCATAAGGGTTTTTTTAAAAAAAAAAAAATTAGAGAAAAAGAGAGCATGCAGCAAGAGAATAATAATCATGAGAGGAACCTGAAGAACTGAAAAGAAAAGCAAAAACAATGGCTAGAATAATAACATTCATATATTGGCCAAGATACTAAATTAAAGGTTGGGAACCCGAGTCCCCAACCCACAACAGATTGTCTTCATACCAGTGGGAGAAAAATTTTAGACATCATGCCCTTCAAAAATATTAATTTGTACAAATCCCAACAAAAAAAAAATCCTACATTTCCGAGGCCACCAAACAATAAGTATGTCTACAAAATAATACATAAAATAAACAATACGAGGATTCACTCCCCAAAAGCAAAACAAAAAAGAAAACCTAGATTACACACAGACAAAAAAAAAAAACCCTTAGAAATTCAATCCAATAACTTTCAGCCATTTTCATGTTTTGACACAAAAAAATAATAATAATAATTCAACATACGACCGACAGTAGAGTAGAAGCACCACACAGAAAATTGGAAGGAACAAGAAAAAGGACAGTGTGAAGAAGTTCTACATACCCTTTTTACCCCCAAATAAATCCCTGAAGCAGATAACAAAACGCCAACAAATGAGACTATAAACTACTCCTGCACCCACCAGATCAACAAAAAAAAAAAGATAAATAAACTGAACAAAGTTTCTCTAGGAATTATTTTATGAGAACGTTAACAAGAGAGCTGCAAGAACTTCAGATACTCTTGCCAACGACTAGTTTGACATACCAATTAAATATACGATTACAAAAAGAAAAAGAAAAATATTTAAAACAAAATTACAATTGGAAAAAAAAATAAAGAACCATGTCAGAAAAAATTATAGCCTAAATTTCAGCAACGTTCCTTTGTCGTCGAAAATCATTAAAAAATACTAAAAAAAGATAATCAAGAAACAGAATCAAGAGATATTTCACGATTTAGAAGACAACTGTGTCAGAGCCAAGCTCGTGACCTTGATGACCAAATTACCCTCATCATTCTCATTTCCTTAAAACCCTAAAAACCTTTTCTCCACACTCTGACACCAAAAAGGATCAAATAATTAAAAGCTTTTCGTGACTCGATATAATCGAGGCGTTTCCATCATAATCCTCCTAAAAGACTCCGAATTCTATCAATTCTGCAATTAGAACTCCAAAAAAAAACAAAGGAAGAAAGAAAGAAAGAAAATACGGGAGAGGAGGAACTAAACTCTGTTTGGTTGCTCAGAAACTAACTGAGAAAAGAAAAAAGAAAATGCAAAAACTAAAAAAAAAAAAAAGGCTTTACAAGTTCCAAACCGCTTTTCTCTTCAAACGGTCAAGAAAATTCGTTCTACAACTTTTCTTGCAGAAGAAAGTGAAGCCAATAAAGCAAAGAAAAAAGAAATACAACAAAAAATTCAAAGAAAACAAAAAAGAATCTCGCAGGCTGGGAGTTACTAACCTACCATTACTGGTCGAATGCTTATCTCACAGAAATTCAAAATTCAAACAAAAAATCCAACTCAGCATCCCGAATTATCAGGGAAATTGATTGTGAATAGAGAGAGAGGGAGAGAGAGAGAGAGTTTACTGAATCGCAGGGTGAGTTAACGGCGTTAGGCGGCCGGCGTTTGAAATTGAACCAGTGAGATTTGACGGTGACAACGATTTATGAATTGTATGGTTACGGGAAACAACAATCAGTGACTTTAATGATGAAAGAAAAGGAAAGAGAGGGACAATCACAAAGTGAGTGAGTGAGGGAGAAAGCCAAGCATTGGCCATTCCTTTCTCTTTTCCAAAATGTAGAAGGGTATTTTCGTCTGAAATATAACGTTTAAAAATTTTGATTACGCGGATAACGCGGACGAGGAGCGGGGTTTAGATGGGGTAGGTATCAAGAGTACTCGATTACAGTTGAACCTGAGAGAATTTATCAGGCATTTGTAATTTTGTCTGGTATATATAATTCTTTCGGAAAATCATTCCCTCCATTTCCAGCATTTTACTATTTATCTCTTTTTCAAATTTATCATTTTACTTTTTTTTTCTTTTTCTTTTTATCATTAGGCACATGAAAAACATATATGCCTCAGTCGCATTGAATTTGTATGACTGCATGCACTACAATCCAATTGTGAATTTAGAAAATGCTCGGTGATGAGATTCTTTTTATTATTCATAATTAATGATTCGAAATTTACCATAGTTGTAATAGTTATTTTTACTTCCTAGAGGGTGGCCATGAGCTATCTTGACTTTTTTTGTCTTTGATTTTTTAAAGATATAATGGTAATTTTATATGTATTCTACTATAATAAAAACGGACACAAATTATACGAAATTTGATACTTTCATAAATAAATAAAATTATACAAAATTTAATGAAAATTTTGATATGAAAATAGTCGACATGATAATGGAGGCAAACTCAATAAGTTACGTGATAAAAATATAAACTCGTGGAGCGATTCACTAATTTTTTTTCTTTAAGTAATTTTAAATACTATATTTCAATTTCATTTGACTCATGTTCTAATATCTATAAGCCATCATTAAAATAAATAAATAAAAATTAAAAAGTTAATAAACATTGTCACGTCAAACTTAACTCAATACAATATGAGTGAAATAAAAGTGTAATACTTAGAATTATTCTTTTTCTTTATATTTTATGAAATCCCAAGATTATCAATACATCCAAGAGCTATGTGGTATTCATTTGACAACTACAAAAATTTGAATTCATATCAGTTTTTGGTAGAGAACGATTTCTTTAAAAAAAAAAAAAAAAAAGATTCAAAAAAACAGTGCTTCTAAAAGTTAAAATATTTTTAGTAATGATTATAGTATATTATTGGCATAATGACCTTTTCCGTAACGGAAAGGAATGTGATGCCGACTTGGATTAAGAAATAAATAATATGCGACAAAGAGTAACAAAAATGTACAGTCCCTATAGTTTTCGGATTGGCTGTAAATTTCTGTTTCAATTTTTTTAAAAGGACTCTGTCTAGTCAATTTGAATTTAAAATAAGTATCGTTTCACACTCAATCCAGCCTATAGAGAGCAAGTAAGCCGGAAAGGCAGGCCAAATGCGGCGTTGGAAAAAGAAAAAGAAAAAAAAAAAAAAAGAGAAAAATTCAAAACGATTAGATCATGAATTGTGGGATCCATTCATTGATCGATACTTTTTGTATCTTTTTTATCGTACATCATGATTCATAGCATTCATCTTAAATCATTTACCTTTTTCCCACCATAATAAGCTTAACGACCTAATTTCTCAACTCGAGATGTCCATAATGGTGATCAACAAGCAACCTAACAAGGATTGCCTACAGTTCTCTTGTCGTCCAAGATTGTCTGGCATCGTGGTGATGCTTCTTTATAACAATTGTAATCCGGTCATTATTAATGTTATTCACGTTGCTACCAAATAGTTTATTCATTGGACTTTCTAAAAAATTGCCGTTTTTGACCGTCCATTTCTTGGATTGTGTCAAAAAAAAAAAAAAAAACTGTTGGATCCAGCCATTCACTTGGCTCATTCCCAAATGTTGTTAGGTTTTGTTTTGCACTGTAATATTTGTATTGTCCTCCTTTTATATTTTTGATGGAGAGAGAGTTTCAATTGGACCTACTTTAATTAAAAAGTTATATCTCAAGTTTTTGACATTGGAGAGATGTAAGCTTGGTGGCATTGTAAAACTGATTAACAGGCTGGCCTACAAAGTCATATTTCATTAAGTTTTTGTTAATTCCAACGTTTATTAGGTCAAAACAGCTTGCAAGAAGAAAATTGAAAAGTTGGATAGAAGATGGCATTTTAAGTTTAGTTCAAACTAGTAAGTGGCTCAATTTGATTTGAACTAGTTGCGACAATTTTGTTAACCGGCTTATTTTAGTATTCTACTAGGCTTAAGGTTTTGTTTACTATAAATACATGTTATGAGTGACATAAGAATGCTTTTTTAAAATATATACATATATACATTTTCATTAGAGATCAATAAGAAATACTCGATGAGTGATTTTCTATCCCTTTTGCATCAATTCCTTAATTGACTATTGATTTTGGGAATAGTTGTAATTATTGTGTTTGTTGATTTTGTAAACCCACTATGTCACGCTTCATTAGTTGGTATCAGAGCCAAAGTATGCTACATTAATTGGTTCAAATCCGCGTTTCGGATGACATGTTTATCTTTAGTGAAGTGTAATCTCAACAGATGAAAGTACAATTTGTTATGTGAAGTTTATGACGCACCACCTTAATTGTTGTTCGTGAGCCTCAAATCTATCTTTCAAGTGATGTATTACAATCTCATCACTTCTATTTATTAAAACAATAGATCACATGAGATAGTAACACATCACTTTGAAACTAAATTTTTAGAAGAAAAAAAAAATTGAAAAGCCTACACTTCTCTTAGTTTTTGCCTTTTAGATCAATCCTCTTGTATTGCTCGAAATATGAGGGAGATGAAGGCATAGTTAGTGGAAATTCCTATATGCATTTATTTAAGGAGATAAATTTGTAACTAATTCTTACAAATTAATATAATTTATTATGAATAATGTTACTTGTCTATCTTCATTTATCAATCTTTGTCCATCTTTTCCTACATGAAAAAATAATAATAATAATAATAAAATAATCATATAAATATGTCATGTAAGAAGAGATTGACAAAGATGGATAATCCATACCACATAGAGATCTCATAACATTTTTGATACTGCATGGATTTTATTGCAAATTAATGAAACCATAATGGCTGATTTTGCATTTTTCTCTTATTTAATTTTTAAAAATAATACTATATACCACACCACTATTTTATCGTTATCTCACTATGCTGGCATGACATTACCAATTCACCCTTGAAAATATTTTATTTTAATAAATATGGATTGACAATGGTACGTCAGCATAATGAAATAGTAGTGTGGTATATAGCATTGTTCATTTTTTTTTTTAAAAAAAAAATAATAATAATATGTAATGCTATATACTACACCTCATCACATCTCCTTTCATTGGGATGATATGGAGTATTTGTGAGCCCTTCAATTAGTCATTGTTTTAAAAAATCAAATGATTGATGGACACTACTACATCAGCACAATAAAATATAGGTGAGATGACGATATAATATATAATATTTATCATTTTTTAACAATTGGTAATGCTACATACTCAATTCTCATCCCACTGAGCTCAAGTGACAATGCCCCATCGGCCATCGAATTAAGCTTTATTATAAAATTAAAAAAAAAAATCAAGGGCTTATTGGCATTATCACATCAGTCCAATGAGATAAAAGTTAAGTGTTTAAAATTACTCTTTAAATGGTTGATTTGAGAGGTGATGACACTACCGCATCAATACAGTGGAATGAATGTGAGATGTTGGTGTAGTATATAGTATTATTTCTATTAATAAAAGCTCTCTCAAAGAAGAGTAATTATATTTAGAGTTTGTTTAAATTTGTGATTTTTAAAAGTGTGATTTAAAAATGTATGATTTGAAAACGTAATTTTATTGCAGGTTTGACAAAATCGTAGTTTGTCATTACATACGATTTGAAAACGCATAATTTTACATTTTTAAATCGTAAGTTTTTAAAATTTTAATGCCAAAAGATATTTTTTATGTGATTTGATTTAAAATTACAATGCCAAATGAACATAGACTCTTATAAAATTGTCATACTATTTTGACGATATGATAATAAAATTAAAAAATGGGATCAAACTCGTTTTTATTTTTTTCATGCCTTCGCTTGCGGCCATTAACCCCAACTCAGTACTTGAACCTTCCCCCTTTTACCTATTTTGCAAGAGAGAAGTTATTTCCTTTCTTTTCATTTTCTTTCTCGAAGTGGAAATGGAATCTCTCCCCAACGGAACGGCGACCACCACCTTGGCCACTCCGGCGACCCCAAAGGCCCCGGCACCGGCCCCACCGTCGTCGAGGCTGGTCCACCTGGCCGAGTCCCTGAAGCTGGAGCACCAGTTCCTGCGGGTCCCATTCGAGCATTACAAGAAGACGATCCGAACCAACCACCGCGTCGTCGAGAAGGAGGTCTCAGCCGTGATCTCCGGCGTTTCCGAGGCCGCTGATTCCGACCTATCCAACGATGACGCCGTTCGCCACCTCACCTCGCTCGTGTCCCGACTCCAAGGGCTCAAAAGGAAGGTACGAATTAGGAACCCTAGTTTTTTCGCTTTGGTTGGTTAGCGAGTGGTCGGAAATGTAAATTCCGGGTCAACTGAGGGCACATTAATGTACTGGTTTTGTTTGTAAGTAGATAGTTTTGGGCACCAAAATAGTTGAATTTTAAGATTAGCTGAGAGAGTAAAATTTTTCTTCATGTAATTGGAAAGCAAAACGATGTCACTTTTAAAGACGGATTTGGATTTCGATAGTCATTTTTGAGTGATCAAATTGTGAAACTTCATTGCTATGATTATGTATGCTCAAATTTAATGAATTTTATGATTTGAATAGCGGAAGAATTTAATTATTCGAAGTTCATATGTACTAATTATGGTCGCCTATTTGATTTGTTAAGTTGGAAGAGGGAAGTCGTACAGAGAACTTGCAAGCGCAGAGGTGCCGTGCTCGGCTTGATCATTTGGAGTCGGCAGATGCTGAGAATTTGTCGGATTGGAATAATATGCGCTTGAAGCGGATTCTTGTGGACTACATGTTGCGATTGTCGTATTATGACACCGCAGCAAAGCTGGCTGAAAGCAGCAATATACAGGTAGTGTTGCTTGCTTGTCTCAGATTGTCCGGATTCTCCATTGTGTATTCTTGGTGTAGTGTTTTTTTTTCTCTATTAATTTTAGAATTATCAGTGGATTTCTTCTAGAGGCCTTATTTATGACTATTTCTGTAACTGGGCTTGAAGGACTTGTAAGACTATATATACTTCAAAGAAAAAAGAGTAACAGATTTTTATTTTTAATGAAAGTTCTATGAATTAAAACAATATGCACCTCTTTATCGTTTACAGGGTTAGGACTCTCCTTCTGCTGATAAAACGCAGGCTCTTTCTTATTAAAGTTCATGAAGCAAAATGTCTATATCACTTAAGTCAGTGTAAGTAAGCATATTTTGGCCCATGGAGTTTGAAAAACTGACAGAGAAAAAAAGAAAAATATCAAATTTCTTTTATACAGGGACACCATTCGATGACTGTATAACATGGTTATTTGAGTGAAATTAAACAGCTTATGAGCTCATCATTGAAGAGATTGAGCCTCATTTCCTACATAGAAGACTTGAGCAGAAGAGACTTTTCCACCCTAAGATTTATTAACTAGTCATCCGAGCTTGAAACAGGCTTGATACTTACATACTTATGTATATCACCATTGTTTATTCCCCTTTCACATTCTTCAGAAGGCCTGTCAAGGTGCACCTGGATGCAAATTAGTGCTTCCTAGATTATTTTAAGGAAATGGCACTTTATAGTTTTGTTGTACACATTGTCATTTCGGTGGTATTCTCACTACCTTTACATCTGCTGGTAACCTGATTGATTTTTCATTTCTCAGGATCTTGTGGATATTGATGTATTCCAAGAAGCGAAAAAGGTAATTGATGCTCTTCAGAATAAGGAGGTAGCTCCTGCCCTTGTCTGGTGTGCGGATAACAAGTCAAGGTTGAAGAAGTCCAAGGTATTTGCTATTATATTGGCTTTCTTAATACTGGTGGAGAAGTGACTTTGCTAAGACTGTTACTTTCTCTGCTTGTGAAGAAAAAAGCTTCTGTGATTAGTTAGATTGCAAAATACTGAAATATATATTTGATAGGAATAATATAACTTCTCTATCTCACCCAATATCTTCGTCTTTAATGCTTCTTCCTTTCGTTCACTGTAGCTGAAAATTTCCTTTGCTAGTAGGCTTAATTTCCACTCTTCGTTCCTATACTTGAGATTGTTCTGTGTAGTCTGTTGAAGGTTACTGTTTCAGCAAAAGAAGCCAAGTTTTTCTATAGACGGGCTGTTTTTAATCTCAGCTTGTTTTCATGCTCAACATTTTCACGAACTTTTTTGCATCCTTTCTGTAGGAAGCTTTTCATATACTTTTTTTTGATAAGTAGGAAGCTCTTCATATACTCTTTCATGTAATATCTTGTTTTGACTTTTGAGAGGCCTGTAGCTTGAGTCATGTTCATGTATTTCACTGACATCTTAAACATGTATTTCTTCAAATATAGTGAGTGAAAATTTTCTTGTGAAGTGGAGGGGGAGAATATTTGAAGGAAAAGATTTTCATCAATGAATGATGAAAATGGATGAAAAGCTCATCATTCATTGATGAAGATTCGTCAATGAATGAGTTTCAGAAAAGCTAAATGGTATGAATAGAGACCTCAGATATCAACTAGTAATGAAAACTACCAACTGCATTTAAAAATTAAGTATCTCAATCAACTTCAGTTGTGTAGACTTGAATGCTTTCCCGTGTAAGTGGTGCTTCTGCAAGTATTCTGATTTTTTAAGATTCCATCTTTACCCCTCATCAAGTTGTATTCAAAATTTCTAACTATATACATATAGTTTCAAATACTGAGAAAGGTGGGTAATTTGTCACTTTCTGCTAGCTGGACATAGCTTAGGAAGTTGGTGTTCTAAACATCCATTTCTGATGTATTTTGAGTACTAAAAAGGGTAAGCCTACATTCACTTTTGATATAATGGTTGTTGAAATTCATTGATTAGAGTAGGTGTTATGAACTACGTCCTCTCAGAATATAGGTAAAAGTAGAACTTTCATTATTATGACCGTTCTCCTTACTAAAAATGCAGTTACTACATCCAAAATTTTGTGTCAGCTTGTTTAATTATAAATGCTTTTAATGATGGCAGAGCAAATTTGAATTCCAGCTGAGACTTCAAGATTTCATAGAGTTGGTACGAGCAGAAAACAATTTGCGAGCTATAACATATGCTCGGAAGTACCTCGCACCATGGGGTGCCACCCATATGAAAGAATTGCAGAGGGTTATGGCAACACTGGCTTTTAGAAGTAATACCGAATGCACTACATACAAGGTGAACGTAGTCTCTTTTTGTTTTGTGCATTACTGTAATGGATGTACTTCTTTGATACATAATTAGAAGGTTGGCAGCACTATCATTTTTTTTTTTTTTCATTTGGTTTCTTTCCTTTGACATTGAAACACATTGTGATGCCGTTTTGCTTGGATTGAAGATGCAGATGAAATGTGTAAATAGCTAATGCCTAACCTTTTTTTCCTGTCTCTGTGTTTTGAAGATAGAGGTATCTTCAATTTTGTTTAACCTTGTGATGCAGCCATGGAAGAAAGGTCTTGCTGCCTTTAGAATGATTTTCAGTTTTGGCAGCTTAAGAGCTTTTGTGTAATGGCATCATAGGACGCCTGACTGAAACCAGAGCTATATGCTTTCAGAGCTTATAATATGTGTCTTAGGGTTAAAACAGTTTTAAGTTGAGTCATTAATTTATGAGTTATGGACATTTCTATGTGCAGTTTCAGATCTGGAATTTCATAAAATCTATGCGAATAAGTTTATTTTTAGAGTTATTTTTATTAATTATGGTCGGTCTAGATTTTCTAGAATTTTTAATAGTATTAGGAATCTTTTATTGGGTTTTCTTAGACGTTTAATTTACTAGTCAATCTTAATGCTTCTAGTACAAGAAAGAGTTCTTATATATTTGTGTTCAGATGTATTTAAAGAGTTCAGAGAGCTTGGTTTAATGGAATACCAAGTTATTTGAGTTTTGAGACAAGAACGTCTTATAAAATTTCTCAATGTAGTTAAAGAATTCAGAGAGTTTGATTAATGGAATAGATTGACTTGAGTTTTGAGACAAGAACGCCTATAGTGTATCTCTCTCTCTCTTTCTTTCTTTGGTGCTCTGTCACTATTCACGTTACCACACAGCCCTGAACAGCAACAAAATTATCTCGTTTTCTTTCTTCAAATGCAACCTTGAAACCATCCATTTTGCTTACCTATCAGAACCCTCGAACCCATATACTTTTCCACCTGATAGCCGCCACATAACCGATGAAACTAGACATAAAATACCTAATTTTGCTGCTGCCCAGAATCTCTGCAGCCTGTCATCCTCTGTTTCAGCCATTCAAAACTCTTCAACCCTAATTCATTCCACAAGCCCTAAATTATTTTCCACACCCTAACAAACCCCAAGATCATATTTTTCCTATCCTGAAGCCCACCAGAGCACACAGACAGTTTTGCCTAATCCATCCTTGTCACCTTGCCAATCTCTTACTTGTGTTTTGTAGTTTTTCATATTCCTCCAGTATGAAATGTTCCACTTGACTAGCAACTTTTGAAAAGACCAACTTCTTTACAACTATCTTAAGTGATGGGCAGTGCTCATTTTGATGGATTAAGAATTCATAAATGGCTTTTACTTACGGTTATTATAACTTGTTTGTTGTCCCTGACATTGTTAGTTTGTTCTCAATAGTTCTATACAGCGGTTGACAAACCAAGCTTTGAGTTCTTAGGATGGATTCTGCTAGTTATTTATTTTAGTAACTCACTTATTCCGAGGGAAAAACTGCTAACTTGTTATCCAGGATATTTAAAATAATATCAAAGTTGAATTGAACTTGTTATATCAGAAGACATTCGTTATTGCCCATAAAATTAGCTCATCAATGCGGGTGCCCGCCTCAAGGGGGGCCCGCCCTCAAACCAAATACGATAGCACTAGAAGTCATGCAGGAAGGTTCACCCTAGGGGTTAATTTGAGTGAGTGTCAGGAATTTGTTGGGCTCAATGGCACCAGGGAGTCCAGGGTTCTTGAACAACTGATAGCACTGTTTGACATTCAAGTCAAGAGGCTGTTTTTTTTTTTTTTTGATAAGTACCTAACAAGTTTGAACAAACCTGTTACAGAATTTTGGCATGTGATTTCTTTGTGTTTTTAAATTATTATTTATATTTGGTTAGGTATGTGTCATGGAAAGCCCAATATACCCATAAAAATCTTTATGCAATAGTTGATGGTACCTCAGATTCCAATGAGATTCTCAGATTTGGCCTAGATCTTCATGATACCTTCTTTGATGGCTGTTTAAGTGGTCTTGTTTTGGTTTTGGTTGCTGATATTAAGTTAAGACTTGTGCACATGATTGGTTTCCTCTCTTTTCTTTTGTTTCTTTTGCAGGTTTTATTTGAACCAAAACAATGGGATTTCCTGGTGGAACAATTTAAACAGGAATTCTGCAAATTATATGGCATGACACTTGAACCTTTGCTGAATATTTATCTGCAAGCTGGATTGTCCGCTCTAAAAACTCCGTATCCATAAATGTCCAATATAAGTTTGCTTTTTGTCTGCATTTACCTAACAAGCATCCATTAACTTCAGTGTCATAATATTTATTGTATTAGTCTAAAAGTTGAGTAGTCTGATGGTCAGGACTGTACAGAAACACCTTGGTTTTTCTACATAGATTGCACAATAAACATCAAAACCAAGGACAAAACAGCAAGCACATTTTACCTTGAGATAGATTTATTTGGAGTAAAAGATGATAGGATAATCAAAATGATATGATTAACCTAACAATGAAGCTTTTTTACCTCCTGGTATTTGGCCTCCTTCCTTTCACCATTTGCAGGTGTATTTAGATTTGTTCTTTTGCCTTGACCCGATTCAGATACTGTTATGAAGATGATTGCACCAAGGAAGACCCTCTATCGCAGGATAGTTTCCGGAAACTAGCATTGCCATTACCATACTCTAAGCAGCATCATTCAAAGCTTGTTTGCTATATAACTAAAGAGCTAATGGACACAGAGAACCCTCCACAAGTTTTGCCTAATGGCTATGTCTACAGCGCTAAGGTTCGGATTATTCTTGTTATAAGTAACTACTTTAGTTTACTATTCTGGCTTATTATTCCTTTGGCTTGACAGGCTCTTCAAGAAATGGCCAGGAAGAATAATAATAAAATCACCTGTCCGAGGTCAGGTTTTGTCTGCAACTACTCTGATCTGGTTAAGGCATATATATCATAAGTCTACATATTCAGGCCATTCTTCAAAGGGAAAAAGAAAAAGAAAAATCTTGCACCTGGATCTGTGGCTGTTGCAGTTTACTTCATCTTCTGTAGATAGCTCCTTTCTGTAAGACCACGGCAAATTCGTTTTAGAAATTTCCCGATGCCTTTACTTGGTTCATGTGTTGGAGACTTGAACAATGAACGTGTATATATATATATATGCATTTAAAAAAAAAAAAAACTCGCAATTTCACTTCAAATGTTCAAAATTAGTATAAATAAAAGTAAAGCAGAGTCGGCAATTTTAAATTGATTTGGTAATGATTCATGAGCTTTGCCTTTTGAATGATATTGGTTTGTATGCGTATAGGTGAGGTGACGGCCATTAGTTTCAATGTGAGCAAGTGTATTCTGGACCCCAATAATATTTTGAAGTATGCTTTTTAAACCAGTTCCTATTTTATTTTATTTTTTATTTTTTTGAAAAAATCCATAGTAATCCATTCTCTTAACTAGTATAAGAGGTAGAAGAGAGAATGCAATGACAAGTAGGCAAGAATTTTTATCCATATATTGAAGCTGTGTGCAGTCTCGCGACTTTCAACTGAATACGTTAAACCAGTGTCTTACTAAGTAGCATTTTGAAAATAAATGATTTCATGCACAAATTTCTCACTGGTTTCTCATCTAGCATGGCCCTCTTTATGATAAAAATGCTTTGGTAATTGAAAGCGAACTTCCTATGCTTAGCACGCCTTATGTAACCAAAATAACAATATTCCTGAGTTTCCAGTAGAATTCCTCGTGCAAATATAAATCCAATGTATTTCTTGACAGAGTTGGATTTTAAACACAAGCGTATCAGTCTTGAAGAAGATTTATTGCTTATGAAGGATTATTAATTTATTAGCAGAATAAGACCAGCGCAATTCCATAGGGGCTATGCAGCTCCATCCGCGGCCAACGCTAACAATAGATTCTTCAGAAATCCTTTTAATAAGCTCTGGAATCGACACTTGAGAAAACCTTGTGCCTTTGACATACTTCAGAGGACAATTCATTTGACTCTGGTCTCTGGAGGGAAAGATGAGTAAACCGTGAAGCCTACAAGAAAGGCTGGTCGTCCTGATTGCACAAGTCACACCATGTGTTCAATTGACATAATGTTCAGTTTTAGATCAATGTAACTATTCCAAATTGACACTTACTGTCCATACAAAGTTCATAAAGTCTCAAACAGCTATAGAAAAAATATCCATACAAAGCAGAAAAAACCTTTCACAAACGCAGGTTTTAAGTTGACTTTTGTCACTTGGGAACTGCTTTTAGTTTGACTCGCTGCCTCTTTGAGAGCCATGATTCTCGTCATCATCAACAGGGCTCCTGTCATCCCTACCAACAGGACTAGGGCTGCGACTGTGGCCATTTTCCTCAGCAGGGCTCCTATAACTCCTATCCCGGGGACCCTCTCCATCAGCATCATCAATAGGACTTCTGCTCTTTTGCCTGGGACTCCCACTGTAATCAGACCCAATGGGCTGTTTACCATCCCTCGGGGATGGGCTACCTCTATCTTGTGGGCTCCCCTCATTGGGTGAAGGACTACGCTTCCTCCCTTTAGATGGTGGTGGTGAACTCCTGTTCCGCTTAGGGCTTCGGCTGTCACGGGGGCTCCTAGATCTTCTCTCAGCCCGCTCAAGGCTTCTTTCTCTCTTCAAAGGTGGTGATCTAGATCGACTGTGAGAAATGAAATTTAAAACCCACAATGAATAAATGAAATAAGCGAGGACATTATTCTGTAACAAGAAAAATGGAATTCAATAATCAATCTATTTTTGAGGGGCTTTTTAAACAAAACAAATAGAATAATAAATATAAGTTTCACTAGTTAGTCCCTGGGTATTTTTGGATTGCATGTGACCTAAACCAAAATGTCTAGAAATATAAACGTATTTTTGGTCTCCAAATATAAATGTATGCAATCTAAAACCTTATAACTGCTTCATATACTGATGCAACCAATCCTGATAAAATGTTCATTTATGATGTCAGTTGAGACAGTACATCTTACAAGCTAGGCTGTACACTGAGGCCAGAATCTCTTAACAAGGATGAAAACAAACATACCTGTAACTACGGTCCCTGCTGTAACTACGACTTCTACCATGTCGAGGACTAAGTGACCTTGAGTAACTCCGCCCCCTTCCGAACCAAAAAATTTCTTGCTCAATAAATCAATAAATATAGAAGAGTTTAAAAGGAATTAAGCCTTTTTGAAAGTGTGACAGTACCTGACTTTCTTAGGACTATTCTTACAATTCCTTTCTATGTGGCCTCGTTCCCCACAGCGATAACACTTGTTCTTCCAGTCCCCAGCCTTGCAATCTCGAGCCCAGTGGCCATCAATTCCACAATTAAAGCAGCGCCCTGAACCAGGAGGAGGACCTCTTCCAAGATACTCACGAGATCCACCAGGACCCCGTGGCCCCTAAATGAAAGTCGAATTACATTTAGCACAATTTACTTCTACCTTTAACAATCTCCCTTCAATATCTTGAAAAAAATAATGCAGCGAACACCAAAAATGCCACTGAATTTCTTTAAGAGAGATATCTCGAATAGGCAGGTTAGATAATAAAAGTGAAAACATGACCTTGTTCTGGCTAACTCAATCATTTATTCATCGAAAAATTTGGATTAAATATGCAGACCTACCATGAGGTTGCAGGCCAAGAAATGGAACAACTAGCTGGAACCAATATCCTTTACATGACCTTTACTAGAATTTAAAAGAGTGACCAAAATGAGAAACCGCGAAATCTAGATGAAGAGGTGCAAAAACAAATCTAATCAGGTAATTTAAATTTGAAACTAAGTTAAAGAGACATAAAGGTAGATGCTGGACTTTTACATGGATAAAAATAATAAACTGCATGAAATTACTTGAATGTGACATAATCATTCACAACCAAAAAGGAGAACCTATGATGCAGAACAAAAAGTCAAATACTACCATACAATGCATGCCTCCAAAATAACACCATTAAAAAAAGTCTTACCATGAGAAAACTAGAAAATATACCCCAAGCAACATATACAAATATCGAAAAATAAATTCCATTAACTTACCCCTTTAGCAAATTCTACAATGACGCGGCTTCCATCAACATCCCGACCATTCAGACCATATATTGCATCTTCGGCATCTCGAGGATCACTAAACTCCTGGGATCAGCAGCCATGGAAAGGAAGAACAAAGAGAAGATCATACGTGCAAAACATGCATAATTTAGCCAGGAGTGATATGAATGAACCACATTATGTGATAAAAAATATATGGGAGAAGAGAGAGAGAATAGAGCAAAGTCTGAAAGTACATACAACAAAGGCGAACTCGCGCTTCATATCCACATCGCGTACTCTGCGTAAACGGGTGCCAGAAACAGTAAGGCCATCAAGACACAAGTATCGAAGGGTGGACACTTCGCCCCTCACAGATGAACTAAACACCACTTTGAGTTTGTTGCCATTCCATAAAAACACGCAATTACAATATAGAAAGACTCGCCAAATCCACCAAGGTTCACCCTCTCACCATAGACCTCCAGGTTAGGCAAAAGCCAAGAAACCTTCAAGAAGATCATTGAGTTAAACCACACAAGACACGTGGAGGGGTGCAACGTTCTCACACAGATATTAAAATGAATATTTTAAATGTCAAGCACAAAAGGGCTTGGCAAAATCCTCATTTTCTCCCACACCCAGCAACCAATGACCCTACGTCCACAACCACCATTAACCCATAAGAAATTAAAAACTAAAACTAAAGAACCGCAAATAGAAATGAGTTTTGTTCACAACACATTGCATGAGGGTAATGCAAACAGCACATTCATCCATGATTTCTCAATGATTGAGACAGAGCTATTAACACATAAAAATAACACATAAAGGTCTGTCATAAGTTCAACATGTTATTGAAGACAAGCTGGATTAATGCAAGTGGTAAAACTTGGTACTTCTCTAGTCGATGCAAGGAAATCGTACTCTACTGTAACCAATACAATAGGACTCCCGCAAGTATAACCAAAAAGGTAAGTCTTTTTTGTTACCTTCCGTATCTGCTAAAGAGGTCGTCAAGATCGCGCGACCTTGTCCTTGTTGACAAGCGACCGACATAGAGACGTGTTCCACCGTACCGGTCATCATATCGAGGCATTTTACCTACAGCAAATGAATTAGCTCATCTAGGACCAGACCAACCACCATAAATACATAAGTTTTATACACACAACTCCGAACATGCAAAAATACATAAAATATGCCAAAAATTTACTTCATTTACTCTTATCTTTTCAGCAAAATATGAAATAACTTTGCAGCTTCGAAGGTACCAAACAAAAAGCAGCTCAATGACAAAGTAAACAGGATATAGCGGAACAAATACACTATTGGAATTCCAAAAATTAGAAATGAAAGCAATTAATTTTTCACATAATCGCAAATTTTTTGGGGAAAAAAGCAGATCCACAAAATTCATTACTATTAAATATAAATCACTGAGTAATTCGTGAAATGGAATTCCGATCCAATCGAAGAAGAATAAGAGAGGGACGAGGGAAAAAAAACCCTTGGAGATACAAGCCCTAGCTCAGAGAAAGAAGAAAGGCTCAGCGGCGTACCTGACGAGAGCGAAGATTCAGAACCCTAGATTTGTTTCGATGACACGGAAAAACAGAGAGTAAGATTTATTCTCTCTCCGTATTTATAGTGAAAGGGGCTGCGGTCCTCGCGGATAAGTCTGGCTTGTATGCAGTAAAAAACCCCGTTTACTGCTTGAAATTACTAAAGAAAAGTCTGAGTCAATAGAGTATTTACTCTTAATAAAAAATAAAAATAAAAATAAAAAATGCTAGAAAAACTTTTTTTAGAAAAACAAAACACTTTCAATTTGAGTTATACCGGTGGCGGTGATACTAGAATATTTACTATAGAGTCGTTTAGAAACTGATAGGGTAGATTATAATTGATTAAATAGTAAAACAAAAATTTTAGCTTATCAATTGAATTAGTTAGTGACCAATTTGTCAACTATATATTTTTATTTTTATTTTTTTTGAAAAATGCATTTTTAATTATTATTTTTACTGCTACCACGTTAATTTGTAAATAACTTTATAATATTTTTCTTCATTTTATTTCCAGAAGTGTCACATCAACCCCAAAAGATTTATTGCCTAACCTCCATGTGACCCTAAACAAACCTCCGGGCGTGGTCATGACCACCACTAATGTATCACCGAGTGGTTCCGACCATTCTCACATGGTGGTCAAAGTGATACGGACCAAGAGATAAGGGACAAACGTTAGGAAATATAGAAGAGTGCGTGAAATGAGAATTTCTATAAAATTACTCCTCCTATATAGCTTGTGTGTAGAATCACTCCTCTCTTATCCAGCTTTGGTGATCTTTTCATTGAGCAAAGTTGTTTTGGGTTTTGCACGTGCCACTTTCACCATAAAATTTTGAATCAGGTTCTTTAAGAAATCTTCCAAAAATTGAAAAAGGAAAAACGAATTACATAGTATGAGTGATCATTGAAACTTGGACTGGCCTTTACAAGACATGTAGGATTGTCGTCTTTAATATCATGGATTCCTATTATTTATCATCAAATCAATCAATATGCATATCAAATAATAACATACCCAAATGAGGATTATATTAAATATTAGTACAAGAAATTCCAGACAACATAAACAAGGGCACAAAACCCTAAAGGTACAGTCATCCACTTCTCAAATGAATAACGGATAAGGTTTTCATCCTACCCTGACTGTAAACTAACATTTGTTCAAAATGTTGATTCACATGAATTTTTAATAGAGCATTAAAAAACATGCATTTTAAATACATGTCAATTCAATTTAACAGACTAAATTGAAATAAATTTCTCTCACCCTACCTAGAACCCCATGTATTTTAGAAAATTGTTTAAAGGACATCTTTTTACTTGCAACCAATTTACAAAAATCCAAGGTTGCTGCAGGATCGTCGTAGGCACCATATGTGGTCGTCCCTTCTAAAATAGCCTACTTTGACAAACCCACTTTTGTGCAGATCTCATGTGATTCACGACTACTTCCAATATCTGACAGCTCTCCTTTTCATCATGGAATAGTTCTGTAATCACCAATATCCTCCCAATGGTAGGCGCTTGTACTCAAGGTTGCACAGTAGTTGTTCAGCCATGCGGAAGCAGATTTGAGAATGCGAAGCTCGCCGCCGAGGAGATCCCGAGCAATTTGTTTTCTAAGAGCAAGTTTTTCACACATGGAGGAAGAGTTGACAGGCACCAACGACTGTACGCACAAACAGAAGCTCAAAACAAAGAAAACCCTTCTATTAACAAGACAAGCAATCATTGACAGTCCAACTAAACAATAAGGTAAAAACTATTAGGTCTTTACCTGGATAGCTGCATTATATTCCTCCATTATTTGAGTGATTCGTAATAACAGTATCTGATGTGCCTGGATCTCTTTGCTTCTGTTCTTCAAAGGACGTCTAGCCAGCCTGCCATCATTGTGCATGGCTTCCGAAGCCAAATCACTAAGTTCTGAATATTTGATCAAGACAAGTATTGCAGAAGTCCGTATAGATTGAGGTAATACTAGCATGTAAACAAATTACACCACATACAAGAATAATGTGATTTAAAGCACACCTTCAGGAGTGGTGCAAGATAGAACACGAACAAATGCACGAAGTGACTGTGGCAGACCTTTCCCTTTTCCTTGAGCGGACCTCACTTCCCTATATGATTTTGAGTCATTATAAAAAGATGCTTAACAGAAAGAAATCATCAGATAGAGAAATAAACTTAGACAACATGATTTCAAACGGTATTTCTTTTGGGGGCATCACGTAAAACCAAATGTTGATTACTGTGATGCAGGAAAAATGAGATACTCACAATCCACACAACAACAAACAAGTCAAAATCAAGTAACTTTCTCCAGCTCAAAGAAAACTTAAGGAGTAATATTGCAAGATATGAAAGTATATTGAATATAACAGTAAATTGCAGCAAATAGAGAACTTTGAAAATGCAAGTAACAATCATTAAGTGACCTCATAAAGTACCCACAGGATCCATTGGTCACGGCTATTATTATGCCAGTCTCAGATTAAAAAAAAGAAAGATATAGGCTCCATCAATGTATGCAATGTTCTCTTCCACAATCTATCCTGAGTAATTACAAGTATGGGATATTCTATCTGTATCTTATCACTGAAGTTGAACATCATATTATCAAAATATTACAGCTTTTGCAATCAGCTTAGAATTGTTAATTCTAATGGTAATTGGATATGTTAGACATTATAAGTTTTGCAGAATGAAGAAACATGTCTTGCTGTGCAATATGTTCAGAATAAGTCAGTTTAATTGTACTGGAAATCAGTAGTTAGAGATATTGGCACTGTTTTCAATAGGTTAAAATTTTTCTAGCTTTTGTTTGGATGACAATTAATTGGGCTGCTACCAATTCATACTTTTTTTCAAACAAAAGCACTACCATTTGTCAGTACTAGCTTTCCACTAATCCTTAAATCCAGTCTGATAGAGCTCATGAAATTACACCATCATTCAATTCATTTCATATGGCATTTCATGTTTAAGAAACAAGTATCAGTACCAACTTGATTGTGAAAGATTCCACAGAGGAATTGAAACCATTGAAATCTTTAATGGTTGGGATAGGATGTCTTTGCAAAAGTTCAATCTTCATTTCACGTAGAAGATCATCATGAGGTATGTTAAACTGGATCTGAACCTGAGAGTAGCCAAAATCATCAGTAAGAGATTATGGCCATGACAAAAATAAACAACAAAAGCGCTTAAAGTAGAATCTGCACTATATGGAAATCATCCCATCATAACAAAGACCAATAGACCTTTTTCAAATTCCCAATTTAAGACTAACCTGGTCGTGTATGTTGTATGGAAGAGAAAAGCCAAAGTCCAACATCAAGGGTAGCATTTGGAAAATTTCCGTATCTTATTAATACCTATAACAAATGTTTTAAGCGAACTCCATAATCATAACTAGGAAAAAATTAATTCTGCAACACTATCTAAGCAATTACGAAATTACATATTGACAGTATACATTTGTAAACATATATGCATTTTTTGATAAATAGAGAAATTTTATTAAAAGTGCAAAAACGCAACCCTGGACACACTGAAGGTATACAAAGGACCACCTAAGGAAGGGAAAAGAAATGTACAATAAAATCATTAAAGCTTAGAACTAAATGAGCTAAATAAGTAGCTGTCCAAGATAAAGAGAATGAAAAGAGAGAGACTTAAGCTCCTCAATCGATCTTTCTTTATCTTCGAAATTATGATCATTTTGTTCTCCTCCACAAGCACCACAAGAGACAGAAGGCACCATCTTCCAAACAACAGTACTCCGGGAGCGCCACCAGTCCACTAACAGACAAACAAATCAATCATTCGAAAGGCATAACCCAAAGCAGCTGAAGATGTATTCCATAAAACACAGAACAATCTCACAATGAAGAAGAAGATGATCCACAGACTCCCCATGTCTTTTTGCACATACAACATCTGGTAATCACAATGACATGTCTCTTTCTAAGATTGTCCAAAATAAGAATCTTTCCAAGAGCAGCCGACCAAGCAAAAAAAGTCACTTTCAAATGAGCCTTGGTCTTTCAAATGCTCTTCCAAGAGAAGGGACAAACATCATTACAAGCAAGGACCCTATAAAAGAATCTAACATCAAACTTTCCCTTTCGGAAGGAGATCCACCAAAGCTTGTCTTCCCCCACCCTTCTCCCACGAAGAGAATATAGAAGGGTGAAAAAAGAGGCCATAGTATCCAACTCCCAATCATAAGCTGCTTGAATAAAACTGACATTTCATTGAAGGGAGCCACTAAAGTAATCCATGTGATTAGCCACATAAGCATTCTTCTCATGAGCTACGACATACAAGGCCGGAAAAGCTACTTTAAGGGGCAATTCACCACACCACACATCATCCCAAAATCTTATATTGGCTCCATCTCCCAACTCAAATCTGATGTGGCTATTGAACAAGCTCCATCCCTTCTTAATATTCTTCCATAACCCCACACCATGCGGCCCAGTGGGAGTAAGAGAACACCACCCACCCCCCACACTGCCAAATTTAGCATCTTTAACAATTCTCCACTAAGCTCCTCTCTCATACTCATAACGCCATAACCACTTCCCTAACAAGGCCCTATTAAAAGTCCTCAAGTTCCAAATCCTCAAACCTCCCTCATAAATAGGAGAGCAAACCATAGACCAATTAACCAGGTGAAATTTGATTTCATCACCTAAATCACCCCATAAAAAATCACGATAAAGCTTCTCAATACGGTTGGCCACGCTAGCAGGGATGAGAAAAATAGACAGAAAGTAC
>FXXK01000323.1:0-128691 GCA_900184695.1 Betula pendula
ATAGTATTTATCATATTCACTGTTATATGTACAAATTTTAAATAATAACTATAAAATGGATTCTTATCCTTTGTTTTTTTACATGTAACTTCCGTTTTTTTTTTTTTTTTATTTATTTATTTATTTTTATATATATATATTAAAAGAAAAATGAGAAAACTGCATTTACCTCTTCTAACTAACATCTATATCGCAATCATTCCTACCAAATTTTAAAAAGTAAAAATTGACCCCCTCAAACTATTGAACACTTTTAGTTTGCCCTAAGCCAAATTAAGAATTTGATTTTAGATATTGACAATTGATTATATTTTTGTTTAGAGTAAGAACAATTGAAACTTAAGACCATGAATCAGACATTGTTTAGAGTAAAAATAAGACATTGATTTTTTTTTTTTTTACAATTGTTTTTTTAAAGGCTAATTTTTACAGTCACATCATTAAAAAATGATCATATCTATTTCAAAGAAAATAGAAAAAAACCAGCTAGGCCAATTTTACCCAAATAAGAGAGTAAAAATGTTATTTAACTTTTACCATTTAATTGGCCTAACCGGCTCCTCTTCATTTCTCACATCATCAATTTGTGTAATAATTGTATAGTAGTCTATCAAATAGTATTGTTCTGTATCTCAATGCAAAAACAATTTTTTTTTTTGTTTTTTTCAAACATGATTTTTTAAGGCTTAACCCTAACATCGATTCCAACCATTGCGGGTTTCATTTTGGACAGCTAATTGTTCTTCATCCAATCCAAATTAGTCCCAGCTTAGAAGCATCCATACAACTCAAACTCAACTTTGACAAAAAGTTTTTACTTTCATTTTCTTAAAAGCTTCGATCGATTAACATGCCCCAGCACAAACCCAGCAATATGCTGACGGACAAACTCGTGAACATAAATACATTTGTTCTCTCTTTGTAGCAACTGACGATAATGTTGGCCGGCGGCTCGCGTGTCTCGCACCACCTGCGAGAGTGCGACCCGCGCTTGGGATTAGGGTTGGGGTTTTACAGCGCGCGAGTCGTTCAGCTCTCGTGCGCGTGCCTTCCCAAGCCTTCCTCTACACCCATTTTCGCTGCGACTCATCACCGCCACCACCATCGTCGATTGCAGCGCTCAACTTCTTCCTCCTCCTTTTCTTCTTATAGCATTCACTCCAAGTCGCCTGGAGACTATCCTACACTTCCCGATTGCTTTAGGTTCGTCTCTATTCGATCGCGTTTCTAGTATTGCTTGAAATTTTGATGTTCGCGCCTCTGTTTTAGTGGCTGAGAAAATGCGGCATAAGAGGGATGAAAATGTCGGCTTAATTATACAATTCCATTGCTTCCTGATTGTTCTAGGTGCTGTTCTATTCGATTTCGTTTTCATTGGTTCGACTATTGCTTTGTCGTCTGCTTGGTTGCTAAGAAAATGTGGAGTGAAAAGTAATTCAGATTCATACACAAGTACACATTTATATATGGTTGTCACTCATGCAAGATGCAATAGGGCCTTCAATGTTAAACCTTTTAGGAGTCTTACGGACTGGTGCACAAGTATCTGGAGAAATTATTAAAAACAGTAGACTGTCGAAACTACATGAAAGGATCTAATGCCGAAATTGTTAAGTAATTTCCTATTCATAAACACATGATGGGAGATATTCTAGGGGCTCGATAAGACTGCTCGGAACTTAGAATTTTGTAGGGGCTTGAAAACAGTAAATTGTTGGGCACTAGATGTAGATCTCCTAAGTATCTGTTAGGGCAAAAATATTCTTCGTCAGCTTAAATTAATTAGTTGTTGATCTTTAAGTGTTTAAACAAAATGTTGCAAATAAAAACAGTTTTTTTTTTTTAATGGTCTTCTTTCCCATTAGAACCATATAGTTTGGCTGATATGTGGAGTCCACATAAATTGAGCCTTAACATGTAAAAGCAATTGTAAGAAGAGAATTTTCATATCAGACCCAAATAATGACATCTACGATTCTGTAACTACAATTTAAAGTATTTGCAAAACAGAAGATCCCTCTTTGGTTGTTGAAAAGGTTTAATGTAAAATCATTACACTATAAATCTAATCCATATATATATATATATATAGGTTGCTTCTCATGTTTTGGTCAAGAATCTGATTTGTTTCTCTTTTTGCAAAGCCAACGAGAAGAGGATCACGAACTTCCATCGGAAGGATTGTCTCCAGTGGCAGGTTTCTTTCATCCCGTTTTATCCGTTCTCCTGTATTTATATCCATATATATAACTAATGCTTTTAATTATTTAATACTGTAAATGGAAAAGCAATCATGCTTTAGAGCATTTTTTTCTTTTTGATTTGGTTGAACTCTTTCTAGTTGTTTCTCCATGTGCCTTAATAGTGTTTGCTGACATCAGTAATATGGTAAATTTATAGTTAATAGTTTTTCTTTTTTGAAATTTTCTCCTGACCATTAACTAGGTATTTCTTATTTTTCTAGCAATGCAAAGAGATTTTTTTTAGTAAGTTATACGGGAAGGTTTATTAACTCCTATAATCTTCTATTATTATCAAATCAAATGCATGTGGATCATAACATTTTGAGCAGTAGGAATGAAAATAGTTTTTTTTTTTGTTAGTTTATATGCAAAAGTTTTATTAACTCCTGAAAGCTATCCCTTTTTAGAATCAAATGCCTATGGATCACATGTTTTAGACTTTAGATTTGTTGAGCCATTATCAATAAATAACAGATGATGTGGAGCATTTGGGGTTTCAAATGCATTTAGTGATCTATTCATGCCACTTGAGGCTTTGTACTTCATTGACATGAAGAGGCTATGATGATGAAGCACTCAACATTTGAAAAGTGCAGTATAACCAAACGGAAAAAGTTAACATGTTTTTTGCACCATTAAATTTGGAGTTGCTTCGTGCATTTTAAAATTAATTTGTGATGTCTCAGTTCAAAATAACACATCAATTACTAGGATAAGAGCCTTGTCTGCAAAATTGAACAGGTGAGTCAGTATGATTTTGTTGACCACAAACATAGTGCTTTGCTCTTGATTTTGTACTATCCTGGTGCTCTGGAGACTAAAAGCTTAGGAGATGGAATTAATGAACTATATTACTTCACTCAAGCTAGATGTGATCTTTTTAATAAGTAAAAAAGAAATGATTATGTTTTATAAGAATAACATATCTGGAATATATGAGTATCTGAATAATGAATGAAACTTATAGAATAGTATAGGTATTTGTTCAATGCCCTTATTGCTCATTCATTGAATATCCTTGAGAACAATCAACTGGAAAAAATTGTATTTGAAACCCTAAAAACAAGGTTTTGATGAAGTGAGGGAAAGATAGGAGCTAGTGAAAGATAAGAGTGCTTTAACTCTTCAGGTAGAAGACTTTTCATTTCACAATTGAGAGGAGAGCAACGAAATGGACATTTTTGCACACCGTGGAGATCTCTCTTTCTCTCTGCCGAACATGTGGTATCTAATAAATTTTCTCAAGATTGATTTAAAATGAGGACCAGTCTCTCTCAGTCTGTCCAAGTAAAAGTGAGTTGGATGCGAAGTTGTTATTGTACCCTGATATAGTATGTTAGCAGTCCTCTATATCTCTTTCCATACATACATACCTATATATATGTATAAATATTCCCAAGAAATATAATCAATGGGTCCATTGTTATCATTTCTAGGAGGAATTGTAGCATTGGGAAAGTTCGATGCCCTTCACGTTGGTCATAGAGAACTTGCTATAAAAGCAGCAAAGGTTGGGCGTCCATTTCTTTTGTCATTTGTTGGAATGGCAGAAGTACTTGGTTGGGAACCTAGGTATGGATATTATTTATCTTTATTAATTGTTTATTGGAAGTCTTCTTTCTCTATGATTTGTGGAGTAGTTGTCAATTGCCTTTGCCCTTGTACTTATTGGAATTTTACTGATGAGGCATAAAAAAAAGTTGGCTTTGTATCATGTGGAAGTAAAACTGGTTGAAGTACGACTATTTGCATAATTTTGTGCATCTATAGTTGATAAAGCTTTGCCTTTGTGGGTTGAAACATTCCTATTTTCCAGCAGAAAAGGGTTAAGAAGTGATCTAAATTTGAGGCAGAGTGGTGGATATAACTTTACAACTTTGGGATTTGGTATGGGATAGCTCAAGAGACGAATTATTAGCATCCAAGTAAAGAATAAATGCATTACCAATTTCATTTTATTGGTTTTCTAGTTCTGGGATTGGTAACAAAGTTCTTGACCTATTCATTTTGGTTATGCTTTATACAAGTTTGTGCTTATTTCCTATGGGATGTGAGTTGGTGATATACCTATATCATTGTTTTGAATTACTTCACTTCTAAGAAAGAAAGAATACTAGTTATACTTTTCTTGAGAATGAATGCATGAAAGATTGTTGGAACACCCATGAGAAAGGCATGGTGGTGATCGTAGTTTTCTTATCCTGATCATGTTGACAAGGGATTTTAGGCACTCAATTTTGGTAGATGTGGATCTAAAGAAATCTTAGTCATGTTGAATGAAAATCTTTCAATATTCTCTTAAAAATCATATTTGGGATATAAATGGAGATAGCATAGAAGAGGTTTTGTCTGTCCTCATCTTTTCTACTTTAGATTGTGTTGCTAGAGGGTTTTACAAAGCATGTAATGGACTTCTTCAAGGAGATCATGTAGCCATTATTGTTTAGGTTGGCTGCTTGTAATTCTTAGATTGATTTTTATGCCCAAGGAAGTATTATCTTGTACTAAACAGATCCCTTTGGTACCAAATTACCATCCCTGGGTAAACTAACTATCCAAAATGATCCTTGCCGTCTTTATGGTAGAGGGAAACTGTTAGACCTCCACATCAGCACCTCTCTCCATGACACAAGGCATAATCAATGAGTTAGCCATCGTGTTGCCACTTCGAGTGTTGAAAAGGCCACGATATTAATGAAAGACATGCCTGCATCAAATAAAAAGGCAAAAAAAATTACAAAAAGTAAAAAGTACAAAAAAAGGGGTGGTGGCCTCCATAGGGCGGCAGCCATTACCTCTCATGGCATAATCGATGAGTCAACCAACCTTGTTGCCACGTCAGACTATACACATCATTGTTATGTCAATCAAAAAGGTCATGTCATTAATGAAAGACATGTCAGCATCATATAAAAAAGCAAAAGAAATTACAAGAAAAAAAAACAAAAACAAAAAGGGTTGTGGCCACCATAGGGTGGCAGCTGCTACCTCTCATCTGCAAGTGGTGGCAATCTTGCATAGAGGGGTGGTTCCCTTTATTTGTGAGGGACGGCAGCCCTTCACATCTGGTAGGGGCGGCCACTCCTTAGATCAACAAGGAGCGAGCACCCCTCACATCTGGTAGGGGCGGCCACTCCTTAGATCAACAAGGAGCGAGCACCCCTTACATCTGCACGGGGCTGTAGCCCTCCCACATAAGGGGTGGCCACTTGATATGAGGGGTGGCTGCCCCTACCAAATGTGAGGGGGCCACCGGCCCTTTTCTCTGCTTTTTTATTTGATTTTGACGTGTGTCAACAAAGTTTGCTGACTCTTCGATTATGCCATGTGTCATGCGGAGAAAGGTGTTGACATGGAGGTTTAACGGTCTCCCTCTACCATATGGACGGTAAAGGTCATTTTGAACAGTTAACTTACTCCATGGATCTGCAGGATAATTTTGGTACCCAAGTTATTTGTTTGGTACAAATGCAAATCCCAGGGATCAGAACAATAACTTTTCCTATTTTATTTCTAAAACACACAAATATTATAGCTATTGAATCTTAGTGATGTAAACACAGCCCTAAGATTTGGAGATTAGGATTTCTGAAAAAATTAATAGAGGTGGGCTAAAGGCTTTAGAATTAATCTTCACGGTGAATGATGAGAGTTTAACAATAATGGATGTTACAAGACTAAAAGTTAATTATATTTTAAAGGATTTCATGGGTTAAATTAAATTATTTTTACCTCTTTTTCAAGTAAATAAGTTAAAATTTACAAAATGAAGCCATTTTGGCGTACAACCATCAATAACCTTAAAAAAGTTTCAGGATATTTTCTTCTTTTTCTTAATACTCATGCTATGCTTAATACAAGGAATAGAGTGACTTGTCTAATGGGAAGTATATATTGTTTGTCTTAATGTTTTAAGGAAAATCATTTCTTTCATTTGCAATGCCCTTTGCCCGTATACATTCTTCCAGATGTTCAAGCTTTGAACACCAATAAGTTAATTGATTTTTTTTTTTTTAATTAAAAAAATTACTTTTGAACAGGGCTCCCATAGTTGCTAAATGTGACCGCAAGCGAGTTCTTTCCTCTTGGGCCCCATACTGTAATGACATGGCTCCAGCAGAGTTTCAAGTTGAATTCTCCAGTGTTCGCCATCTAACTCCACGACAATTCGTTGAGAAGTTATCAAAAGAGCTTGGAGTAAGTGGAGTTGTCGCAGGTAAATATAATTGAGAATTCGATTGTTCATTTTGTTGTATCATTTATGAGTCAGAAATTCTCTTGATGGCTAAATTAGATGTCCTCATGGGAAATTTTGTAAGGTGAAAATTACCGATTTGGATACAGAGCTGCTGGTGATGCATTAGAGCTGGTGAGGCTGTGTGAGGAGTATGGTATGGAGGCTTTCATAATAAAGTCTGTTATGGACAAGAACGAATATGCCAGAAATTTAAATGCCAGTGATTCAAAAGAGAGAGGACAAGTCTCATCTACCCGTGTTCGCCGTGCCCTTGCTGTAGGGGATATGAAGTATGTTTCCGAGCTTTTAGGTCGTAAACATCGTCTTATATTGAGGGCAAAGGATGAGGAAGGATTGAGTAGCAACGGAAGTAGGGTGTCAGTCCCAAAGTCGTGTTTGTTAAATCTAGCACCAAAGGAGGGTCTATATGAGAAGTGTACCATTGTTGTTGGTGAGGAGAAAGTAGTAGCTTGTAAAGTGGTTATTGACAATACACATGTCCATATTGAAATGGATGAGGTAGGTATATGTAATATTGTTGGTAATCAAGACTTGCGGCTCTTACGTATTGAATTTGGCGATTCAGTTTAATACATTTTCTCTCATCTGATTGTCCTGTACGCTCTTTCATTCTGGAGCTACTTCTTGAGTTTCCACAGAAGATAGGAGTATATGAAAAGTGGTGTATAAAGCAGAGCAGGTTCCTGTGTCTGAAAGCAATCTTGCCAAATAATGGTATTCTTAGAGAACTTGTATAAAAGTTAACCATAATGGTTCCTTATTCTCTAAAACGATATTTGTATAGTTCTATTAAGTGGAGCATAAAGCAAGCTTTAGGTGCCTGATTGCCAATTTGTGCCATATGAGAATTTATGGTAAGTGGTAGAGCTCAACTTTCTGAATTATTCTTGCTTGGTACCATAAAGTAGGCTCCCATGGATATGGATGTGATTTTAAAGAATGTACGTGAGAATCAAATACGTTTTAGACACATGTTAGTTTAATAAATCAAATTACAGAATTTTGTCAACTCAGTTTCAAAAAGTAATTGTCCTTTTCTGTGGTCAGGTTTTTTAGACAAAACAAAATTCTCGAATAATAGTAATTTTTTAATAATCAGATTCCTTCTTATTGCTTTCTTGAATATTTCCAAATAAAATATACAAAATTTCCTTGTTATTAATAACAAACATCAAGAACATATGAAATAATAATAATAATAATAATAATATTTTCATTCTCTACGTGCTCTACTTTTTCATTATTTTTTATTCTTTTTTGAATTCCCAAACACAATGGAAAGCTTCAAAAGTGGGTATATATCCACTTTTCCATTTTTGTTGCTTTTTAAAGATATGCATAAATTACAATCTGACTCGGACTGAAGAAGGATTTGATTCGGCTTAGGTGCAGTAAAGAATTTGGAATTAAATCTAGATTGTTAAAACAACACTTAAGCCAAATTGGAAGAAGAATATATGCACATTAAATGTAACATCCCGGTTGGGAAGATGATTAATATACCTTTTTTTTTTTTTTTTTTCTAATTTAATAGGGGGAAACGGGCTTAAGGAGGGGGGGGGGGATCGATGATTAATATACTGAAGAGTATGTATATAATAAAAGAACTCATGAGTGTTAAGTCTCGTATTAATGTTTTATTAAATGATATTGGGTTGACTAATGCTAGGAACTATTTTTTTTATCATATTTTCATCCTCCTAAAATTGATGTGATTATTAAAAGCATCATTATATTTGAGATGATTCATTATTAGATTTTGATTTAATAGTAATTTTAAAAATTACATCAGTTTTGAAATAATGAAAAGATGATAGAATAAGATCCCTAGCATTACTCTATTGGGTTTTATAAACGATTCTAAAGAATTTAAATTACAACTTCACTAAATCTTTTAGAATGTGATAGTAGAGATATAATTAGGACCACCCCTTTGCCGTTACACTAAAAAAAAAAAAAAAAAGAGAGAGAGAGGTCGTTTGCACCAACCTGCATCCATCCAAAACTTCTTTAAAAAAAGTCCAAAATAGATGAACAGAATCTTTATGGGCACGAGCATTATACGTAACAACTGTCAGGTACTCCATTCCAATATCCTATTCTTTTCCACGGAACATTTTATCAGGATATCCTCTTATAATATTACGGGATTTCTTCTGCATTGTATAATTCTTTATAAATTTTTTGATACAAAAGATTAAAATGTGGATTATTTATGTAGAACTTAAAGAATATATATGTTTAAGTTGAGCTCTATCATCTACTTAAAATACAAGATAAAACTAATATATCTGGGGCTACAGATCATCTCCTTCTTGCGTGAGAGGGCGTCCTCCAATATAAATTTAGAGGAGTTGGGGAATCTCAAGCCCACATGGTTAGAAGTTGAGAAAATCCAAGAAGTCACAATTTAATTGCGTAAACATAATAAATATAGTAAATATTGATTGATACACTAATAATCTCGATCAGTTGAGAATCTGAGATTTGAAGACATCTAATCCCACAGCCGCACGTAAAAGCAGACAATCTCCAATTACAATCCTCATTCCTCAATATATATATAGGAGGGACAAATCTGTTTCATTTTTCATTGGTTAATTTGTTCGACAAGAAGACACAAACTACAAAAAGTTTCCTCTAATCAATATCAGGTCAGTTCATCCTCCTCCTCTCTCTCTCTCTCTCTCTCTCTCACTCTGTTATTTCTTTCCATTATTAACTATTTGCTTTTCTCTACGGCCTCTCTCAATTGGGTATCTAACTTTCTATTGTCAATGGTGTGCGTTTTTCATTCTATCTTTATCTGAATTTGATATACCCGTTTTTTGCATTAGCGATTTCTGGGATTCTTTGCCAATCTTTTCAATTCCATACATGCTAGGGTTTCCGGTTCAATTAATTCCCTACCGATCTAAAATTTGAAATTTTGAAAAAAAAGAAAAAAAAGGAAAAGGAATTACGTGCTCCATGACCGAGTTCCCGTTCGACTCGTTTTCCTATCGGAGACGGAAACGGAGATAGGGGCAAAATGGTCATCTAACCACTCAATAACGTTCACGTCAGATTCGTTCCCTTGGCGTAACCGTCTGGGTTAGATTCGTTACCTTGTTAATCCAGCTCATCTCTTCTGGAATCTGGAAGGACACAGACACGGATACGGATGTGGGTGGGCTTCGGGTTTTCTTGATTGAAAGGGACAAACCTTCCTTTCATCTCCCCTCCGGTTTCGGTACAAGGTCTCCCAACTTTACCGGAGGACACGTCGGTCGTCGCTGTCGTGTTCCCCACAGAAAATTGACCCGAAAAGAGTTGCTTTTCAACACATTTAAGTAAAACCCACAATACGTGGCGTCCTTTGATTGGTTCCTTTTACCGGCAGGCTTTGTTGGACGCAGTTTAAGCACATGCTTTTTGTTGGTTATTTCATTCATTTCCTTGACTATTGTATTGTAAAAAGACTTTCTTGCAGGAACGCGGTCGCAAGTAGCGATTTTGACCCAATAAGGAAAACGAAGGTTCTAGGTCGGTGCGTCCATATAGGGAGAATCGGGCTGTCAAGAACATTTGGCAGCCCGATTATTTTGAATAAATACAAACACCCAGGTAAGAATATTTTAAACGAATATGCCCCACTTTTGCTATATTCTTGCGTTGCTCTTATAGTCGAATATACTAGCTGCTAGATTCTTGTGTGTGGCCGACTCTTTCTGATTCAAATCTGATACATTGGTTATTATTTTGGTCATCATTATATTCGAACTCATAATTATACTCCAACTAATTTGGGCAGGTGGTTCTCATTCTGATTTTGGGCTGTTTGGGTCTTCACCTAACCCAATTGCTTTGGTTATATATGAGGTTTGGTTGGTATTGGTATGAGAGATTTTGAGCTGTGTTTCCAATATGGGTTCTTTGTCAGGAATCTTTCAACGACCTCTGCTTGCGGCGGCTGCCGTTGCTGTAGCTTCTTTTTCTTCTGATCTTTCTGATAAACTGCCATTCCACAGATCCTCTGATACTTGTTCTACATCAGTTTTAGCGAATTCGACGGCTTGCGATTCCTTGCAAGAATCAAAGCTATCATGGGTTTCTCATATCTCGGTTTCTAAGCTTTCCAACTTGTCGTTTTTGACTAGAATTCGAGTGCCTGTTCCTAACGTTAACTTCCGGGTTCCTGGTTCAGGCCGGGATTTTGTTCCCAACTTGGTCTACTCTTCTGTTGCTTCTTCTCCGCTTCTTCTTAATTTGTATCAGTCTGCGGATTTGGCAAAATCTCCAAAGCCAACTGCATATGGGCAGAGTATATCTACCTCGCCCTCTGATGTTATGTATAGATGGCATTTACCGGAGCCAGATGCCATAGATGTTTCCGGTACTTCTGATTGTTCTTCGGCAAAGTCTAGAACAGTGGTGGTTTTGCTTGGATGGTTGGGAGCAAAGCAGAAACATCTTAATAGATATGCAGAATGGTATGCTTCGAGGGGGTTTCATGTCATTACTTTTACTTTTCCAATGGCTGAGATTCTCGGTTACCAGTTTGGTGGGAAAGCTGAAGAGCATATAGACTTGCTCGTGAACCATTTGGCTGATTGGTTGGAAGAGGAGCATGGAAAGAACCTGGTGTTTCACACCTTCAGCAACACCGGATGGTTAACGTGAGTTTTCCCTCTCGAACATGCACTGACAGTTTTCTTATTTTTGCACTCAATGGAATCATTTTGCTTGATTTTTGTTTGGATTTTTCTTGTAAACAGGTATGGGGTCATTTTGGAGAAGTTTCAGAAACAGGATCCTTCTTTAACAGGAAGGATTAGGGGTTGCATTGTAGATTCTGCACCAGTTGCAGCACCTGATCCGCAGGTAATTGGTACTCTCAGTTGTGTGACAGGTTCTTGTTCACATGATCAATAAGACATACTCAAATGAGGGGGAGGAGTAGACTTTGTCCCTAGCATCCCTTTGTGTGGCAATCATAGCCTTTCGTGTGCAATTAAGAATGTGTGGCCATGCTTTGCACATGACTGTTGAGTTAGTGTTTTTTTCTCTTCTTTAAACCTATAATCCTTGGAACAGCTGACCTAATATATGAGACCTTTCCCAAAGCATATATGGACATCCATGGAAAAGTTAACCTATATGCCAGCTGTTTTTACTTGTTGTGTGGCCTTGGTTGCAATATATGTCCTATGTCTTGTGCACTGTGTCCTAGGCATAACTGTGTTAATGTTGATTGTTTTAGATGCTTCTTTTGTTGTTGTTGCTTTCAATTGTACATTGTCACTGCCTTTTAATATTGGAAACTGCCCTTTTCTTTATCAATAAATTGATAGATTGGTATTTGGAATTATCTTTGTTTCTCTTTTTCTGGGGGAAAGAGGACGCTATGGTGTGTGGAGATTATGATTTCTTTCTTCCGATTTCTCATTTAGAGTTTTTTGAATGGATCTATGTGTTTGTGTTTATATTTTCGCAGTCTGAGTTCCGGACGAATGTGCTGGGCAATCTTTATTTAGTCCTTCTTTTCTTCTGTTTAGGTCTGGGCTTCAGGTTTCTCTGCAGCGTTTCTGAAAAAGCGTAGTGTTGCAACAAAGGGAAGTATTAGCTCAAATGAATCAGGCATGGAGGTATTGGTTGGCAGCAATCAAGCTGTGGAACTTAAACCTGCAGTGGCTGAAGCAGCTTTGCTAGTAGTTCTTGAGAAGTTCTTTGAGGTGGTTTTGAATCTTCCTACAATTAGCAGGTAGTTATGCTTCGCTAAAATGTCTCTGCTCTATCATTACATAAGCTTGTAAAATGCCTCATCAGCTGGAAAAGTTGTTAAAATTTTGTATGACTTAGGTAATATTTTCTAGGTACAACTTAGTCAATCAAACATGAGGAGACAGAATTATGCATATTAAATTAGAAAAACGTCATTTCATGAATTTCTTTTATTATTTTGTAGAGATGATATGTAGGATCATCCTCTCTCTCTCTCTCTCTCTCTCTCTCTCTCTTTATATGCAAAAATTGATTAGCCTTTATCAATAGTCAGTATAATCAATACGCTGGGCTTGACTATCTTTCAACTCTGGAATTCTTTTTGTTGCATCACAGGAGGCTTTCTGATGTATTGGGCATGTTATCATCGAGGCAACCAAGCTGTCCACAGTTATACATATATAGCTCTTCCGACAGAGTTATTCCAGTAGGTTCCGTGGAATCATTCATTGAGGAGCAGCGGAAGGCTGGGCATGAGGTCAGGGCCTGTAACTTTGTGTCCACACCTCACGTTGACCATTTTAGACATGATCCGAAACTCTACACTCTGCAGCTGACCCAGTTTTTGGAGGATTGTGTGCTTACTTGTTGCAAGCGTTCCCAATAGTCAAAGCTCATTGTGTCACTAACCATGAGACTTAATTTTTTTTTTTTTTGAACCACAGTTTATACTTGCTACAGCTCATAACTTATTCATTGACATTGATGTAGAGGTTGCTGAAAGCAATCGAAAGTAGTTTTAGCATTCTGTTCTTCTTTACTTTGTTCTTAATTTACAATGTAAAAAACAAATACATCATCAACAGGTTTATATCTCTCATTCAATGCTGAACAGAGTTTATCTGATATACACAAGTTATATCTCTCATTCAATATGTAAAAAGATGTTATCTAATTCTCAGCCCGCAAGTCAACCTTTATTTTATCCAGTACAAGCCACTTGGGGTTCTAGCGGCAGAAGGTTTTTCATGTCATTGACGTCAACAAGAGTTGGTATAAAAATTAATTGCAGTTGTTTGCAGGTCAATTTGTTTGGCACGTTGTATCACTCACTTTCTTTTAGTTATTGTCCTTAAACAAGAATGTCATTGTCGATGTCGGTGGTACTATAATTTTTATTGTAAGGAGTTTTATGAGGGATATTGAAGTTTTTATTATAAGTCACAAAAATACTAAAATGTAAATTATCACGAAACAGTGTAAATAATATTTATCATATTTATAAATTAATTAATAATTTATATAATATTTATCATGTTAGCCATTAAAATATAAATTATTATGCGATTGTTCCTGGCATTCATTTTCATAAAATTTGAATTGTATCATAATTTTGTAAGAAAATTATAATAAAAGTGAAGCATTTTTCTAACATACATCGAAAGTGGGAATCAAATCGCACTAAATTCACTAATCAAAGGTTCCAAAACAGTAGTTAATTTTCTTCCATCTCTAAAAATCGAGGGTTTCATTCAAACAACGAGGAATTCACCGCACGAGCATCATAATGGATGAAAGAGAAAAGAAAATCAAAAGGTTAAGATCATATGGAATATGGCATCATGAGTATACTTGGGAACCAGACAAGTCCACCAACAACAATGTTACAACAATGATGGAATGATAGAGACCGACCACCCTTCTAAGACGAAACCACGACAATGCCCCCGGAACCACCATAGCTCACAGTACACCCACCACCGAGGACATTTAAGTAACTTCACTACTCAAAGAACGCTAATTTGTACTCTCCACAGCCTCCCCCCCCCCCCCCCCCACCATCTTGGAGTCAATTAAGGAAACCCTAATCCTAATCTCCCCCAAAAATTAGGGTTTAGGGTTAGGGATTAGGGGCGCTGCAAGCCATGGCGTGGAGCGTCTGCATCAACGAAATCCTGACGGAAGACGAGCTGCGAGCGATTCTGTGGAGGCTGGGGAGCGAGAAGGACAAGGAGGCGTTCGGTCTAGTCTGCAAGAAGTGGCTGTACCTGCAGAGCACGGAGAGGAAGAGGCTGGCCGCGCGTGCCGGCCCCCTCATGCTCCGCAGAATGGCCGCCAGGTTCTCCAAGGTCGAGGAGCTCGACCTCTCTCAGTCGCCTTCCAGGTCCTTTTATCCTGGGGTTACGGACTCCGATCTCTGTGTTATTGCCGCTGGATTTAGGTGCCTCAGAGTGCTCTATTTGCGCGATTGCAAGGGTAAGCTTTCAGTTCGTTTCCGGGGATTTTTTTTTTTTCTTACTGAGAAATAAAAGGGCATGGAACTTGTATGGTATATGTAATTGTGCTTTTCTGCTCGATTTGTAGAGTTGCAATGGTAATTTTCATGGGTTTTTGTTGTTTTTGGGTTTAGTGGGTATTTGGAATTTGAGTGGTTGGTTGAGTTTCGTTTGTTTGATTAATTTCGAGTTTATATTTGTATGAGAACAAAAGGGTCTGGAACTTATAACGGCGATCTCCTAGGTCTACTTGTTAACTTTGGGGAACTTAATTGATCATTTCAGTTTGTTTGGAAAGCTTTGGTTGTTCGAGATTAGTGAATTTGTGGAATTGGAATAGGTATTTCATTTTGTTTGATGGGTCTTGATTTGTTCTGGGTAAATCTTTGCTTTTACTCAAGAAAAAAGTGTGGAATTTAGCTTTAACCGGTATTTATGAGTGCTGAATTTGCAGAATTGTGCGAGCATTTTTTCCGGGATTCAATTGTTTGGGAGGAGTAAATTTGTGGAAATGGAATGGGTAATTTGTTTGTATCTGAGGCGAACATTTGTTTTACTGAGAAATAAAAAGTATGGAAGTTAGGTGTAATAGGCATTTGCAGTTGCTCAATTTGATCGGAAATGTTTTTCTGTTTGATTTGATGGGAAAATGTTTCCATCGCATATTTTTACTGCCTCTGTCCCATAGCGTGAGGTAGTTGAATTTGCATATATATAATTGATAGTTGGAGCACACACAGGGAAGCAAAATTTGAAGCAGACTTAGTGCTACATAGTTGTGTATGTCTTTATCTAGATAGCAACATAGTAGGTAAAAGGAAGGCCGGAGTACTATGGTTTGGAGCATCAGAGAAATTTGCTTTGAAACATTTATATCTCTCTCCTACCTTGTTGCTGGTTGGGCTTGAGGTTCCAAACTTTTGCTTGAGTTCACTAGCTATCTTTGAGCTTCAGTTCAATAACTTTTGTGATTGATATGCATAAAATGCTATCCTGTTTGATTTCTAAGAGAAGAGATCAGTCCCTTGAAATTAAGAATATTGTCTTTTATGTCGATGGAGTTTGCAGAGAATTTCACATCATATTAATTGATTTTAAGAAGACGACTGTTCATGTGGTTTGATTGGGTTCAAGATATGGTTTGGTGGTTTTTATTGCTGATGAAACAGCTCATTGTAGCTAATATTGAATTTCCAGTTTTGATGTTCAATTGTTCTTTAATATCCTGCCATTTTTATCTGGGGTTAAATCCTTTGTTTTCTCTTTGAATATATTCACTTGATGAAATGTTTTTTCACTGTTTACTTATAGGCTTATTTCTTCTTAAGTTAGATGAAACATGCTTAATTAGGGTTTCCTTTGTTATTGCTCTTTCTTTGTTTTGCAGGAATTACAGATGCTGGCATGGTTGAAATTGGACGTGGTCTCTCTTCCCTACAACGCTTTGATGTATCCTCTTGCAGGAAGTTAACTGACAAGGGATTGTCAGTTGTTGCTGAGGGCTGTTGTGACCTACGAAGCCTACATCTTTCTGGCTGCAGATTTGTTACAGACAAATTATTACACGCTCTTTCCAAAAAATGTCATAATCTGGAAGAGTTGGGGCTGCAGGGATGCACCAATATAACCGATTCTGGACTCACAGATCTTGTAAATGGGTGTCAACGGATCAAATATTTGGACATTAACAAATGCAGCAACGTTGGAGATAGTGGGGTTTCAAGTGTTTCCAAGGCTTGCTCATCTTCTCTTAAGACGCTCAAGTTGTTGGATTGCTACAAAATTGGGGATGAGTCTATATTGTCCTTGGCAAGATTCTGCAAAAATCTTGAGACTCTAATTGTAGGTGGCTGCCGAGACATCTCTGATGAGTCTTTAAAATCACTTGCTGCTGCTTGTAAAAATAGTCTGAAGAACTTGCGGATGGATTGGTGTTTAAATGTCTCTGATTCTTCATTGAGCTGCATCCTCAGTCAGTGCAGAAACCTAGAGGGTCTCGACATCGGGTGCTGTGTGGAGGTGACAGATGCTGCTTTTGAGGGTTTAGGCACTAGAGAAATTGAGTTGAGTTTGAAGGTATTGAAGGTTAGTAACTGTCCAAAGATCACAGTGGCAGGAGTAGGTGTGCTTTTGGACAAATGCAACTCTCTGGAATATCTGGATGTGAGGTCATGCCCGCATATTACGAAGGTGGGTTGCGATGAGGCTGGATTGCAATTTCCTGCATGCTGTAAAGTGAACTTTGCAGGGAGTTTATCTGAACCTGATGTGTTCGTTTAGGAGCCTTCATTTGAACAGTTGCGTCCTAGAAAAATTCTTCCCTTTAAATCTCTCAAACAGCAATCACTGCTGCCAAAAGCCTGACGGGTTACTGCAACTGGTGAGGGTTAATCCTTCTGTCATTCCTGTTCATCTCCGTCTTATGTCTGGGGTTAGACTTGGGAGTATTTATTGGGCTTGTATATTTTACATGTATGTATGTGTTGCGTGTACATTGTCTTTTGATCGCCCTTTTCTTTTTGTTTTTTTTTTTGAAATGAGATCGCCCTTTTCTTTGAACTATGAAATAATGTCGTAATTTGTTCCCTGGTCAGGATTGGATATTGGCCTAATAATGTAATTATGAGCCTGTTGCAAACAATTATCTCATTTTATGTCCTAGTTGTCTGTCTCTAACAAGGCTAGCCCCTTTTGCCTAGTTGGTCCTGGTTGCCCGAATCAGCTTTCAAGAAGTTGGTGCGAGCAACTTTGTTACCTAATCTTAAGCCCCGTCAAGAGATGCTGGTCGAACTTGATTGTGTCAAAGCTAAATTGATGCCTCTGAATGTTGGTACTGCTGCACGCTAACAGCCTAACAGCTAATAGAGACAGAGTTGACAAACATGTATGGGCTTAAGTATGATGTTTACCAATATGAACAGGAGGCATATACCAGAATAAAGGAAATTTGCTGTTTCTGAGGACTATCTCCCTGGGATAAATGGCATCGGGAAGCCTTCAACTGTTGTCTCTTTCTTTGACACCAAGTAACTGCTTCAAGACTTTCTCTAACCCATCTAATTGAAGAATTCTAGCCCCCAAGCTTAACCTTTTTGGTTTGTGCTCTGCAATAACTGATGTAGACTCTCAGTATCTAGGAAGAGATACTAGCTAAGGTAGATCAAACCTTAATATCTGCAGTTGTATTTATAGGTGTAAAATATGTTAAAATGTTTTTAAAATTATTATAATAATACCTGTATGTCTTCCGTTTGGGAATATTTTATAATGAAAAGCATTTAAGAGTCTTGGGAGAGGAGAGTATCATATGGAAAAAAGAGAAATAAAGAAGACATTTATAATGCAAACTTCCGCAAAGCTATTGCTTTAAAGTACTACTTAGCACGAACTATCGGAGCTCGAGCAATCAAATCATGATTGTTAATCTAATAATAGTTATGTTTTGCAATTATTTTTGCAACACTAATCTTATTGCTAGAATATAACCTCTGAAGATGTTCTGATTTGATTTCGTTTTGTACAAAACACAATCAAACATCAGAAGTGTTTCAGGGCTCTATTGTATCATGGAGAAGTATTTACTATCAACCAAGGCACATTAATTATTCATAATTGGTTGGGGCAAATAACTTCTTAAAGAAAACAACTTTGTAACTTACCTTAAAAGAAATATGGTTGAAGTTTTTGCACTAACAAAATTGTTGGTGAATCCTAAATTTTGGTTTCCGAGTAGTCTACGGTTCACTGGCAAGAATAAAGGCACTTGACATACAAGATGGGGTGTTAGGTTGCTTTGAGAAAAGGTTTTGTAGAAAGCTCCAAGTCTTCTTTTTGAGTGATTTTTCAAGAATTAGGAGAAAGGTGGTATGGGTATTTTGAACAAGTCCATTCAATTTAAAAAAGAATATCAGCCACACAGTTGAACTTAGGCTGTTCTATTTACTATATTTTGATGGTAAATGACTCTGATATTCATAATTGTTTCATAATTCGGCCCATAAAAATATCTTATGGATTTTGTGCTTTGAAAATGGATTTCTCTTGTTATGAATAACAGAAATAGAAAGAATGAAACTATTCTATTTGCGTGGGGTGCTAATTGCTCAAAAGCAAGTCATCTTGTTAACGTATTTTAGGTACTGGGATCTAAAAGATTATACAAAATATGACAGAAAGTTATTTAAAATTAAACAAATAAACTACATAACTATATTGGTTTCATGTGGGGGCAGTTCGTTTAATTCTTTTGCCCTTTCCTAGCAATTAAGCATCATCTCATGTATTGCCTCTTTCTCATACTGCCTGACCAGGTAGTGTCCTTATAGCTTTATGAGGAGGCATCTTTACTTTCTGATGCCAACCCTCTTTTAATAATACTGAAAAGAAACAGGGAAGAAGAAAAGAAAAAGAGAAGGAAATGTTACACCAACCAATCTCATGCAAAAAGAAATGATTATGCAGTGATCTCACAATGTGTATATATGTGAGACATGATCTATTTACCAAACGGTGGAATAATAACCACTTCTAAATTGTTGGAAGTTGAATGGGCCTTTAGTTTTTTGTTGGAACTAATCCACGAATTAGTGAAGTTCTTGGAAATTGCCTCAATACATGGATGATACATTTACCAAATTCCATGAGCTTATGTATGTTATCATGATGATTGGTGGGAGCTCATAATTTCAAAGCTAGCTAGAGGAATGGGAAATGCCTTGACTTGTTTTAGAGTGCCTGTGGAGATGAATTAGATTGGAGCATGTTTTTTTTTTCTTCTTTTTAACCTTAAAATCCCAAAGCACTTTTGAAATATGTGAATCTTAAACTTATTAGAAACTTTAACAACTGAGATTTGATCCCAAAGAATATGAAACTCTTGACGTTTTCATTTGGGACCTCAGAAAAGGCCTACAAAGTCTTCTGTTGCTTAATTGGTCAAGAAAAAATAAGAAAACCTAGCTCACTAGCCAACAAAACATGATAGCGTGTGTTTGGCAAAGGTTATGGGTTGGGGTAGGTGGGTTGTTGGCTTTTGATGTGATATAAAGTAAAGGGAATGTTGTAAATTTTTTTGTATGGAAAAGTGAAATTTTTTGTTTTTTAGTGAATTTTTTATTTTAATAGTAATAAAAAGTGAAAAAAGTTGTTAAAAAATGGTTGATGTGATATAAAAAGTGTGAATGTTTTTTTTTTTTTGGTTTAACAAAACCCATGAATAGTAAAACCCATAACCTTTGCCAAACGGGTATAAGAACCCTTACTAATTCCGACCATTATGTCAGAAGAGTTGATTGATGCTAAATCACATGGTTGATGGAAGTTGGAGATTTATTTTCAATTTTTACCGTTAGGTCAATTTTCTAGATATGTTCATCCCTGGTCCAACAACTTCCTCAGCAGAGGATCAACCTTCAATCTATCAACCTGAATAAATAAAATAAGTTTTGGAACTGATCAATATCAAAACATGACACAGGGACTCTGCTGTCTATATGAGTAGACAACATTGGTTGAAGAATCAAAGACCATCTTATCATTACGCAAGTATATACACTGTCTTTTAACTTTCTCCACATGATCTGCTTAATTCATGTAATACATTAACTGAAAAAGAGGGAGAAATATTTGTGTTTAAGACACTTCTCGAGTGGCTTGTTGTATTATTTCTAAGCTTGAGAGATTGCCTGCTGAATAGATTTCAAAGCTTTCTGATAATTTAGGAAACCCATGAACCAGAAGTCAAAATCATCCTCCGTTAATATTTCTATGTACTTTTGTGATGGCTTCTTTACATTCTCACTTTGATTGACTCTCTTTATCTTCTTAAGCGGAATAATTACCTGCACAAAATAGAAGGCACTTAAGATGTTAGCAATCATGGAGAGACAGAGAGACAGAGAAATTAAATACATATCACCATCACCATGTGATGATTTACCTTGTAATGGGCTCTAAACAACTGCCCTTTTGGAGAAGAAATTTTGATTGATCTCTCACTGCAAAAGGCAACCTTGTCGGGGGAGACAAAGAGGAGACCTGCTATAGGACCAGCTGTGGTTGATATATAACATTGGGAAGCCTTCAATAGTTTTTCTCCTTCTCTAACGCTAAATAATTGTCTGAAGATTTTATCCATTCCACCTACTTGAAGAACTCTGGCCCCCAAGCTCAACTTTCCCTTCACAGTTTCTGTGATCTTGGGCCCCAGTCTCACTGCAGTTCATAACACTTCAAAATTAAAATTTATAATTAACTTAATCTGCTCTCTTTTCCTTCGTCTAAATGCAAACTAAACAAAAATTATTGGTGGATTATGGAAGGCAATGAAATACTTACCATGCTCTCGAACCCCATGTGCTAAATTGTCTGCTTTCTTTGCAAATTTGTTCATCATGCTAAGCACAGTATATGTTCTACCTGCAATATGAAGACCATTTCATTAGTAAAACACCTTCATTGGGATAAAGAGACAGAGAGACAGAGTCTAATTACTTTGTTTTGGTGTAGAAGGCTCAATTGCAGGGGAGGGAATATGGTATTGGCTAGCAGGTACCACAGAGTATTCTTTTGATGAACCCTCAACCTGCTGTGCTGCAGAGCCTATTGGAATCCCAATAACAGGTTTTGGAATCGGGTTTTTCATTTTTGAAGAAATGGTTAAAAAAAAAAGTCCACTTCTTCTGTTTGCCTGAGATCAAGCAAGAAGAGATAGCTTACTCAGGTTGATCAAAACTTGTGTCCTCGAAATGTATTTAAAGGCCTGGTTATGGTAGAAGATTCTAACTTTTTGTTGCATGCATGTCATCTATGGCTCACCAAGCATTAAAGGCACAGACATGGACTGCTGAAAAGATCAATAATTTCTAAAGAAGACTTATCAAGTATATGATGCTTTTGTTGCTTTATAGACAGAAATTGTTAAAAAAAGTCCAAGTCATGTGCCGTGTTCTTCCTAGTATGAGGTGCATTTTGCTTTTTTCTTTTTTTTCTTTTTTAATAATGTCGGCTATTTTTATACAAGAGATAATGGGAATAAAGTAGTTATTCACACCACAAAATCATCAGAATCCCATTCCAAAATACTGGGACGCGGTTAGAAATTAGAATCTTGGACTTGCCGCTAATAAGAATATATATATATATATATATATATAGGATGCATTTGATAGACAGATATTTGGTATATAATTCTAAGTTCCTAACCATATGTGAAATTGAAAATTTTGTATGTCCAATTCTCGGTGTTTGCATAACATAAAGAGATGGCTTGGTTTGAGTTTTTTTATTTCCTTTGTTAAAAGATTTAGGATATTTTCTATGTTAATTAAGCCTTCGTATATTTTTCTTATAGGTTTGTAATCAACATTTTCTAACCTACCTCACCTACCACATTTTTCGAATAAATAGAGCATCTAATACAATTGTATTATTAAGTCAATAAGATCGAGATATAACCCTATATGGTGGGACGTGGGCCTATAAAGCCAAATTACACCAATTTTTTTTTTTTCTTCGCTTTCGCTATTCTCTTACATATTACAGTTTATTATAAAAAATCTACATTCATAATGGACAATGTATGTATTGAAAAAAAAAAAAAAGGGTTGTCCCTTAGAAATGATTCGTCAAGAGTAGGGCTGTAAATGAGCCCGCCTGTTCGCGAGCGCGTCCGATACCCGCTCGGTTAAACTCGACCCAAGCTCAAGCTCGGTACAGTACGAACTCGCTCGTTATTGTAAAAGCCCGCTCGATTAGTTAGTGATACATACCCGACTCGCCCGACTAAGATCGATAGGGGCTCGCGAGCCTGGCTCGTTAAGGCTCGAATAGACCAGTTCGTTTAAGGCTCACGAGCCTAACTCGTTTAAAGCTCGAATAGACTGACTCATTTAGGGTTCGCAAGCTTAGTTTACCAACCATATCATGATTCGGGCATTTCTAAGTTGTGATCTTTTGTAATTTAAATGAAGTTGACTTACCAACCGTACTATGATTCAAGCAAATTTGTGCTTCTACTTAAATTTGAACTCTTTATAAGACTTTAAGTTTTTGTTGATTTCCGTTTAAGTTTTTGTCTTTGTATTTCTTTTATTTATATGTAGTATTAATTTTTCAAATTTGCTTGTAAATGCTCAAAAGTTTATATCTTTAGTTAATCATGTTAATCAATATTTTTTTTTTAAAAGTTTTTTTTAATCACATTTTTAAAAACTATTCAAATAACTAAATGAGCTTAAATGAGCCAAGTTGCCCATTTAAGGCTCGATAAGTCTTAAATGAGCATAGTTGGCTCATTTAAGGCTCGAAAAGCCTTTTTATCAAGCTTGGGCTCGACTCGTCAAAGCCTTTTAATCAAGCTCGAGAACTCGTGAGCTTGAGCTTGAGCTCGGGTATTGTCTAACGAGCCGAGCTTGAGCTGGGGTTTCTAAGCCCGGCTCGAGCTCGAGCTCGGCTCGTTTAAATATTTTCTTAAACGAGCCGAGCTGAAAATCTTAAAGCTCGACTCGATTGCAGCCCTAGTCAAGAGTGAGAACATTCCATTTAGTAGGATGAGAAGCTTACACATGTATTGACCTAGGCTTCAAGTAATGACCAGGTCTTGGAAACTTTACAGAGAAGGCAAGAAATAATCTTAAATCTATGAAAAGCCAATGAAAAGAAGCCTTTTTGTTTATGTTTAATTCTTTCCATGCAATCATCTAAAATAAATAAATAAAAAATATTTCCATGCAATCTATGGAAGATGACAGCCTAGCGAACGGATGATATGGATAGGGAAATAAAAAATTTCAATCATAGAGATCCCTACACGCATCGTGTCATGGCGTTGCCTCTATTTTTTTTTTCCCCCCCCTAGTAATGACCGTGTGAGGGTGTGGCATTCAAGCTTTATGAGGTGGCATATTGACTTTATGATGCTAACCTCATTTAATCTCAAAGGAAACTTAGTGTAGTGAATTTAGCATTTATTGTATCTTATAGAGGAATAAGTTAAAAGCAAGTTTTTCCCCTTCCCTGTTTCCATGCCTTGTTTAGAAAAAAAAAAAACAAGTTAAAAGCAAGTTTTTAGTTTCTTCTTGGCCTTATAAGTCAAAAGAACTTTTAAATATTTGATCAACATTATAAAAATCTTCTCCAATTTCTTTGAAGGTATATATTTTTAAATTATGTAAATTTAAGTTGTCTTTTACATTAATTGGCGTAAAAAATGTTATTTATTAAAAAAATGACATATTATTAATATGAATTGAATATATTTTTATTAGGTTTTTATGATTTATGTGGTAGATAATAGTTAAGCCAAAAATTATCTTTTGCTTCACTAAAAGAGAATGGTCTTTTTTCAAAAGTGAAGTAAAGCCTTTTGAAATGAGAAAAAAAAAATTGATACCTCAAAAACATACTACATTTTTAATATATAGTATTTTTTAAACTGTTTTATGCAAGAAACAACTTAAATTTAGATAATTTAAAAATTTAAACTTTTAAAAAAAATTATAGTAAATCTTGATTGGAATTTGCGACACTAAACCTAATAATTAAGCTTCTTAATTTACAAACAGCAAGTAACAAAAAGTGTATGGGACTGTATTTTTTTTGGCATCAAATACAAATTTCAATCACAAACATATTTCGGTGGGATGGTTGTTGCTAATTTCTATCCCCTTCCCAACCCTTTTTCTTTTTCTTTAGGGGAAAGAAAAATAAACACTACACGTGTGCTGACGTGCATATCTTTTGTGATCTTTGTGTATCTTTCAGGCTGAGGTGTGAATGAATCGGCAGTAGGCCTCCCCCATTAAATATTGTATTTATTACTTCTTTGACAAGTGCTCGTCTCAGACTCTCAGCATGCCCAGAAAAAAAAAAAAAAATTAAATAGGCGGTAGGTTGTTGGACTTTGGATGACGCGGTAGGGTGAGCTGTACTTTTCGTGTTTATGGGAAAGGGATTTGCCACGTCGAATCCATGTCAGCCTGTTTCCGAAATCTCCATCAAGCATTCAACTTCGATGTCTCATTTCTTCCGGGAAGTCCTAAATCTGTTGATTGGGCGGCAAACGTGTTGCCAAAGCTTTGGGGGACTCAAGGAATAAGGTATCACCCGCGCTATATATTTTTGTTATGACAATTCAACTTATCAACACAATGGAAAGTAATAAATGCTTTGCGAAAGAAATGAAATGACGTTGTTAGAGTCGGAACGAATAGTTGATTGAGGATACCAAAATGGTATTAAATAGTTTTTTGGTCAGGATATGTGAGTTATATTAAAAGGAAATTAAATGAGACAGCTCACCTTATGAAAAATTATCCTATATTCATTCATAAGAAAAATAATTTTTTTTGAACTCTGAGACCCGATGTGAATCCTACAAATTTAATAATGAATTTATAAGAATTAGACGGAAAGAGGTTTATAGAATTAGACGTCTAGCATATTTCAAAAATAAAATAACATAAAAATTCAATAAAAAATTCAATACATGACGATCATTATGGTTATTATATATTTTAAAGGAAAAAAAAAATGCTTCAATGATGCATAAGGGCTCACATTCTAACAAATCACTCTATAAGGTTTAGAAGTTATCAAATCATTTCCTAAGGTTCCCACGATATCAAATAACTCCCTATGTTCTCCTTTTGTTAGCTTTTAAACGATGATTAGTGATATATGGTCATTGGGTCATGTCATGTTCGATAAAAAAAAGATACATGTCTAGATCATCTAGTCAATTAGCTTACATCAAATACATACTACATTGGTTGGATGCTATATCATTGACACGTCAACCCATAATTTAAAATTACAAGTCAATTGAAAAAAAAAAAACCTCTAATGGAGAAGGGTTGGCAGCGTGGCCACCCCTATTCTATGGGAGGGCATCTGTCGTGGAAGGGGGTGACCACTATCTGTTGTGAGAGGGAGGGGTCAAGTGGCCACCCCCTCCCACAGGATCCTGTTGTTGCAAATTGCAATAGTTGCTTAACTTGCTTCCTTCCTTGCCTAGGTGTTGGAAGAGATCTGGAGTGGTGCGGTTATTGCAAAGCTGGGTCCAACTGCTTGATGGGCTGAAGAGTTCAACTGGGCTTGGGTCAATAACTCTTTCAGAATGGAATATTTAGGTTGGCCCAATTGGATCGAACCCAGACCCATCAATTCTCATCCTTTCTATCCTAACGGGAACAAATTCCTTCCTATATTGTGTTTTATTCAAATACCAACAAAAGCAACTGAATTGATATTACATGCTTGACCGAGCAATTGATGCAACATTCTTCGAATATAGTATTAGATGATATAGCCCCCCACGAAATATGTAAATATAGATATCTTAATTGATAAGGGAAGCAGTTCGTCACCTAACAACCTCTGTCTAATCACCTTTCTTGACAAATCCATTTCGTTTAATTGAAATTACATCCCTAAATTTGATGTTATACAAACCATCATATTGGAATGTACTAATCCTGTACTTACCCAAAGCATGACCAACTTGGATGCCTAACAGCATTCCCATGCCCATGCTAGCAAGCAAACCCCTCCCTTTTTCACCTTCGATACGCTTTTCATGCGCCCCTCTCTCTCTCTTAAAGTGGCACGGTTGTGTAAGTTTTTAGGAATAATGATATATGGTACTTTTATGTCTATTTTATGTCCATTTAAAATTGATGTAGTTTTTAAAATTATTTTTTTATTAATATTTAATAATAATTTATCACAATTTAATATTCATGTTAAAAATCACATTAATTTTAATGACAAGTATCATTCCACCTATTTTTTCAGACACAAGAGTGCAAAGAAGACAGGTCGAGGGCCAGGAAGCATCCGAGTCGCAGCCAAATTCAGACAATGGATGGAAAGATGACAGACAAGTAACACAAAAGCTTTCTAGTATAGTCCTTTATTGTCATGTATCATACAGAATACATATATACGTTCCAGGTCATTGCAAGTTTTTTAGTTTGTTCGTTTTGAATTAATATTTAGGGAAATTTCGTAAAGGTCTCTTGAACTTCCACGTGATTAGAAAAATCTCTCAATTTTTGATTTTTCAGTTTTACCCTTTGAACTTTCAATTTCTATCAAAAGACCCATTTCCGTCTGTTTTCACCGTTAAATTTTTTGAAAATTTTCAAAATATCCCTGATTTTAGTGTTTAGATTTTTTTTTTTATAATTTTTTTTTGTTTAAAATACAGGGGTATTTTAGAAATTTTATAAATTTATAACGGTGAAAACAAATGGAATGAAGTCTTCTAATAAAAATTAGAAGTTTAAGGAGTAAATTTGAAAGAAGTCAAAAATTGGGGGTTCTTTAATTCACGTGAAAGTTCAAAGAGCCTTTGTGAAGTTTTATTTAATATTATTTAATAAATCTAATTCATATATTCTCAAAACAGACCATAAGACCAATTAAGCAAGAGCTTTGAGTTAAAATTTCAGTCCCAAATATTTTTTACTGCCATTTAGCAACCCACTAGTATCAGCAAATTCTCCCCAATAATCACTTCTTCTTTCTCTCTCCTTTTTTTTTTTTAACAATTAATGAAGATAAATCCACTTTAATTCCGATCTTTTATTATTATTACTACAATTAACCAACGATTGGCAAAAACACAACGCTTAATATCTAGCATATATATAGCAAAGTATGCAATTCTCAGGAAGCTCCATATTACATATTATCAAAGCACTGGACTAATTATGGCACACCTTAACATTACATATAATATAATGTTGCTTAATTAACGAGCAAATATTTATGCCTTCAAAAGGGAATTGAAGATAGTTTTTTTACAATAAAACATTAAAACGGTACGTTTTAATTAATGGAAAAGCTAAACTCTAAGCAAATAGACGCTAAGTTCAGGGCCACCAGCACCCTCAGGGTTCTTCATGTAAAAGGCCTCCGAGTCTTTAGAACCCACGACTCGCTCGAACCGTGCTCTCATATACATGAGCTCGCCTTCCGACTCACCTCCATTTCCGCTCCCCGGCAAAACACCGGCACCCATTGAAATCGGCTCCACAGCTTTCAACACCTTCCAATCCTCAGGCCCGCACTCGCGCCTCATAGCAAACCCGCATTTCTTACCGTTGCAGTAAGTCCTCCACAGCGGCTCCTCCAGCAATCTCTTACCCTTTTTGTCTGTTTTCTTTTCGCACTCCAATGCTATGCGGACCAGCCCAGAAGCCATTTCTCGGACCAAAACGCTTGTGGGTGTCGCCAGTTCGATGAGAAAGGCCGGATTCAGCTTCGCATCCTCTTGAAATGAAATATGGACATGCCCTCGCCGGTACCCGAAAAGGGTACCGATTACTCGGGTCCCAAGACCCGAGTGATGATTGTGTGATCTGGTCTTGCTGAAAACTGCAAGAGCCGATCGGATCCTAGAATTGACTGACAGTTTCTTCCTTAGTGGTGGCACACAAACAATTTCTGAATCTTTGAACTTATCCTCCTCACAGAAATTTGAGTGTGAGGAGGAGCTGAAGGTCAAGATTTCTTCGTCGTCATCGTCATCCTCGGCCTTCTTTTTCCAGTGCAAGTATCGCCGGGAGAAAGAGAAGGAGGAGTCATGGGGGGACTTGGCGGTGATGGTCTTCATCTGGGTAAGTGAAAGAGAAGACAGAATGAGGGAAACTCCTCAATGGGTGGTGGGTGGGTATGAGTGCCAAGTAAGGAGTAATGGAGACTTAATAGATAAGTAAAATTAATATAAAAGGAAAAAGATTTGATTGTGTCTGTAATTAATGTCAGGGCCTTAGGGTAGTGAGCAGTAGGAACCTGCCAAAAAAGAAGGTGAGCAGCCCCACCTAACAGCAACAGGAACAAAGAACTGGGGATGATTCTTAAAGACAAGAATAGGTGAAAAGAAAGGGATGGAAGTAGACAATACACAAGATTTGAAAGGCAATGCAGAAAATTGTGGAGCCAGAGGAGACAAATATGCTTTCCGTTGTTTCTTTTCCATGTTTGGGGGTTGAGCTGTATATATATATATATTATATATATTTGTCATCAATGAAATTGGAATTTAGATTAATAATATAAGAGAGTTTTTATGTGAAATTTACATAATATTAGATTAGAGAAGAAGGGAAGCTTGAGTTGCATTGGAAATCGTTAAAGGCAGCTGGGCAGGTAAAAACACACCAACCAGGGAGGAAGGGACAACGCGCTCCCCCAACGCTGCCCTTTTCATGCTCCCTCCAGTTGCAGCAAAGCACAAAACGCACATGTACCCGTGAGCCACCATTAGCCTCCATGGTGCTTTGTGCCCTCTTGTCTTATACGGATCTTTTTGGGCTGAGAGAATTATTAGTCTGATGGAAGCAGCCAATCTGCAAAAACAGATTGTCGTTTTTTAACAGATTCACAAGCTTCTGGATTGGGCTCTCTAAAAGAAGCTCTAATATTTAGCTATTATCATATATTTTTAGTTTTGAATAAATGCTTTAAAATAAAAACTTCGTTGAGCATCAGCAGCAACATTAAATAATTTTTCCTAAATTAGAAAATAATTTTTGTTTTGCTTTTTTATAAAAAAAAAAAACACACACACACATAAACACGGCACAATATATCCTTTTATCTATACTCTTCTCACTTTCCTTTTTTTGTCATTTAATTGTTCATTCGGAAGTGTTTTTTTTAAGATTATAATAATTTATTGAGTATCTAAACTTTATAAAATATTTGCTGCATGTGACTTTTTGTAATTTTTTTTTTCTTCAAATTTTCCTTATATTTAAATAATAGAACAAACCTTAGAATATTTGCTGCTAGTTACAGCAAATATTTACATATAAAGTGTTATGTAGCATATTTTTTATTTTTCTCTTTTCAATAAAATTAATATTTAAAGAAAGTAGAAAGTTAAATAAATAAGTTGTTGAGTTTGCATTGAAAAATTAGTAGCACAATTTTTTTTTAAAAAAAAAAAAAAATTTGTATTTTGAAAGGTTAAAATAGCCCCTATTAAAAAAAAAAAAATCAACAAAGAAAATGAGCTTTTTTATTGGTTTTGGCTGGGACCTAGAAAGACTGAAAAGTCTACCGACCGGCTACTGCCTTCACAAGTCATACGATGATTAGCTTGGGGAAAAAAAAAAAAAAAAGGTAAAAGTAAAAGAAAGAAAGAAGAAGAAGATCAATGATAATGGCTATAACCATTGAGCCCATAAATTACTTTTTGACAAAAGAAATGCTAGATAGGCTGGCCGGGTTAACTTAGGTTATATGATTGTCCAGCAAAGTTGAATTTTCGAGGGGTAGTGGATCCCTAGGTAAAGGACCAACTGAGAATTATGTCAAAGCTGGTTGAATTTTTGGGTAGGAAGTAGGCTGATGAGTATTAAGTCCAGTCCAAAAAAGGAAGTAGCCTTTTTTTTTTTTATATATATATTCAAAAAAGGAAGTAGCCTTATTTTGTTATTTTTTTTTATTATTAAGTTTTCATGGGACCGACCTGGCTAGTATCACAGATCAACTAACTATGATCCATAACCAACTACTTTAAGTAAAACTAAACAGAGTTAGACGAACCTACTAATCACATACATGATACTTCAATGTCTATTATCACCTACCACAAGAAGAAATATCATCGTCATCATTAGAGAGCTTTGAAAATGTGAACTAGGATGTTTTTAGGCGGCCAAGTTTCTGGAGAGAGTAAAAGATGGATTTTACTCTAAAGTCCTCCACAAATTAGCTAACCAACCAAAACATCGTAAACAGATTTTTTTTTTTTACAAAGCCATTTAGCTATCTGCAGAAGCCCAACATACCAGTCTGCATGCCTTCCTATTATACTACAGGTCGTTTAGGCATCTGATTATACCGTGGACATATATTGTTGCAAGTTTCTTAGATTTCAATAGAAAGCCTTTAATACACTATTTCAGGTTTCATTCAATAACATCAATTTTCAAGTATCATTCAATAGCAAGCAGTAGCTGAGCCGTAGAGTACACAGAGATGAATGAAGAGAGGAGGAGGAGACGCATGTGAGAGAGGATAAAATAGTTTTTTATTAGAAAATAGATTATTGAACGATTTTTTTATTAATAAAAATTATGAATTGTTGAACTATAGTGCTCAACAAAGTTGCTGAATACTGTAGCAGCTTAACAATTCTTAGTCATTTTGCTAAGCCAAATATAAAGCTCTTTTAAGAATTTTTTGTTATCGGGCTAAATAAAATAGTTTTTTAATTATTTTGTTGAGCCATATGTAAGTGCAACTAACCAACTAAACATCTTCTATGTAGACAGATTTTTTTTTTTTTTTTACCAACCCTTCTTTTGTTTTTGGTAAGATCCGGCCCAGCTTGCGGAGCATCCACAAGTCTCTTCTCTTCTCAAGCCCATTTAGCTATCTGTAGAAGCCGACAGATCAGTCTGCGTGCCTTCCTGTTATACTACAGGTCGCTCAGGCATCTGATTACACAGAATCCCTAAGTGTCACCAAAAAAAAGGAAAAGAAAAGAGAGACCTTTTGCCTAGTATTCACCATGGCTGAAAGCACAACTTAATGCGGCATGCGTGGCCTTCGATTCTAGTTCGATCGATTGAAAATTTGAAATCATACTTCAATAAGCTCAATAGATCGAAATCTCCCTGAACACTTTGTTTTAAATAAACACCAACACCATTTAACCTATAGTCAAAGGCCTACATGTCCAATTTCTCACTACTTGTTCATATTACGTATTTCTATTTATTTTATTCATTATTATATTTTTATTTTTCATATTTCTAAAGCGAAGTGTTACAAACTACAATCTGATTTTGTTATCAAGGACTTGGGTAATTTGAATTTCTTTCTGAAAATTGAAGTTGTACCCAATACTCATGGTGTTGTACTGTCTCAAAAGAGGTATATTTTGGACCTCCTCAATGTTGGAGACAAAACCTGTTCCTCAAGCAAAAATGTGTACACTCTGAGCAGTGAATAATATTTGCTTCTAAATGCTCTCTAAATCCATCAAGGTAATAATTCAATTTCCAAAATAAGACTACGATATTAATGTTCAATATACTCAATAGTAAGTAAATTTTGAAGGCCTGAAAGCAGAGTCCACCAAAGAAAAAGAAAAAAAAAAAAAAAGAATTCTTGGCAGTGACTCAAGAAGCACAATCACTAACATGAAAAGGAAGAAAGAAGAGCAACATTAATAAAAAGACGAAATGGAGAAAGATCTTCCACCAAATTTGATGATGTGATTGAAAGCCCTGACTCAATCACTTGTTCAATACCTACGTATATTACATGAACACATAATAGTCTTCTCACAGAGAAAATAGCAAGTAAAACATGGTAATACCCCTATGAATTGGAGGGAATCGGAAAGGGATTAAAGCCCTCTTGCACCATTTTCTCTAATGGCCAAAAGAGGGGTTTAGGGAGGTTATCCCAGTGATACCAATCCCAGCCATCGCACTTTCCTGGCTCAAGGTTTTGGGGAACTTGGTGAGGATCTGCCAAGACTGCACGCATGAAGATAGTCACGTAATGGGACGGTTTTGACTCCTTTAGAAAGAGGTTGTTTGTGACTGTTAATAACTCAAATTCATCGATTTTTAATCCAGTTTCTTCCATCAACTCTCTGCCAGCACATTCCTCAAAGCTCTCCCCTGAACAAATTTAACAGACTGAGACATGATCTAAATCCCATGACAACAAATTTGATGTTCTTCCAAACAATTACAAAATTGATGGCACGATTGGACCTGAGTGAGTCATTTCATGCTAGCGTTTCTTTACAATTCCAATCAATGTAACTTGTAAGAGTGACATGTGAATCCGATTTGATCTCATCTAGGAAAAACCAGAGCACATCTAGGGCAATGTATTTTTCAAAAAAACCTAATTCTCTTCTAACAGTGTCGACACTTGCTTCCTACAATATATATATATATATATAAATAAATTTCAACTGTATACCATGCGCTTATAGCAACATTATTCAGTTCATGAGAGAGAGAGAGAGAGAGAGAGACCAAACTCGAGGTGGCCGCCTGGGAGAGCAAAAGTGGAGTCACCGATGGAGGAGCGCCGCCGCCCCAAAAGAACCGCTTTCCCCTTCAACAAGAACACCACGACCCCCACTCTTGGCACAGGCGCCTCCGCAGCTGCCGTCCCTTTCTCCATTCCCCCAACCAGAGCAGCCTGCACAGTGCACACCACTCCTCACACTCTTCTTGCTTCAAATGGGCATGCGCTAAATGAGTCTAATAGTCTATATATACATACATACACGACTTTAAGCGCTTTGTTTTACTTTACTTTTCAATATTCGGTTGCAACGACATCGTTTCCTTTTGATTTCCCCTAATTCCGCCAAGGTTGCAGTTTCCAGCTCTTTTCCCGCCACGCTGTGTGTGCTTTAGATTTCTCTCTTTCCCTCCAATTATAGGGTGGCACGTCATAATGCGATGAGTCCCCATTCCCTCACTGGTGGACTCTTGTAAATTCTTTTTCCTTTTTCTTTTGCGGCCCCTAACTTCCTGCTTGGGCTGCACGTAAAGAGCTCGGACCGGCCCCCCACTTTAGTGGATTGTAGCCACCTAATTTATTGTAATAATTGATATGGTTGATTAAGACTATAAAACTCCCTTTTAACCCTTTCCGCCTTTGATTAGAGAAAAAAAAAAAAAAAAAAAAAAAAAAGATTAAGACTATAAAAGACCTCTGTATTCTTTTTTTTTTTATTAGTTTTTCTTTTTACAAGAAAAATTTGTATGACAACCATTACATGATGTTGACGCTGGTGACTTTTCAAACCATATCAGGATATAATATATCATCTCCTTTCTTCCGCATTGGATGCTCGCGTTGTGTTTTTGGTTGTTGTGTTCAATTGCCAATTTCATTTCAACTTACACATTATATTGTTCCCTACTGGAGTTGCTACAAATATCTTCTGTCGTACGGGTTTTTTTTTTTCTTTTTTCTTTTTTGTCATAGGAGTTTTGTATTTATGCTACACAACTTTACATAGTAAGCTAAATAAAAGGGTGAGTAGAGCCTGAATCAAAAAGTATGCTAGCATTACTACTAAAAATCGAAAAGGTACCTGTCACCACTTTGGCTTCTTCCGCCTCCGTGTCGACCTCTCTTAAGATGAGTGCATTCAGCCAAGCCCTGTATAGGTGGTCTCTGTAACAATTGATTGTGGCCCTGCTCTTTCCACAAGTGCTATGAACAATTCCATTTAAACATAGAGTAAAGCCAGACGTCCTGGTGTCCGCATGTCCTCACAAAAGTGAGGGCATGCGGATGGATGAAAAAAAAAAAAAATTTGGTAAGGAAACGGACGCTACACGTCCGTCCGTCTTTTGACGGACGTGTAGCATCACTCTTAAAACATATGTAAAACATTGTAAAATATACTCATACTTGTTTTCAGATAATAGATATCTTATGCTTTCCTAAAATAATGTAGGGTCAAGAGGTTTTCTTGCTACAACATTATTTGGCATAAAGCCCCTTTGTAGGTTCTTCCTATTCATTTTGAGTTGGCTCTGACCTTGTCATTTGTTTTCTTGTTGCATTCGTTTTCTTACTCTATAAAAATTTAGGAGAAGCTTGAGATAGATTTTTTGAACTTTCAGCCCAATTGACATGGTTTTCTTAATATTAAAAACTCTTATTTTGATACCTTGAATTTATAATGTCTATCATTTACCCTATTCCGTTAGAATTTTCTGTTAAATCTTAATAGAGCGGTGACAAAATTCTCAACATACACCTCTTTTAAGATTTATTTAAAAAAATACAGGGGTATTTTGTCAATTTTGACATATTTAACGATGAATCCTAACGAAATAGCGTAAAGTGAGAGAAGTTAGAAATTTAAGATACCAAAATGAGAGTTTTTAAAAATTAGAGGAGCATGTAAAAAATGCTTAAAGTTCAATGAATCTATCTAAAGTCTCACAAAATTTTTATAAAAAGATGATGGTAGTTACTATATTCCTTCGAAAAGTGCAGCCCATGGTTCTACATAAATAATGAAAGGACAATAGAGGTGTGATTATACCTCCTGAACCACATTATGCAAGCACCATGTACATCGTGTGTTTCTATAGGGCTTCGCCACTCCAAGACTTATATTATGTTTGATATGCATAATGATTATTCTTTAGAATAGTTTTTTATTAAGAATAAAAGAAGTATAATAGATTAGTCTTAGAATAACCACTCTCATGACCATGAGAAATGACTATTCCTTCAATTGAGAGAATAGTCATTCCTCTCAAATTTGAGAAGAATAGTTATTCACTCAATTGAATGAATAATCATTTTTTCATGTCTATCGGAATAACTATTCCATGATTAATCTATTTAATTTTTTTCATTCTAATAAAAGTTATTTCTTATAATAGTCATTCCGTATACCAAATATGTCCTTACTCTTTTAAACCTTACTAACACTCACAGACAGAGAGGAAGAGAGGTGTGTCAAATTTTCGAGTGTTTGGGCGCTATTTATTGAGTTTTAAGTCGATCGCTATAGTGCTTGATCAACCAGACCCTATAAATCAGCTCGTTTAAATCATGCCACATGGCTTGGTCTACTGAGGTCCACATCTGTTGCATTAAATGCAGGTTAACTCGTTAACATGAACAATCCTATTTGAGTCAACTCGCCTGGCACAACCACTCCGCGTAGTTTCGGTCAACTAAGGTCCCAAATTTTCTCATCTATTTTCATGAGCTACCACGTGTCATGCAGTCTCGGTCGACCAAGACATGTTGCTGAAACCTTGGATTGTTTTTAAATATTTTTTTATGCATTATTATTTTCTTGAGCGTTACAACCCCTAAATGACATTTTTTTTTTTTAGAAAGTGGTAGGGGGTGGGGGGTTCGACAACCCCCAAATGACAAAAAAAAAAAAAAAACTTAAGGTGGTAGTTTGATCACCCCCCAAATATGCTTAGATGAGATGATCGAATTACCCTCAAGCCTTTTATATGGATGCTGACATGTCAAGTTAATAGATTCCATCCAGCTCTTTGACAGTGGAGACTATTTTTTTTGGCCCTATAAAGTGATGAATTACTTTTCAAGGTTGAAGGAACTATTTGCCTAAACTTCAAACCATAGAAATAAAAAATGATTTTTTCCCTTCTCTTTTAATGCTTCTTTTTACAAGAAAAATTTGTATGACAAGCCGTACGTGTCATGATCTCTAAGGTTGAATAAAAAAAGAAATTTAATAATACATCATAAAGTACGTGGATCCCAGTAAAGGATAAGTGGTAGCTGATGTGGTGGGTATGGAATAACATATTATTGTATACTTAAGTCATATTAATATGATGTCTGTCCAATTACCCGACACCATTGCTTTCAATATAGAAACAAGACGTGCATTTTTTGGTCTCTTCAGTGAGACAAAAGGGGTTTGCTAGATTTTGCCTCAAACAAAATCATGGGACCATTATCAAGTGGACCGACCTCTTAAAAAGTAATTTGGATACCATATCTCTCAGGAAAAAAAATTAAATTAAATTAAATATTGACAGCTAGATGTTCTCTTCCTTTCATTTTCTTAGTTAGAGGCAAGAAAAAGGTGACTCACTTAGCCTCCTCAGCATTTTTCATTTTAGTAGATACCTACTAATTATGGATTATCCAACTTACAAGAAAAAAAATAAAAAACTATGGATACACTACGTAATAAAAATATACAGCTATATATGCTCATTACAAAGGAAAAAAAAATTGGAAAAAGAATAATGTTATAAATTATATTTTTATCTCATAATATTAAAGTGGTAGTTTCAACTAATTTTTAAAACAGCTTTTGTTAAAAAAAAAAATTAAGTATTAGTTAAAACTGCCACATCAACATTATTAAATAATTATGACATAAAAATATAGTTAATAGCATTAAGAAAAGAGATACTTACAAAATCTCATAGAATCAATAAATACCATTAAGGGCATACCTCCAAAATCCTATATAAGAAGAGTCATAAAATCCAAAACCGAACGACACCAAAAAATCCCTAAAATCCTATTGAGATATTCTTGAAAAAGTTGTTTGACTTAAATATCGGAAGCTCTCCTGTTTGCTCCTTGCATGCACCAATCGTTCAGTCCAACCGTACAAAAATTTACATCATCAATTATTAATAATAAGTTTTTCTCTATAATATTTCGTTTAAGGGGAAAATAAACTACATTTGCTATCTGAAACTACTAGACTATTTGTAATGTTTCCTCAAATTTTCAAATGTTACATTGTACCCTACCAATTTACTAAGCTCTTTCAATTACCTCATCTGTTATGACTTTATTTTAAATCTTAACAGATGAAGCAAAATAACAAAACTACCTATTTGTAAAGTAAAATTTCAAAAAAAAAAAACACACACACACACAAAAAAGAGAGAAGAAAATGACCCATAGCCTTGCTTTGGGTCACGCTAGATCTACAACTAAGCCGTGCATCATACAAGTGAAGTTTTTTTTTTTTTCTCCAAAAAAATAAAAAAATCCAACAACATAGTTGTACTTTCATAAATTTGTAGGAGTATAATGAACATTTTACATTACAGGATGCGTTAGGTGTCTAAGATGACAAAATATTTTAATGTTATGAGGCTAAATAAAACGGTTTGGTAAATTGATAGAATACATTGCAATTTTTAAAAGTGTTGAAAAGACATTGCAAATTAAGTGATAATTTGAATGAGGTAAATGTAACATTTTTCCCTTTCATTTAAAGACCCATATGCATGCTTAAGAGATTGCATTACCTTCTTTTGTTACAATTTCTTCAACATAAACGATGTTCCTTTTCTACTTCATCAGAATTCTCTAGACTTCCAAATTACCTACTTGGATTACTCCTTTTGGAGGTGAGAATGATGCTTACATCTAAAAACCACTTATCTTGTTCTTTTTTTCTGAAGAAAAAATAAAATACAAACATTATTTTCTACACTACATTAATGAAGTCTATCGACTATAAATGACTCCAACTATAAAGGGAACTAAAATAAAAACTTGTTAACTTTCACTTCAGGAAAAGTTCCATAGTCACGAGTAGTCTACCTCTCTTTTTAACCAAGATGGGTACATTAAAAGTTGGACCACATCTTCGCACAATACATCATTTTTGCCTTTCTTTCCATGATAAATGTGAGCGTTGCCGTGCTTCCTGTGATCATTATTTTAAGGGTAATGTTATTTATTTTATAATATTCACGTGATAATTCTAATTAATTTTTATATCAGTTAGTGGTAAAGAAAAACAAATGGTATTTAACATTATTCTTATTCTAATAAGATTAACAAGTTATTCTCAAATGGACAGAATTTTTTTAAAAAAAATAAATTAGAAGACTTTTTTTTTTAAAATTTAATTTATAAAATTAACATATATTTTTAAAATATTTAACTCTCACATACTTAGATATTTTGAAAACACGTTTCAATTGAATTGATTAAATTAACTCAATTCCAAGAAAACTTTACCCTTCTCAAATTGTGCAATGATAGTTACCATTTGCTCCACTCGGGTGAGCAAGGGCCAAGGCTATTATAGGTTCCACGTGACCACATGAAAAATCATGTGAGACACGGGAAAGAATCTAATCAAATTAAGGTTTAAAATTTTGTAGGCATATAAAAAAAAAAAATTTGTAGGCACAACAGATATAAAAATAAGAGAAACGATTAATTTTTGTTTTTGTTTTTATTTTTCTTTCGTTCTTTCACCTTTTAAAATTATCAGTGAATTTGTGATTCTATGAGGTCCACATGAAAGCCACATATTCAATAATAATTTTAAAAAATAGAAAAAAAAAAAAAAAGATGAAGCAAAAATGTATATCTCAAAAACTAAAAAATAAAAAAAAATGCTATAAATGGATTCAGAGCACTTCAAAAGATTTTTTACTAATATACAAGGTATATATTTTGCTACAATACTTGCATATTTTTAAGGACAGCAATTAGCTACAAACTGGTTTGTAGCTAATTTCTATCATATTTTTAAACAAGTATTGTAGCTTGCCCACTTATTTTTTAATCATTTTATTCTATTTTAAATTGCTTGTCACCATTTTGAAAGGCTTTTATTGGCATGAAAATGATAATAAAAAGAATATTTAAAAAATAAAGAATTTGTTAAAATATGTATTGAAAAAATAGTAATTAAATGAGTAGCTAATATAGATGTCATTACTTGAGGAGTAATAATAAATGTCAATTTATGTCTATTTTGTATCAATTAAAATTAATATAATTTTTAAAATTATTATTAAATAAAAAATTAATAATAATTTATCATCAATTTATTATATTGACTAAAAATCATATTAATTTTGATAGAGTCAAAATAGACATGAATTAACCTATATAATTACTCACACGTGAGATGCTCTTACGTAAAAGAATCTACCAGTATAATCCCAAAAATATCTCCTTCAAACCCCAGCGACTTTTCCCGGAATCACCCGGTCACTTCTCGGTTCACTTGGCTCCAAAAGTTTCAGTGCCACCAAGAGACCAAATCTGCCCCCAGCTATCCCGCCGTCACCGCCACTTGTCAGTTCCCCTCGCTGCAAAGAACCCTGGCCCCACATTCCCTGACTATCCGTACACACACACACACACACACATTCCTCTTCACTGTCTCGCTCTCTCAGACTCAGACTCCTCTTCTTCTGATTCTTCACACACACAGACGCGCACACAATTATCTCTCGCTCGCTCGGACTGTTTGTGAGGCAATGACGGACACCACGGACGACATAGCGGAGGAAATCTCGTTTCAGAGCTTCGACGACGACTGCAGATTGCTCGGAAGTCTTCTCAACGATGTGTTGCAGCGCGAGGTCGGAGGCAAGTTCATGGAGAAACTCGAGAGGAACCGTACCCTCGCTCAGGTCCTCATCCGTAGTCATTTCTCTACTAATCGCTGCTCATCGTGTTGGTTGTTACGTCGTTTCTGTTTGGTTTATGAGAAAACAGAGGAATGCATGTCTATTATGTTTTTGGGCTTCCAAGCAAAAAGCAAGAAAATCTCAACCGAAACAATTATATTAGGCTCAGTAGTGAGTCTGTTGGAGTTTTTGATTTTGAAATTATTTTCAGGTCTTCAAATCAGTGTTTTTTTTGGTCCCCTGTTTCCCTTACATTTTCTCAGCACCCAAACAGAGGCGTAAAAATATGTTATATCTTTGAATGGTGGGTTTTGTGTGATAGAGCGCTTGCAACATGAGGACGGCGGGGATCGAGGACATGGCGGAGCTGCTAGAGAAGCAGCTGGCTTCTGAGATATCGAAGATGACCTTAGAGGAAGCCTTGACCCTCGCTCGCGCATTCAGCCACTATCTCAATTTGACGGGTATAGCTGAAACCCATCACAGGTATATGGATCTTTATTGATACTTAGTTGGTTTTAGAAGATTAGATGAAAATACTTTAATGCGTCACGTTTGTTCTTTTTCTTGGTTGCCAAAAATAGATACATGGAGTTTCTTAATTTACTCTTGAGAAAATCGTTATGATATACTTTTAGTTTTTGGATTTCAAAGGCTTTTAAAATCAATCTTCAAGAGAAATGTTGCCTTGTGCAGAGTTCGTAAGGCACGAAACATGGCGCCTCTATCGAAATCTTGTGACGACATTTTTAATCAGCTGGTGCAGGGTGGAGTTCCCCCAGATGAGCTCTATGACACTGTTTGCAAGCAGGTTTCTTGTTGGATCTTGTGCTTCTAGTTTTCTAAATTTCTTGATTCCTGTTAGAATATATTCAGAATAATATTATTCTGAATATATTCTAACAATTCCGTTGCCTGAAGAGAATAACCTTTCAAAATCACAAGCTGTTATTTTATTTTTATTTTTGCATTTAAGTATCTGTAATTTGCTTGTCTGAAAAATGCGTAATCCCACTAACGTCAAGTAAGCAAAATTGCCAGAGTGGAGCTTCTGTCGTGGCAGGATTTAAGTAATGGTATCTCAAAGATTAAATTATTAGGCATTTCCTTTTTCTACATTTTCTGTGCAAGAAATGAAACATTGCAAGTTTAAGTGTGGATGGTTAAGAAGTTGTCCATTCTTCTTTATTGTTCTTGATTTTGGCATGCTTGTTGCTGCAGGAGGTTGAAATTGTTCTGACTGCACATCCCACTCAAATCAATCGTCGCACATTACAATACAAGCACATTAGACTTGCCGTAAGTTGTTAATGGCCTCGACACTGTGTGATAAATGTAATATCTTTAATATCCTTTCTGTGCCTTGTCTCTTATTCCAACTTCACCTTTCCTTTCAGCATCTTTTAGACTACAATGACCGACCTGATCTTGGTCCTGAAGATCGAGAAATGCTTATTGAGGATCTGGTATTGTTTCTCTTACTGCATAACAACCCTCCAAAAAGTCACTATAAAGTGTACATGTGTGAGTGTGTGGAGGGTGGGGGTTGTGCTTGTGTCTATATGATAAAAATAAATTCTCTAATTCTTGCATTTATTTGATTTATAGATTCAATCTTGCTGTTGTAGGTAAGAGTAGAACTTGAATATGACATGTGAGTTATAGAATTAATATTGGTTTTGTAGGTGAGAGAGATAACTTCAATCTGGCAGACTGACGAGCTTAGGCGCTACCAACCTACGCCCGTTGAAGAAGCTAAGGCTGGTAAAATACTTGAAGCAAAGAATTGTTAGATATTGAATGCTTCGTTTTTCTGCAAAATTATGTACATACCTGCACGTGTTCGTTTTATTATCTCAGGGTTGAACATTGTGGAGCAGTCCCTTTGGAAAGCTGTACCTCATTATTTACGTCGTGTCAGCAATGCCCTAAAGAAGGTTTGTCTTCGAACTGTTCTTGGTACCTACTGGATTCTTTGCATGTTCATACTTTCTTCCTTATAGATTTTCTGTCTCATTTCTTCTTCTTCTTCCCCTACAGCATACTGGGAGGCCTCTTCCATTAACTTGCACACCAATAAAGTTTGGGTCTTGGATGGGGGGTGATAGAGATGGAAATCCAAATGTAACGGCAAAGGTGAGGTGTCTACAAATGTTCATCATTGAAATATGTCTCCTACATCTATGAGATAAGATCTTCAAGGTGTCTACAATTTTGCATCTGTGAAATGGTTTCTTCTACTTGTATGATATAATATCTTTCCCTTGATTGAGGAAGGTCTTAGATCAATGACAAATAATCCACCTGTGAAATCTTCTTCTAGAATTTGGTGTAGAGACGCTAGCGAAATTATAAATCAGGCCTGTGTGTCATTTCCTTTGAACAGGAAAAAGGAAAAAAGACAACCTTTGTAACTTATCCTGCTGACATTAGTGGAGAAGCTTGATTGAGTTGTAATTTTCTGTTTCCTTGTTTCAATGGCATATTTACCATTCATCCATCTTATTGGTTACTGATGATCTGAGTTATTTTCAGAAAAGTTGGTGACATATAGAACAAACATTTTTAATGGTCAGAACAAAGTTATAAAGTTTTCTTTTAACCTTAGGCATATACTTATGTTTAGCTTTGAAATTTTTGTTCTTCTTGTGTTCTTCATGAGGGTCTTCATTTCAGTCCTGATTAATTTATTTATTTCTCACATCACAATGGTCCTATTTCATTCGCTATTCAGAAGTAATTTATTCTGTTAAAATTGAAGGATTTGTATTTTTTTTGCATGCTTTAAAAGATGTTGGTAGTGCTAAAGATACTTGTGCTTTGTTCGTCCAATTTAATGTGTGTATGTGAATTGTCTTATTTAATTATGAACTTGATAGACTTAAAAGTGAACACCCACTGCTAGAATGAATTTTCTTCATTAATGTATGAAGTGTGCGATTTCTTGAAAAACCCCATAAGGTAGGTGAAGCAGTTTTTGTTACTTCATTTTTTAAGAGTATAATCAAGTGTTGTTCTGTAAAAGAATTACTTCTTTTGAAAAATCTATTTGGTTGTACTGATTACATTAAAGAGCTATGCTTAATGTCTAACTATAACGGACTCCAGTTTCATTCTGCTGTTGCTATCAAAGTACATGAGGACATCAAATGCTTTTCTTCTGTTGCTTCAGGTCACCAAAGATGTCTCTCTTTTATCTAGGTGGATGGCTATTGACCTCTACATTCGCGAAACTGATAGCCTCAGATTTGAACTATCCATGAATCAGTGCAGTGATAGATTGTCAAAACTGGCACATGAAATTCTAGAAGAAGGTTTTGCATGTTTAAGTTCTTTTGAAGCTCTGATTTTATAATTATGGATATAGTAATCATTATGTTCCTTTTGTCCTTGTCTTTATGAATTGTCCACTGGATAGAGTTTAAACTTTGGAGACAAATGCCCTTATGTTCTTAGAGATGGGAACTGTCAATATCAGTACCAATCCAATTGGGCCCTAAATACTTTAATTTTTTGTATAAAAACGCTTTAAAGTTGATTGATGTGATAATTTAAGTTTTGTACATGATATTTTACCAAATAATATTAAACTACAACTTAAGTACAAGAATCAAGAGACTAGAGCTGTCAACTGAAGATCACAACTTGAGATATATATGCATGACAATGAAGGTTTATTAAGATAATAAGCATACATTCAGAATTGTATAGTAGCAAATTAATATGTCAAGTAGTTTATTTATTTTTTGCCGCTATGATTACAAATAGTGTAATGAGCATGCACTCCTCACCTGGGTTTGCCATATTTTGTTGCTCACTTGCTGAAAGAGGGAAAGCAAAAAAAAAAGAAAAAAAATAGAAAAGAAAAGAAAAGTTGTATGCTGTTTGTTCCAAAGGCTTTTTCATTTTTGGTTTCCAACCTTCTTGACAATCATGGGAATTTTATTGCTTAATATTGGCCCTTTTCCCTTGCTGAATTTCTGCATCATGATAAATTAAAGTCATAAGAACCTTTTGTTTTGTTTTAATATGACCATTGAAATTGAATTTCAATCTTCAGCTTTATATTTGTTTGATGTTGAGATTTTGGGGTTCTGCCTAAGAAGGAAAAAAAAAAAAAAATTGGTTTCTGGTTTCTCAAGCATGATGTTTTTTAGCAACTAAATCTCAGTTTAAGTTTATCCAGATAATTTTATGACTATATGCAGATGAAAATGGCTTAAGAAGCCACAATGTCAATATGCTTCTAATGCATCAAGTCTTCTAAATTGAGTGTCTACTGATCATCCTCTTGATTTTCTTGAAGAATATACACAGCAGTTGTGATCTACCTCAGTAACTTGACAGTAATTCAAATTTCTCTTCAGAAACTTCATCTGATGTTCGGCATGAGAGTTGGAATCAGTCTCTGAGTAGAAGTCAAATGAAGCTTCATAACCAACAAGCTCCATCTCTTCCAACACAACTTCCAGCCAGAGCTGATCTACCCTCTTGCACTGGTAATTATCTACTTAAAGCCTGTTTGGCAAAGGTAGTGGGTTGTGAATAGTGGGTTGTTTGACTTTTGATGTGATATAAAGTAGGGGGAATGTTGTAAATTTTTTGTATGGAAAAGTGAAATTTTTGTTTTTTAGTGAATTTTTTATTTTAATAATAATAAAAAATGAAAAAAAGTTGTTAAAAAGTGGTTGATGTGATATAAAAAGTGAGAATGTTTTTTTTTGGTTTAGAAAAAGTGATGAATAGTAAAACCCAGTGAACAGTGAAAACTTTTGCCAAACACGGCCAAAATTTTGGATAAATTACACTTTATCCCCTAAAAACTTGATTTACCCTAAAAATTTTCATTTAGCATCTAATGTAACTGCAGACCAATATTTCCATTATTGACATTTCCTTGTTGAACTTATTCGTGCAGAATGCAATGATGGTGGATCCGAGTATCCCAGACTAAAATTTCCTAGCACTGATTACAAGCCACTGAATCGCCAGGTGAAGCAAGTTCTAGGGTGCTCACATTTGTGCACAGCATTTGCATAGCTACTTTAAGATTTTTTTTTCCCTGCTCTCTGAATCATAGCTAGCAATTACTTATAGTCCCTCCATTATCTTTTTCTCTCTTTCTAGGATTGTCAGGGTTCTTCTAGTTCGAATATTTCACTTCTGGATTTTCGTCACAATTTACGCTTATCATTACAAAATGGAAATTCTGCTAATTCTAGCACTGCACAGTCAGCTGTGACGTCAAGATCTGCTTCTTTCAACTCTGGTCAACTCATTGCTCAGAGGAAAGTATTTGCAGAATCCCAGATGGGAAGGTCCAGCTTCCAGAAGCTTTTGGAGCCAAGGATCTCTCAAAGCCCAGGAATTGCTCCTTATAGAATTGTTATTGGCAATGTAAAAGACAAGGTATTGTTTGACTTACGTGGATGAAGCTTCTATCTAACTGTTAAGCTAAAATTCTCACTGAGATAGTAACTACAAGTACATTATTATGTCCTGTGCTTCAGCTTATGAAGACACAAAGACGTCTGGAGCTTCTTCTCGAGGACCTTCCTTGTGAATATGATCCTTGGGATTACTATGATACATCAGATCAATTATTGGAACCACTGCTCTTGTGTTATGACTCTTTGGTACGCTCTGTCTCTCTCTCTCTGTCTCCCTCCCTTGCCGCTCTTAAATGAAGGCATACTTTTATGGTGGTTCTATTAATTTTGATATGCAACCATCGATTTTCCAGCAATCATGTGGATCTGGGGTACTAGCTGATGGTCGGCTGGCTGACCTGATCCGAAGAGTTGCTACTTTTGGGATGGTATTGATGAAACTCGACTTGCGTCAGGTATGTTATGTGTTTTTGGTGATAGCTGCTATTTGCTTTGAAATCTGATTTAACTGAATTTTGCAATGTATCAGGAATCTGGTAGACATGCTGATACACTAGATGCAATTACCGGATATTTGGATATGGGTACATACAGTGAGTGGGATGAGGGAAAGAAACTGGAATTTTTAACGAGAGAGCTGAAAGGGAAGAGGCCACTTGTTCCCGCCACTATTGAGGTATTGTGCTCAGATGGTATTTCACTGGTCACAGATTATGCAAAAGAGAATCTAAATGGATAGAAAAAAAGAAAAAGGAAACGGTCAAGCTCCTCTCTTTTGAAACAAGAAAGATATAATTGATAATTGTAGCAGAAACATTGTTTAAAAACTGGTCTCTTTTCACTTTTCCATATACTTTGGAGTTGGCTTCATATTCGACATCTTGTACTTTTGAGATAAGAAAATAGCATGAGAGTTTTTACGATTGATGCAAGGCATTTTTCTTTTCTCTTTCAATTATTTGCATTAGGTGAATTTGTATCACTGCTCTTACTTGGGTCTTTCCAGGTTGCTGCTGATGTTCAAGAAGTCCTGGACACCTTCCGTGTAGCTGCTGAGCTTAGGGGGTGATTCACTTGGAGCCTATGTGATTTTCTATGGCTTCAAATGTATGGTTAACTGCTACTACTTTTATGATTTTGAGATTTGCATCTGTTTACTCATAATCAAGCCTAAAAGATTCTTTTAACTGTCTATTATATATATATATATACTATATATATATATATATATATATACTTATATATATATATATATATAATATTCAGTCGAAACAGAATTAACCAGTGTTTGTTAATTGGCAGGCAAGCGATGTCCTTGCTGTTGAGCTTTTACAGAAAGATGCAAGACTTGCTTTTAGTGGGAATTAGGAAGACCATGGTCCTGGTGGAACGTGAGTTTACACTCCTCAATGTTGATATCACTTCAGTTAAATTTGAAATTTCTAAATTTGTCTGATCACAATTTTATCGGAATGTTTGGATGCACATGGAAACAAATTCTACCATTTTGTTTGTCATTCCTTCATAGAAATTAGTCTAATTTTTGTATGGAATCATTGATGGGAATTTCACTGAAATAATGCCATTCTCATTCCTGCTATTATCACTCTTGGTAATGTGTATATAACAAAACACACATACTATGTTTAGCCTCCCCAAAGTTGATCATTCCATTGAAAAGTGATAGCAGGATGGCATAGCTATCAGTTTGCATTACTATGGAAAAAGGAATATGGAGAATATTTTCTATATAAGTTTGCATATCGTGTTGCTTAGTTGGTTAAAAAATTTTAGTATGTCTTTGGCACACCACAAGTTCAGTTTATATTGTACTTGCAACAGTTCTCATAAGGTTTACATACATTTTGGGATAGGCTGCGGGTGGTTCCTCTATTTGAAACAGTGAAGGACTTGAGAGGAGCGGGATCGGTGATCAGGAGATTATTATCAATTGATTGGTATCGGGAACACATCATAAAGAACCATAACGGTCACCAAGAGGTATTCAAGCAAAAAAAAAGCCAATTTTAGGATTAATTTTTGGTTTAGTTCCCAAGAATATATGAGGAGCATAGGAAGTTATTGTTGACAGGTTATGGTTGGATACTCTGATTCTGGTAAAGATGCTGGGCGTTTTACTGCTGGATGGGAACTTTACAAAGCCCAAGAAGATGTTGTGGCTTCATGTAATGAGTATGGTATTAAAGTTACTCTATTTCATGGGCGTGGAGGGAGTATTGGTCGTGGTGGTGGCCCAACATATCTTGCCATTCAATCCCAACCACCTGGCTCTGTGATGGTGAGTAATCTATTAGATTTGTATCTTGGTACTTTTGTAATTTTTTTGTTCTTTTTTCTCCAATTCACAGTTGTATATCTCTTGGTTTTAAATGTTTCAAACAAAATGAAATATTGAATTGGGATTTTAATAGATAAAAATATGTGAAATACAAAAATGTGGTAGTCCAGTTTGCTTGGTCACTTCATTTTTCTCCTAACATCGTTTGATTGTATAAATTGGAACTTGTTTAAATGTGGTGATTTTTGCCTTTTGGATCTGAAGTCCTTATAAATTTTTATTAACTATGAGAAACTAAAGAATTTTAAAGCTAGAACTTTTACAACTTGATATGTTTTTCAATTTTGTGCACTTTGAATTAAGTTTCACTAATAAGTTTTGCTTCAAATTGAGTGCTTAATCTGACTCAAAGTTAATAACTTGTGTCCATTGGTTAAGAAATCGTAGACAAAACCTTCTGAAACTGGACTTAACTAAGCTATGGCTTTATATTGACAATCTTCTCTTTGATCTGGGATTCTATTGGCATATTGAATTTGCAGGGTACCCTTCGGTCAACTGAGCAAGGGGAGATGGTACAGGCTAAGTTTGGGTTGCCACAGACGGCAGTTAGACAGCTGGAGATATACACAACAGCTGTGCTGCTTGCAACCCTACGTCCCCCACACCCACCTCGAGAAGAAAAATGGCGTAATCTCATGGAGGAGATCTCAAAAATCAGTTGCCAGAATTATCGGAGCGTCGTCTATGAAAATCCAGAATTTCTTGCCTACTTCCATGAGGCTACACCTCAAGCTGAGCTTGGCTTCCTTAACATAGGAAGTCGTCCCACGAGAAGAAAGAGCTCAACAGGAATTGGACATCTTCGTGCCATACCATGGGTCTTTGCATGGACCCAAACGAGATTCGTTCTCCCGGCATGGCTTGGAGTTGGAGCAGGTCTAAAGGGTGTTTGTGAGAAGGGACATACTGATGATCTAAAAGCAATGTATGAAGAATGGCCATTCTTTCAGTCCACCATAGACCTTATAGAGATGGTTTTAGGGAAGGCTGACATACCTATAGCCAAGCACTACGATGAAGTCCTTGTGTCAGAGAGTAGGCGAGAACTTGGTTCCAATCTAAGAACAGAGCTCTTGACGGCTGAGAAGTATGTTCTTGTTATTAGTGGGCATGAAAAACTTTCTGAGAATAATCGGAGCTTGAGGAGGCTGATAGAAAGCAGACTTCCCTATCTCAATCCTATGAACATGTTGCAAGTGGAAGTACTAAAGAGGTTGAGGTGTGATGATGCCAACCAAAAACTCAGAGATGCATTGCTTATCACAATAAATGGAATTGCAGCTGGAATGAGGAACACGGGTTAAGCCTCTCAAGCTCCTGTTTGAACAACTCGTCCCATGAAAACTTTCACCTTTCTTCTATTTTGTTTTATGTGAAAGGGGCTGTTATCTATAATGACAGAACTAAATAGCATCATATCTATATTTGGGTTTAAGTTTGGTCAATGTATTGGTGAAAGGTGTTTTGCCTTTTCAGTCATACTGCGGCGGTCTTGCAAAGAGTTGCTTACCTGAGGATTATGCGATCGTTGCTTTTTCATTTTGTGTCTGTATCATCCTCTTGTTCATGGGACTGTTTATCTTAATATAAGCATCAGTATTATAACTCCACTGACCACCAAATGAGATGTGGCTGCAGACTGGGGAACATAGGCCTGATTGTCTAGTACAATTATTTAATTGATTAATGCTGTTTAGTAGGCTGTTATACAATTAAGATGATGTGACAGTGAAAATTAGCTCTTGATGTATTTTTTATTTTATTTTTAGAGGTGTTGATCTAAGAGCTAATTTTTATTATCACATCATTAAGTTGTATAACGATCTACTAAATAACAGTACTCTTATTTGTCTTATGATTTTGTGTTACAATGCTGAACAGCATAAGCGGTAGGTATGGATGCACAATCTTAGGTTGCTTTTGACCGTTCAGGCATAAAGTTTATCATCATGCTTCAAAATGCACCAAGCAGGGTAAAATTTTTATTTTTGGTTTTAATGTATGCTTCCCTAAGGAGTATGAGTATAAAATTTTTCAGTAAACTACACAATATAAATGGGAAAAGAGATGAAGAAAAGGAAGGGGAAAGAGAGATACCATGATCAATCCAAGGTTTGGTAGTCTCTCTCAAATTCACAGCACCTCTTTCCCTCAAGTCCAAGAAAGTGGCTAGACATGGTGTCTCAAGGTTGCACTGATCTTAAATGCACTTGATTGAGGCCTCTCAAGCTGTTATGACAAAAATTTGGAATTACAATGTCAAAGATTCCTACTTAGAAGTAACTTGTTATTACAAATTAAAATTTTGGATTGATTAGAAAAAAAAAAAAAAAATTTAACATTTTGTATGACAAACAAGTAGAGAAATGGGAGAAGAAAAATATGACAATCACAGACAAGGACACTAAAATTTATGTACGTTGTTCAGTATAATGGTTTATGTTCATAGGCACAGACGAAATTTACTAATAAAATATAGTACAAAAGGAGGTGAGAATCACTCAAATCCCAAGCTTCCAATACAGCCAAAGCTTCACTAACTCACAATCTTAGATTGCCACATATCAACGCGAAATTAAAGCAAAGAAAAAAAAGATGGAGAAAAACTCCCTACTCTTGAAAACAAGAAAAGATGTAGAATATCAGCATTTGATGCGTTAGAAGGGGGCTTAAGGCCGTATAATTCAAGAATATATTCACAAAGCACCACGTATAGTAAGGTCCTACAGCATACACCTAGCTAGTAGGTACTGCAAGCTTTGTCCAACTTTGCAGAAAGAATGCTTTTAAGTTTGGTAAATGTAATTATTTAATACTTTGTTTGTTTTGATATAAAATGTTTTTTTGTTGGAAAATACTTTAAAAGGAGGCTCCGTTTGTTTTGGCGTGAAATAATTTCTAAAAAATATTTTTCATATTTTTCGGTGTTTGGTGCAATGAAAAATAATAGTTAACTGAAAATATTTTCGGTTTGACTATCATTTTTTAAAATTGTAAATCATTTTTTAACTTTAAGCTTTTTATTCTCAAATTATTCGAGCCCGCCGAACCACTGCTGGAACTCAAATTTTTAGATTAATTTTTTTAAAAAAATATTGTATATTATAATTTTATGTTGTAAATAAAAATTGATTTTTATAGGATAATATGGCTAAATGAAATTAAAAATTCAACGTGAAGGCTGTTTAGACCTATTGAAGCACCATATATTCAATGTATACATGCGGCTGGCATGCATGCCGAAGATCAAGACCTGGCACTAGGAGACCTTCTGGGCACTTCGGGTTCAAACTCAACGGATACTTAAAAAATTCACGCTAACATACATGGAAAAATTAAAAATGCCAACACCCAAGAACAAAACAAGAGGCAAAGAGAAACAAAATAAATAGACAGGTAAAAAATTGGACAAAGTTTATCTAAACTGGGTTAGAAGGAATTTTTTCCGACTTAATTAACTACGAAGCATGCATGGGTCTATCTCATATTTAACACCAAACTCCAAGCCACCGACCACCATAAACACACCCAAATCCACCGACCACCATAAAAAAAGACTGCAAGAGACAAAGAATCATACCTGGAATCAAGACCGTGACGGGAGAGTGAGTTGAGGTGAGAGTGAGATTGAGTGAGAAAGGGGAAAGGGCAAGCGAGTATACCGACCCTTTTGGACGCTGGTAAATCCCGAATTTTTAGTAGTGACGTTAATTAATTATATATACACAATATAAATGGATCCTAATTAAGAATGCCTTAGTTTCATTCATCATTTCTGTATAATTACCGGCCACAATATGTCATTAACATATAATGATAATATTGTCAATTTATGTTGCCGGCCACCTCCATGCGTAAACACAATGGTTTAATGGACTCATCTCAGATCTTATTTCTAATATAACCCGGCCGGTGGAATTTTAGATACCACTGTCTAGAAGATCTTTTAAGCCCATATAAGAATCTTTTCAACTTATAGAATTTTTCTTCATGTCCTTCTATTTAGAAACTTTCTAGTCGGACCTATATATATATGTCTTCTATTAAATCACTAATAAGGAATGCCATCTTTAACGTCTAAATGATGCAATTTTAAATTCATTCTTGCCACTACAAACATTAGTATCCTCACTGTGGCAAACGTTGCCATAAGTGAACAAAGTCTACATTGGGTTGCTGAATAAACCCTTTAACTACTAACTTTGTTTTATATTTATCAAGGCCTGCATCTACCTTAACATTTTTTTTTCTTAGGTAAATACACTTAAACCTTATGATTAGATGTATTTGTTTAACAAATACAACCCTTGAAAGAGTTGTCTGTTCATCATGAGCATACATCATGGAAAACTTATATCACCAATGGAGACTATAGTATGTGAGGTTGTACACTACTATGGTGGGATCACCCATCACATATCGACTAAATCACCATTAATTTCAGCAGCACTTTCTATATCAGTTTCTATGGCTGGATGAGTACATGTGATGTGCTCTTGACAATTAATGGACATTCTACACCACCAATTAAGTAGAGTTCATTGTGGTTTCACTTGCCATATAGTTAACATCTAAAACTCTACGTAGAACGTTTTGTAGGCATAAGCACACATGATCAGTGACTGTTAATTAAGGTCAAATTTTGCTCAAACAAAATCCATAGTCGGGGCAATGTACGTGACTTGAATCTGACCCACTGTCAGTTTGTCACCCTTAACCTAGCTAACTCCAGCATGCAGTCCTAAATACTACCAGTTTTTTCACTCAAGACTTATCGAAGAATATATAGATTAGTCTAGCTAACAAAAACAAGGAAAAAGAAAAACATGGTTTTTTTTTTTTTTGGGGGGGGGGGGGGGGGAGGGGTGGGGGGCAAGAAAAATATATATGGGGTTTACTCAAAGTAAATACGTACGACATATATACAATAATATTTAATGTGTCAGACCAATCCTCGAGGAGGTGGATACTTTGCAAACCCCACCAAAAATGGAATCTGATGTCCCAAATCTACATGCTTGTTCCTGCAAATTTATTTCTCTTTTTTCAAAAAATCTTCCTTTCGTGTGAAAGATGCCCAATGTTGTTTAAAGGACATACCGTGCCTGCCTTCATGGAAGTGAGGTACAATCAATATGTCCACAAAACCAGTTTAGGGTGAAGCTTCGATCCACAAATTCTTTCATATGTCATGACTCATATATATATATATATAGTGGTGTCCAGCTTAGTTTGAATCTTATTTCAAGCTCTAGCGACTAGCTAGCTAGTGCCGTAATTATGGTGACTCAATTCACAGAATCGTACCAGATTGTCTTCTGATCTGTAATTTTAAGTGGGACGACGTCACTTCATTTCTTTTCTTCGAGTCTGACTTCCATTATCCTCACAACAATATTATTTGGCTCATTCATTATTTAGGTGTAAATGCATCATAAAAACTCATGTACGTATATTGTATATTGCTGCAGTGCTATCCCACCCAACTTAAACATATATATTATTCATCATAGCTTTCCTTTTTTTCTTTTTTTTTTTCCTCTTATGACGAGAAACCCTTCCCTGATTCGTGAATCCAATTCGTGAATCCAAATTGTCAGGCAAATTTTGGACTTGTGTACAACGTTGTTCTTACATAAATTAAATAAAACTTCAACTTTATCAACATGCATAATCCAAAAAATTTGTTTACACCAAAGAAGATTTGAATCTTAGTTTCCATTTTACACATGGGATACGCAGAAGTGTGGTACTTTTGTATGACCCGGAACTCCTTTAAAGTAGGGCCATGCCCAGAATTATAGTGCTTTTGAGTGTGGGTTCTGCAGTTTCAAACCCCTATGACTCTCTCAATACATAGATCCGTTAGAAATCTGCAGGGTTGCTTAATTTGCTTGCCCTCCACTATCACCTGGCCGTGGCACGGCAAGCGCAACGAAGTTCACAAGAACAGGAGAATGAGTGCACGCCTCCAAAAGTGGAGCACCATTCTTTAGATAAACATGAAAAAAAAGAAAGAAATTATAAGGTACACCGCAGTAATGCGCAAAAAAGGAAATTATAAGGTACACCGTACGTAGTAATGCGCAACTCATTGTAAATACTGAATCTATTTGCATGACAGACTGCACTTATTGCTCGAAGAAAGTATTGACTTCAACCTTTCGGCAACAACAATGAACTCTTTTGTTTTCGTGTGTGTTTTTTTTCTTCAAGTGAATGAATAATATATAGTGGACTTTCGGAAGATATATGATGGCAATTTTTTTTCTAGCGACTTGCTATTTGAAAGTAGAGAGCACGTCGACAATATTAATGATGGTGTCAAATATAGACTTTTCTTGAATGGATGATGATGATATATACAAGGTAATAACCTGCGGGAGAATCCTAAATAGAATTATATATATATATATATATATCATCAGTTGAGTTGCTGCCGTAACGCAAGTTGTATAAACGGGACACCAATGGGGATGGGTCCCTTGATATATATGCAAGTGATGTCCATGTCAAACCTTATTGGATTTCCAGTGAGACAATTTTTGGTGTTTAATTGAGAATCCAGACATAATAATAGGTTTGTGGCTGCCCCATATAATTTGGTGCAACAAGCCTATCTTTAAAGTACTTGACTAGCTGTTGGTTTTAATGCAATGCAAAGGACTCTTTTTTTCTTTTTCTGGGACTTGACGTGTCTGACGGGATAACTTAACCATCCCATATGCAATGCTTTTGCCACATTAATATATATACACATGCACTAGGGTTATTTTTGTTTGCTTTTTAGCTAAAAGTCACCTCAAAATTACAGGCTATGCCTTATAAAAGCCGCAAAGGACTCTTTTTTTCTTCTTTTTTGGGACTTGACCTGATGGGATGACTTAACCCATTCGTGCTAGCTACCAATGGAATTCATGCATAACTCAGAAAAGCGAGAGAGTTGATTTTTCTATGTAATGAATGAAGGAATAAGGACCCTTGAAATTTAAGGGTTGACATGTGCTGAAAACACCTACCACTTATTATATCGGCTGTTAAAATGTGAACTGTCACATGACAGTTTATATAGCAGTAAATCTTAATCACCTCAAATCAAACTTTTATTATAGAATTTTTTATTTTTATTTTTGGAACCACTAGCTAAACCTGAAAATGAATGAAGTTATATAAAATGGAGGAGATTCCATAGGTGGCAAATAGCTAAACCTATTAATTTGCCCGATGGGTGTTTTAAGGAATGATAATGATCATTGATCAGAAAAGTGGAATGAAAAGCTATACAAAGAAGGACTGTTCTCCAAGCTAGAGTGTACCTCTTACATCTTTTATATATATATACACAAATACCCATATATATGTATCTATGTATGTTATGTATGTTTTTTTAGATTATATTCATTTCCTAGTCATGAGGAAGTCTCCTAATACTTGAGAAGAAAAAAGTAACTTAATTAATATAGTAATTGATAATCCTATATTAACTAGTAAATTTTTGTATTTAATTAAGCATCCTTTTTTAGGTTCAAATATTAGATAATTAATTAGTCTTTCTTTTCTTTTCTTTTCTTTTTTTCTTTTTTTTTGGGGGGGTAGGGTGGGGGGCTGATTTGTCCTCTTATATCTTCTACAGATGCGTCCACAATTTAACTAATTAATTATATATCTTGTTTTAAAAAATCTTTGATATGACACAATATCAAGGCCAGCCCCCCCAAATGATATTTCATTCTACTGCTCAAAAGCACTATATTATATGATAATCGACATTTCACTAAACTAGCTAATGACATGTGTGATACCTTTATTAAACTCCATGATAAACTAATGACTTGTGTAATACCTTTATTAATATTTCAACTTATTATATGATTTTCAATTATGTATGTATATATATAATCCAGAGTTAAGGTAAAATATTATTTCTTTTGAAAGTCTAAATGATCCAGACTTGTACTAAACTAAGAAAATGGAATATTTTTCAAGCACTATCTACGTAGTAATTAAACAAGTAGTGGTGCATATATATATATATATATAGTGCTGGATGCAGTGCTACGTGGGCCACCTTAAAAGATTGCCCGTATATGAAAAAGAAAAAAAAAGAACGTTTTTTTTTTTTTTTTTTTGTGCCATCCAATTTGACGATTATAAACCAATATAATGATCATTCATTAACATAAAAAAAAATGTAAAAATTAATTCTCATCGCCACCTTATTCGTTTTTTGGACTGGATGTTTGAAATTAGTCGGTGGAGGCTAGGGAAGCTAGGGCACGATCGAGATGTTCGCGTGACAAACACCCACTAATGCAAAGTTCGAAATATTTATGCAATTTGTCCCATTTTTTTGTTAGTGCATGCCCATGGACAAAAGATGAAACATTCTCATTGGGAGTTTTTGAGGTGCATGTCCAAAAAAGCATTACGAAAAATATGAATTATGATGTTGTTGGTACTTACTAGGCTCGCTGCGAGGACAATCTAAGATTCACTGAAACAAAATGTATAGATCTTTACTCAGCATGAGATAAGTGGATGCTTCGCTTTAGTGCAACAGCGACGTCACAGGTTTTTGGGCACTTCTTAATGCACCATTTGCTAGGTTAATTTTCAGTGGAGGCAGGAAACATAAGATGTACAATCATGCTGCCTACTTTTCATGGATCGAAATCCCGTGCACATTTGGGGTACAACTACATTTATCTTGACGTTTATTTTAAATGAACGACCTAAAATTTTTTACGTCATCTACCACGAAAAATTAAACAATCTTGCATATCATTTTTAGCCATCTCTCTGCCCACCGCAACTTTCCTCCCTCTATTACCTTCTGATCAACTCTGTCAAGTTCCTATCCTGATATTTCTCTTAGTCTCTCATCGCCATCCAATTGTGTAGTTTGACCGAACCAACCCTAGTTGTGGGTGGCCGAATCAACCTTTGTGATCAAAATGAGTGATTCGGCCATATGGACGACAAGACATATAGTTTTCCAAAACCTTGTATGAAGTGTATGCATTATCTTTTGAGTGCTTTGGGCACTTCCCACATGTTGCCTATGATGTACCATATATACTTGGTTCCGTGCACGTCTATTAATTAATGAGACATATATAGTTTCCACTTGTTGATGAAAATTTTTATTGGAGCAGAAATTGCATCTGAAACGTCTAGAGGTGCTTTTTAATTATTGATAGACATTTCTTCAAAGACCCAAATACCAATTGGAGTCTTTCACGTTTCACGCTCGAAGAACTGTATTTTCACAGCTCGCATGCCAGCTCGATCTATATATTATAATATATATAATATATTATATATATATATATATATATATTATATATTGTCGCTGTTGTTGTACTTTTTTTTTAAAAAAACATTTGTTAGAAAACTTCTCTTCTAAAAATAAAATATTTAACATTTAACAGGCCTCTAATGATAGTTGGACTCTATATGCATGAATTATGTCAAGATAATCTTCTATCCCATTTTGCATAATAAATATCTTAATTTAGATTATAATTTTTCCGTTTTCAATGCAAAAATGCAAGTTTTCTAACTTGCGTGATTGCATACGTCGATTGTTGCTTTTATCAATTTCTTGAGGCAATAATTGGATAATATATTATTATATATATATTTATATATATACACGTTAAATGGACAAAGCTCTGATAGACCCTACTTGACCATTGGGTCAAATTACTCAAAAAAGTGATTTCAACGCGTAAGAAAGCTAGCTAGTTAATTAGCACACCTTTTCGTGATTAATATTTTTCAGAAGTAACCGGTATGCTTCAAAGTGATTAGAAGTTCTGATCAAATTAATCTTCTAACCCCTCTTTTATAGTTGATTAATGGCCACTTAGTATATGCGTGCCAGAATTTCTTTAATGGCAATGCGGAGAAAATATACAATGTATGCTCTGTTTTGTTGAATGAAAGTTTTCTCTTATTCATTAAAAAAAGAAAAAAAGAAAAAGAAATGAACAATGTACGTTAAGAAAAAATTGTTATGCGGAGGTTATCTTATACTAAAATTGCGCATAATTGACTTTAATCCCTAATTAAGTTTCTGAGTTGGTTATATATTGTATGTAAAAAGTGAAGGATTTTAAGGAAACTTAATGCTAAAATTCAGATGAAAAGCTGTCAATTTTGTTTTATTATTAATTAGTAAAGAGTTCTCTATCACAATCGCACTACAAGAAAATTGATCTTTAATTAGCATTGACACAACGGAGATGCTAAAAGTCCAATAATTGATATTGTTAATCAACAGCATCAATCATGGACACTGAAGCCTCAAATGCTAAACCCCAACGCAAATGAGTAGAAGATGGTCTTTTAACATCGTTTCTGATGATTATCCAACAACATTGAGGTTGGCGACGCAGATACAAATCGTAAAGTGAAAAACAATTAGTATACATAAGTAAGATACATACAACCACTGGAGAAGATTTTGTGCTTGTGGTCATACATATATAATAGTCTCATATATATTTTGTATTTTTTTTTAAATTATTATTATTATTATTATTTTATAATGACTATGTGATTAAGTTGAGTAATGTTACTCTTTACATCCATTTAACATACTCATTTCGTAGCCAGTGTAAAATGGGCATAAAGAGTAGCATTTACAATCAAGTTTCTTATTAATTTGTATATAGAATTTATAACGTGATCCAATTATATTTTAGTTACGAAATATACTCCCTTTGTCCCTCTCTCTCCTAGAGTCCTAGGGGTCACGAAGAAAAGATTGAGATCCTATGTAATACTCAAGGTATTACATGGGGTACAATAACTCTAATTTGGGGCATTCATTTAAAATGAATAAATGAATGGCCCAAAAACTACTACATCACCTACAAAATTTTGCATCTCATTTTCAATCCAATTGTTTGCCACCTCTGCCTATGGTCCCCCACCACCTTCCCCATTGTTATCTCGTCATGTAGGGTGACCAAACCATCCGTAGTGGTCAAATCAACAAAGGATCAAGAACCATATATAGGAATGCATGGGGTGCAATAGCTCAAATTTGAGATGTTTATTTAAAGGAAAAGTCTACTTTTCCTATCCATCCATTCAATTTCCATCCAACTCATGTGTAAATTTTTTTTATTTTTTATTTTTTATTTTTTAAAAACATAAGGGAAGTTGGATGAGGTTGGATGATTGGGTTGGACACCAAGCATCCCCCTTATTTAAAATAAACGATCTAAAAATTGCCACCTCATCTAAAAATTTGTGCATCCCACTTTTAGCCATACAATATTGCGCCATCTCATTTTAAACCCTTGGTTCGACTACACCAAAGGCCAATGAGGGTGGTTGAACCGACTCCTTTTGGTCAAATGGAGTAGTTTGGCTACCTACAAGACTAGTCGGGTGTGATTTATTGAATTAAAACCTTATTTTCGTCAATTATCTCTCATTTCAATTAAAAGAGTTTACGTAGCCACAAAAATGGTTCGACTACCTTGTGCGACAAGACAACGATAGGGGAGGTGGCAGATAAGAGCCCGACAATGGTGGGGAGATGGCAAAGGAATAGAGGGAGAGGCAACAACGGGAAGAGAGGTGAAGCATTTGGATTGAAAATGAAATGCAAATTGTTTTAGATGATCAGACAGTTTTTAGACTATTTATTTTAAATGAACAATCTAAATTGGAGCTATTGCACTACATACAATACCCTACATGTTGCACAGAATCTCGATCTATAAAAAAATATCTGAATTTAATCATAAATTCATGCCACGAATGTCATAGGACCACTCACACAAAGCTGCATGTAAGGAAATTAGAAAAAGGTTTGTTTTTTTTTTTTTTTTTTTAAAATAAAAAAAAAAGCATACAAAAGGAAAGTTATAGAGCTATCAAAAATGTCAAGGTGTAGTGAACTACCTAAATGTCTGAAGCAACGCGTATAGCTACATCCTCTCTTGATATGATGGCATGGCGGAAAGAGAAAATCTTGCAGATGGCCTACGAAAAAAAGCAGACACTTGGCAGCAACAGATGCAAGATATGATGCAGGCCATAATTTATAAAAGAATCTTAATTCAGAGAAGACGAGAGAGTACTTGAGGCAACGTGTAAGATTTGGGAGCAAACCTTTTTTTTTTCTTTTTTCCTTGTGAAGTATTAAGGTGGCAAGTTATGCCAGGGTTAATTTATACATTTTCCTAGCTACTAGGTAAGTAAAAAAAAAAAAAAAAATCATTCTAACATAAATAAAGAGTTATATATAGACTTATAGCCCAGCAAACATATCGTAGCTTGAAAACATGGAGCAACGGTCGATCTCTATCGCATCTCCCTCCAACATTATATATATTTAAAACATCAAAATTTTTATTAAATTTTACCATCTTTTTAGCCAAATATGCTCATCATCTTCTTGATTTCTAACAATAATCCCCTATACGTACCCATCATATTCGTTGATTTGTTTATTGCTACGTCCTAATTTATTTTTATCACGTAACAAGATAAATAAGGCATTCTAAATCGAAATATATGCCTGTAAATTACCCTAATTAAAAAGAGTAAAAAAAATGATCAAAAATAAAATAAAGGATGCTCTGTACTTGTGCAATTTAGTTGGGGTACATCATGATGAGTACGCAAAGGTGATTTGGTTCTATATTGTATGTGTTATCGAACATAATAATGTGAGCATATATAATAAGGCACGTTAAACCAAAAATATATTCCGATCCTCAATCTTCTTTTAGAAAGTACAAGATGTTGATTTCATTCATTTCACATTTTGCTGGGAGTTGATCATCATGTGCATTGTGCGACGAACAAAATATCAATCAGCTGGCATCGTCCAAAAATCCTGTAGTACGAATATCCACATATTTAATCGAACAGTTCGTCTCCGGTCTAGCAAACAGTAGTATATATGAGACTTCAACAAGACAACAAGTATATATAATTTTGCCTATATATATATATATATATATATATATATATAGTAGGAGTAATTACAATAGTTACGGCAGCAAACAAAGAGTTGCCAGTTGATTCCAACAAACTTAAACCAAAAAAAAAAAAAAAGAAGAAGAAGAAAATAAGTGTAGGGTTCTCAGTGATGGTGACACCACTTTGCGACCGAGGCTTTTATGGGAAAGACGGACACAATCTGAGCCACTATCTCTTCCATTAAATGGGCATTTGACACCTAGAAAGGGCACGAAGAACCCAGCACTCCCGCTTTTTCTTTCTTCTTTTTTTCTTAGTCACCCCTCAAAAGAAGATATAGATACCCACAATGAAAAGCGAACATAAGGGGTTTGTCTGAGTTTTTTTTTAGACGAACACCTCAGAGAATGATGAAAAAGACTTGTGTATTTTTTAGAGGTTTTTCTATGATTTTTTAGAATAGTAAGCTTCATGATTTCAATTACTAATTTATCATTCTTCTTAATTATCACATTCAAACCTTAATATATATTTATATATCGATGACGCGTAAAAATTGTAAACCAGTGGAGAAGTAAAAATACGTCACGTGTATGTTCTAATAAAGTTAAATTTAGTAAAGATCTAATTAATCATGTTGTATGGCAGTGTGTATACACGTACAACAACATGAATCACATAGAGTTCTGCCTTTTCCAACATCTTAATATCTATCTATATAAAATACTTATGTCATGTCATATTAAGACGAAACAATTAATAGTTTATAATGAAGATTTTGTCCATTTTGATTAACTATTTAAAAATCATCATAGGATGTAAGTAATCGGTTATCATCCTAATTAATTATTTTCCAATCTACATAATATTTTTTCTTCCAATTTTTATTTTATATATGGATGAAAGAATCTCCTTTTGAGTATGTGGCAGTACTTAACCGCAAATTAATGTTTAGAGAAAACAGAATGTTTAATTTAAGTAAACGAATAGTTCTAACTCTTGCATTCTTTTATAAGATGAGACGGCAGAAAAACATTTTAATATGCCGGGGTCGACTTTTATAAAAAAGATTTAAAAAAAAAAGTGTTTTTTAATAACTTATTTAGAACACGAAACTCATTTACACTGTTGTCAAAATCATATTTCAAAAACACTACTTTTTTTTTTTTTTTTTTTAAGAGAATGACCATTTAATCGAGGCTCAATATAGAGTATTTAATTGAAATGAGAGGTAAATGATAGAGTCAAGATTCGAAAAATTACCACTTATCCAAAAAACTTAAGCTTATAAAAAGATATAAATTTAATCATTTAATCAATACAAGTTTAAGTTAATAGAAAGACATAAATTTAATCATTTAATCGATATTTTAACATGTATTTATCAAATACATCACCTCTAAGGGTCCTAAAGGCTAAACTTTTTTTTCTTTTTTCTTTTTTTTTTAATTTTTTAAGTGGTGGTAGTTCTCGTGCCTTCCTCCCTTTATAAGTCACATGACTCGTTCTTGCATGTGACCAGCTCCCCCTTCCCTATTAATTCTTCTCTTCACTCTCTCTCTCTCTCCCCAAGCCACCCGAGATGATGCCCCCTGAGCAAGAAACAAGCACTACCACCGGCAGCAGTCCACCAAACATGCCACTTACTAACCGCTCCGAGAACTCTTTGGTCCACGCCGACCCATGCTCCGGTTGTACAACTACTAATGTCACCCCTCGGTCGGAAGATCACACGCCGGACCGACGAGCAGCAAACACCGCCAGACTCTCCATTCTCCAGAAATCCTTACGTCCCATTACACTCAAGGTAGTAATTTTCATAAACAGATAGTAATTTAATGTTCTTCACGCGCACAAATTTAAATTTTTATACAAATTTGTTTGCTGCAGTTTGATGACGTGGCCTATACTATAAACCTGCGGAGCACCAAGGGCGGTTGCTTGGCTCCACATGAGCCGAAACCCACTCGCACGGTGCTAAACGGTGTTAGTGGGGTGGTTAGACCCGGCGAACTTCTAGCAATGTTGGGTCCGTCAGGCAGCGGAAAGACCACCCTCCTAACCGCCCTGGCCGGGCGGTTTCCGGGGAAGGTCTCGGGCACCATAACGTACAACGGTCAGCCCTTCTCTAGCTCCATGAAGCGCAAGACTGGTTTCGTTGCTCAGGATGACGTGTTATACCCTCATCTGACGGTGCTGGAGACTTTAACCTACGCTGCCTTGCTAAGGTTACCCAAAGAGCTTTCCAAGCAAGAGAAAGTTGACCAAGCTGAGATGATCATCGTTGACCTTGGACTCGTACGATGTCGTAATAGTGTTGTAGGCGGGACCATCCTTAGGGGTGTTTCGGGTGGCGAGCGGAAACGGGTCAGTATCGGCCAGGAGATGCTTGTCAACCCGAGTCTGTTGTTGCTCGACGAGCCCACTTCCGGGCTCGACTCCACCACCGCTCAGCGTATCGTCGCCACGTTGCGAGGGCTCGCCAGGGGCGGCCGTACGGTGATCACCACCATTCATCAGCCTTCCAGCCGCTTGTATAGGATGTTTGACAAGGTGGTCGTGTTGTCTGACGGGTGCCCCATTTATAGCGGGCATACGGCTCGGGTCATGGGGTATTTCGAATCCATTGGTTATGTGCCCGGGTTCAATTTCGTCAACCCGGCTGATTTTCTGCTTGATCTTGCCAACGGTACGCATATATTTTCAAAATTCAATTCGATTTCCTTTCACTAATTATATGACAGAAATGCGGACAATTACACATTTTTCTACTTACTTAGATCAAGGGCAATATATATACATGCTTGTAATTTTACATATAGAGTAACTATTATTTCTATTATCATATTACTAATATATATATATATATATATATATATTTTTTTTTTTTTTCTAATGTGAGAATTAATGAGCGAGTAAAATTTACGACACATTACATGGCTGCAGTTTGTTACACGTGTGAGCATGCAATACAAAAAAGGGATCTTGTCCGTGTCGACCCCACAACTACGACTTTACTCACTAACAATTGAAGATTTAGGTAGGAGTCCGTTTTCGAAATTAATGTTGACCCCAAAACATTTAACAACACCTCTGGCCGGCTGTCGCACATACCACAGATATAGGTGCTCAGTTGTGATAAGGCACCACCCGAAGAGTCAAAATTAAGTCAGTTTTGTCGTTAGTCAAAGTAATTGTATTTTACTATTTTTTTTTTTGGTAAATAAAAAATTACAACCTTTATGTAATAAATAATAAAAGAGTAATTAATTAAGAAACAGTTAACTGTCTATTTCCCATCACGAAATACAGTAACGTACTTGGAAAATGATAAGGTTAATTAATGAAGAGATATCATCATCGATCTTTTCCAATAATATATAATTTTCTTCCTGATGTTGATGGTGTGTTAATAATTGTATTGTGGTCAAACCAGCCACGCTATATGTAACTATTTGAACTGTCAATCTTGTTGTGGTGGTGGAGTCACCTTAATTGTAATTTAATTACGACTACTATGCCCTTAATTTTCATTAATCTAAAGTTCCTTAATTTGGAGATATTGTAGGTATAGCTCCTGATATCAGACAGGATGATCAACAGCTGGAGTTTCATGGCAGATTAGAGCACCATGATGATCAAAATTCAATCAAACAGTCGTTAGTTTCATCTTACAAAAAGAACATTCATCCTGCCTTGAAGGCTGAGATTCACAGAAATGTAAGCGACCCAGTTCTATCAACATCCGGAAATATACAATCATCCAGAAGTAAGTAGTGAAAATTATCTGTCAATTCTATATATATGCTATTTGTTTGACTTTAGCTATGCTATATATATATATATATATTTGGCACAAGTGTGGATTCCTAATTAATGTTAGTGTGGTACGTACGTACAGATTGTGAGAATCAATGGACCACCAGCTGGTGGGATCAATTTATGGTGTTGCTAAGAAGGGGTTTACAAGAGAGGAAGCATGAATCTTATTCTGGTCTCAGGATTTTCCAGGTCATGTCTGTCTCACTTCTATCCGGCCTATTATGGTGGAAATCTGACACGTCACACATCCAAGATCAGGTTATATATATATATATTATACATGCGCTAGCTAATTCAACAAAAAAATGATCATATACATATTGAGAGAAAATTTACTTACTATTTATTTTTTTTATTACTTTTACAATCATATTTTTAAATTTTAAAAAATATCATCTTAAAGTTATTATCTTACAGAAATTTACAATTTTAACTCTCCATCCAAATTAATAAATGAAACTTTCAAATTAAATACCACTAAAATGTTTATAAAATTATAAAAATATATTGATTTAATAATTAAAAATTAAAAAAAAAAGCATAAAAGTCAGAAATATTTTAGAGATTTAACTCTGATTTTTTATGGAATTGTTATCATTACAAACTTTTGAAAAATGATAATTTTAAATTGACACTTTTTAAATTTTTTTTTTTAAAAAAATAATTACAATAATGATAAAAGATCATAAATAGTAAGTGAAGTTTTCCAATATATATATATAATAAGAATTAATTAACATTATAATTATTAACGAATAATATATACTTGCAACGTACAGGTTGGACTTCTCTTCTTCTTCTCCATCTTCTGGGGTTTCTTCCCACTATTCAATGCCATATTCGCCTTCCCTCTGGAGCGTCCAATGCTAATCAAAGAACGTTCCTCCGGCATGTACCGTCTCTCCTCCTATTACTTCGCTCGAATGGCCGGCGACTTGCCGATGGAGCTCGTGCTCCCCACAATCTTCGTCACCGTCACATACTGGATGGGCGGTCTAAAGCCTTCATTCCTCACATATTTACTAACCCTCTTGATCATCCTTTTCAACGTCCTAGTCTCCCAAGGCCTAGGCCTCGCGCTCGGCGCAATACTCATGGACGTAAAGCAGGCCACGACTCTCGCTTCAGTCACCATGCTTGTTTTCTTGCTTGTCGGAGGGTACTACATTCAGCACATACCGTCTTTCATTGCTTGGTTGAAGTACATCTCTTTTAGTCACTACTGTTACAAGCTTCTTGTCGGGGTGCAGTACTCGGTGGACGAGGTTTATGATTGCGGGTCGGGGATGCGTTGTCGGGTGATGGATTTTCCTGCTATTCAGTATCTGGGTCTTGATAATAAGTGGTGGGATGTGGCTCCTTTGCTTGTCATGTTGGTGGGTTACAGGGTTTTGGCCTACTTGGCTTTGAGGATGGGACAACCTCACTGAGCGACTGTAAATTGTTGATCATGAAGATATCCTTGAATTTGATTGAAGATTAATCATCAACTGATCTGACTGAAATTGTGAATTGATGATATCTTGTGGGCTCGCCGGGGAAAATGTAAATTTGATTCGGGTGGTCCAAATTAAACATAAGTTTGTAACATTAACTGTGATCGATTTAATTAAATCTGCTGATGGAATTTTCCTATTCTTTCAAAACCAGAAAGCTAACAAATGGACAGTAAGAAAAATAGTTTTAATTACTGCCTAAATTCAGTTTACTACATTAATCCAACAAATAATTAAAGGTCAAAACCGCAATGCACACTAAGAAGACATTCATATGTACTCTTAACTCACGGGGGTTTATAACTATAATTAAGCATTACTAAACTGGACTACTTTTGTTGGGGTAGAAATAGCAAGTGGTTCTAATTGAACTTCCTTCGACCACCGGGATTTGTAAACTATGATATACAATTAAAGCCGCAAGTGGTGGATCACCTTACCAAGGGCCCAAGGTAGGTATTGGGCTCTTGGGCCGAGATGGACCTGTTCGTGAGAAGGCCCACAAACGTTAGTTCATCTAAGCCTGCAACAGAGCCCACTAACCTTTAGGAGGATCACCGATTCACCATAGTTGCAACGAAAGAAAAGGAGCATGTATTTATGTACGAGTAATGCTATATGTCTAATTTTTTTATCAAACTCCATTCAACTTTATATATGTGGATAAAGATTGACCCTATGTACAAATTTTTTTAAAGAGTTTTATTTTGTATTTGTGGGGTCCATCTTTATCCACATATACAAAGTTGGATGGAGTTAGACAAAAAAAAATTGAAACTGTAGCATTTCTTTTTCTCTATATAGCATGGAATCTTTACCGAGAAATGCTAGAATATCTACCCAAATCTTTTTCTCATCCTTCTAAATATCATCATTACCATTGGATCTATAGGTCCCACATACGGGACCTACATAAATTCATAGATCCAATGGTAATGGTGATATTTAGAAGGATGAGAGAAGGATTTGAGTAGATATTCTAGCATTTTTCCACTCCCAAAGGGAATTTTGTAGTGTCAAGATGTTCCCCAACCAGGGAATGCCACGTGTCTAAAGCCATGTACAAGGGAGAATCCTCTCCTCAATAGCATCTGTCGTTTAAGCCTGGTGTCATGGAGAGAATCCCTATTTGCAGCTATCCAAAAATAATTAATTAATATATATAAGATTGATAGGAAACACAAAAAATGCAATAATCAAACATCAGGACATGTAAAATTTCACGTGACAAAATTTTCCTCACCAATGTACAGAGGGTTCATAACCATACAGAATTAGAAGAAATCCTGTTGTTTCTCGTTTAATAATCTTAATGTACAAATGAAAAAAATAAAAAATATAAAAAGATAGCTGCCAACTTCTTATTCATCTATATTTTAATCATCTCATTTGTCTCCTCACCAGCCTTTTTTGCAAACAAATTCGATCAACAATTCAATTTCATACAAAACGATCCAAAGAATCAATTAAAAAAAAAACCAACACAAACTACAATATTTAAATTATCCAAATACTTCTCACTCTAATCAATTATTACTTATTCTAAAAGCCCGAATCGAGACAAATTTGAAATCAAGACTACTACTCTAATACCAATTATATATACCATAATTTTAATTATATCACCTATTCTTAAAGTTTAAGTTAATAAAAAATAGTTACTTGATCAATAGTTTAACAAAAGTTTAAGCTAATTATACTATGAGTCTATGATTAACTTTTCAGTCATAAAAGCTATGGAAATTCTGAAGTGATGATTGAGTATTGCTGTATAAACTCTTACTCTAAGATTTTGTAACCTATTTGTTTCCTCTAGTTTCTGTTGTTCCTTTTATTACTCGGGGTCTGAATATCAAGATTTGAGTGTTTATGAGAAAGAGGGTGCATGTGGGCTTTGTACAAAAATCCCAATTACAAGATCAGTTAGTTTGTAGGGCATCCCAATTGATGAAATGAAATGTATGCTATGAGAATATCTACTCGTGTCTTAATCTCAGTATCAAATAATATCAGAAAAAAAAAAAAATGCCAGTTGGTAAAAAGAATCTGATACAAAAGCATCCCTTTTGAAGACTAAAGAGGCCTCCAGTGCAGTTTATTCCATTCCCAATTTCCCATCATAGACATGCATCACTTCTCCATCCACCATTTGATGTGAAAGAAAGAAAGGATTCCAATTCCCTGTCACTGAAACTCAGCTATATATGGACGCGTCTCAGTGGAACTAATACTTAAGGCAGCAACATACATAACTCTTTCGACCTGTGTGAAGAGTATTCATTAGAAGAAGCAAAAACAATGGCATCAATCAAGACTGAGAAACCCGCCGCCGGCACCTCTCAACCACCTGCGCAGGCCAAGAAAGAGCCTGCCAAGCCTAGCGGGACAACGCCTAAAGCTCCGGCGGCTTCCAAGCCAGCCCCTAAGAAGACTGAGCAGAAGCCTCGGGAGCCTAAGAAGAAGGTATGCACTAATGCACACACATCCATTAATTAAGTAAAGCTTATAATTTGGGGTTGTAAGTAAATATTGTATGCTTAATTAAATTAATCATTTGGTTTTTGATGGTTTAATTATTAGGCAGCAGGAGCCAAGTAAGCAGGTAGAATATTGAGGATGACAAAGGCGTGGGTGTGAAGGGTTCATGAAGATGTCCATTAATTCATGCCGGTCCTCCTTAATTTATGTTACAAATATTATTTACAGAAGTTTGCTTGTGATTTGTATCCTGTATCCATGTCTGTCTTTTTAGGCTTCGCGTACTAAATAAAACTATATATATGTTTGAATAAAGAGTTTGCCTATGGACCTATGGTTGTGTGTTTGTAAAAATTGAGCAAATTAATTAGATGTACAAGCGTTTGGAAAATATTTATATCATGTCAGGGTAACCATATCAAGTAACCCACCGTCTCGCCCAATCAACTTTATTTTTTTGTGAGGAACAATGTCTTATTGAGGATATTCCCCTCAATCTATATGAGATATTCAACTATGAGCGTTGTACTTAAATGACTTAAAATTAATGAAAAGTGCTACATTCTTTTTTAAAAAAAAAGTAACCTAAACTCCAGAAAGTTTTCATCTGATGAATTGATATGCAAGAAGAAGCCAAAAAGAATAATGTTTTCCTACCAACTGAACTGGAAGAAATTCTTTCAGATCAGTTTATTAAAGTGAAATTTATCAGTTAATAGGGTGAAGAGCTAACAAATAGTCCTATATAAATTAAGATAATTAGAAACCCGGCCATAAATTAAGGGAGTCTAATATGAGATTTGGGCAAAATCATGGCCATATAATCACATTCCATATCGGAAGCGTCCATGGACCATCTCTGAATCCATATATTGACATTGGCATATATATAGATATGTGGACAAATTCAAACAGTTGTCCAGGAAGACGTACAAACCCAGGTTACCTCAATGATAGGGAATATGAAATGCAGAAATGGAACCCAATGGCAATGGGATCAGTGAAGCCTAATCTCGGCTCTTTTATATTTTTATTATTCGTTTTCTAGGATAATATGGCTTAAGGATTGGAGGGAAATTATTGATCAGTAAAAAAATCAGTGATCTTATTTTAAAAATATTGGGCCATATTCAGAACGAGTGGACTCCATATTCCTCCGGCCTGTACTCGGCCACCAGATCTTTGTGGTAGCTGTCATCTAATGGCCATCGACTTCAGTCAACTCAACTCGGAAGGTCAAAATTGTTAGTCGACGTCGGAACGCAACAAGGGTTTCAAGTCGTAATTAAGCATTTCACCCTCCCCCTTCAAGCTGATGGGGAGACACGCCATCAGTTTGTCCGTAAGGAAATTGACACGTGAAATATATTTCAAACAAACATCATTGTTGGCAACATTTTTATGTAAGCAGTGCACATCTACACCGATGTGTTTGGTATGGGCATGTAACACAGTATTAGAAGCTTAATGCTAATTAACGCGCGCCCTAATGTTATCACATCAGACAATAGGGCGAGACATAAGTGGAAGTTGCAAATCTTTAAACAGCATATGCAGCTAGTAAAGTTCAGCTATAGTCATAGCCAAAGCCCAATATTCAAAATTATAACCCGTTGTGGACCGACGATCAAACTGATTGTCAGCCCAACAAGAGTCACTTAAGCATGAAGATCAAGAGAGCCGCGAGTTAAAAAGAGCCCATGGTCTACTGTACCTTTGAGGTATCTAAGTACCCAATTGGCAGAGGTCCAATGAGCTGTAGTTGGAGCAAAGGAAACCAAATTAATAGAAGGAAAGAAAGAAAGAGTAAAAAGGAAAAGTATCTATGGACCGGACCTTTAGCCCATTTCTATACAAAGAAATGCTACACATACTTTTAAATGCTTATTCTTTAAGGTCTTGTTTGGTTTGCGGAATAGGTCCTGGAATGGAATGACTATTCCTATGGAATAATCATTCTTTTATTTGGTAAGAACCTATTTTAAAGGAATACTTATTCCCTTATGAAGAGGAATATGTATTCCTTTTAAAAATGAGAGGAATACCTATTCCTTTCCTACAGGAATAGAATTATTGTAGCATGTTCTCATAAAAGCCTCTCACACTCCAACATCAATTTTTTTTTTTTGAAACCATTTGGTGATATGCTTTTCGTTTTTTTTTTTAAAAAATAAAATAAAATAAAATTGATGGGTGAATATGATGATTTTGTTGATATGCTTTTTTTTTTTTTTTTTTTTTTACAAAAAAAAAAATTGACAATTTTTTTAAAAAAAAAAAAACAAAACCTACGAACTTTTTTTAAAAAAACTGGACATTTTTTTTTTTTTAAAGAAAAAAAGTTATAGTATAACGGTTTTTGTTTAAAAAATAAAGAAGAAAACGTCCTTAAATTATATTTGTATTATAAGGGTATTTTAAGAAATTTAATTACAATATAATTTTATTCAACAGTATATTCCACTATACCAAATAAAAGAATATCTATTCAGTATTCTATTCCATCGTTACAACCAAACTAAAAAATAGGAATAACTATTCCATTCCACCTTCTTCTATTCTAAGGAATAGCTATTCATTTTCCTAATGGAATAGTCATTTCGCAAACCAAACGAGGCCTAAATGTTTATTTTACGAGCGAGGCCTAAGTGTTTATTTTCTGACATAGTAGTAAAAATCATCATCACATGCTACATGTATTTTTATATGTTATTTCATCCGATGATATTTTCAACACCAAGTCAAGAGTTAACACTTAAGAGTATTTGTAGCACTCATCTTCTATATGTGCTGCTTTTTGTTGACATTACTCTTGTTGGTCTTTTGCTATTGTTGGAGTTCCTGCCCTTATTGTACTCTTTTTCTATCTTGTCTTTCACGTACTTCTGTTTTGGGAAGAAAAAAAAATACTAAATTCGTCCCTCCGGTTTGTAGTTGTGACAAACAGTTCTCTAGGATTTAAACGTGACTAAACACTCTTTTGGAGTAAATAAAAAAAAAAAAGACAAGTAGGTTTTTACTGTTAGAAAAGTTGACAAAATTCATTAATGTGCTAAATCAACATTAATTATATTGTGAGATGTGTCACTTACAATAAAAATATTAAAAAAAAAACTCTTATAAAGTGATGCGGCACAACATGATTGAAAAGTAGAGTAATCAAAATTTTGAGAAATCTAATCATTTTGTGCCACATCACTTTGTAAATTTTTTTTTTTTTTATAAAATATTTTGTAAGCCTAACATTTTTCAAGAAAAGGCAGAGAGAGTAACACAAAAGTTGTCGAGCCCCAACCCCCTCTGACCAAATTGGGGTGGCAGAACCACCCCCACTTTGACCGGCCTTTCCCACTTTGACCGGCCTTTCGTGGTTCTCACTTGCTTTATCATACCCATCTCTCTCCATTTTTCTTTCTCTAGGTTATTTCTTTGTACTTTTTTTTTTTCTACGCTATTTCCTCGTACTTATTTAGTTTTCCCTTTATTGTTTGCTCCTCAGTATTATACTTTCCTGAAACTAGATCTGATAGAAGTTAAAGGAGAGTAAGCAAAGAGGAGAAGAAGCGGAATCGTATTCAGTTTTTCCTGAGTCTTTTCATGATATCGTTTTCTCTAACCCCTCCCTTGTTCCATTTTTGTAGTCCATTTGTCACAAACCCATCACAGTTTCTGTGCAGTTTTCATTAAAAAAAAAAAACCCTGATTGGTTCCATTTTTCACATAAAAAGAAAAAGACATGGAAGAATCATACAGCATTCGGATAGTTAAAACAAGTTTTTCGTTTACATTTTTTTGTTTGTTCAACTTCTATAGGTTTCACCTTTCAACTTGTTTCAGGCCACCAGTGGGATAGCGTGATGGTCAACCAAGCAGCTATCAATTTGGCCAATAGACACTACTAACAAATTGACCCATATCGGCGCATCTTTTTCCTTGTGCTTGTGTAATATGTGCAGGGAAAAAAGCGTTGGCATAGGGCTGATTTTCCGTAGTGAGAGGGCCACCCCCTCTGTTTGTTTTATTTTTATTGTAAATGGCACATATCACAATATGATAGGTGCTAATACGGCACATTAATAGATTTTGTCAACTTTTTTAACAGCAATGACTAATTTTTTTTTTCTTACTCCGCAGAATGTTTAATCACTTTTTAAATATTAGAAAGCTATTTGTCGCAACCCCAAACCATGGACTAATTTAACATTTCCTCCCGTTTTAGTTAATATATCCTTTTCTTGCATAGAAAAAATATAATAATAAATCAGAAAGGGAAGTATATATCTAGCTAGGATTGCTCTTTTGCCAGTAGGATTTGTGAAATAGAACAATTTTTTTTTTTTTTATTCAATGTGGGTGAGGGGAAAAGGGATGTGAAATGGAACAAATTAAGTTCCACCTATTCATATAGGTGTATGCTACTGCCGAAAGATATGGTCCACTCCGCGCCTTAAAAAATTAAAATTGTGGCATTTTTTTCGAATATAAAAAGATCATCACCAGAGTCATTTCTCAAAAATGTGGCATTTCTCAGATCTGATTCTTCTCAATTTAATAACAAATTTAAGCATGTTGATTAGATTTATTTGGGTATTTCAAATAATTATGAATTTATTTTATATTTAAAAGTTTTATGTGCATTTAATTAAAAGATTTACATCTTCAAGTTTATTGGCCAAGTTTTCCTACATATCTCTTTTATGCTATTCTCTTTATACGGGTGTTTCTTGTTACTCTATAAAGTGTTAATTCTGAAAGTAACATTTGGGTTTCATTATATCCAAGAAATTATTTTGTTAAATCCCTTAACATAAACTTAGAAAATGAACAAAATCCGTTCTAAAGATTTTATCGTTGCAATTGAGCTTGAAATTAATCCCAATTAATTTTATTTTTTTCCTTCATATTTTCCCTCTTTATTCCATAATATTATCCAACGTTAATTAATGCAGAACATCACCCAACCATAAAAGCATCAAAATAGTGCTAGATACGTCAAGATATGCTAAGTTGGTTACAAGTAATTATGTCAGGAAAATATACATATATATATAACACACACACACACAATAAGCAAAGCATCTGATGCTAAAGCCTTCAAGTGCTCTCCGAATTAATGAGTTATTCCATTATCTTCGAATGCCACCATCCATCCCCTCTGTCATCTTTTACTGTAAACTTTGGGATTCGAATTCCTCTACGACAGTTGTGGGACTCTGCTATAAAAGGAGTACGTTTGGGAGGGAGACAGTAGGCGAGACAAGCGATTAAGTTTGATATTTCATTTGTTTTAATTAAGAGTAGTCTTTAATTACAACAATGGCATCAGTGAAGGCTGAAAAGGCAGTGGGTACACAACTGTTTGGGCAGGCCAAAAAGGATCCTGCGCCCAAGCCTGGGGACAATGCAACGGCCAAAGCTCCAGCCTCCAAGTCGGGTGCAAAGAAGGCCGCACCAAAGCCTCAGGAACCTAAGAAGAAGGTATATATATATATATATATATATATATATCATATATTACTTGCACATGCATTCATTTCCCATGCGGCCATGCCATTCTTAACAGCTTGTTACTTAAAATTAGCATGCATGCATGCATGCAATAGTAGGTGATGAGCTGTAAACGTAATTAATCATCCATATATGCTCATTGCTTTTATGTATGTATAGGGAAAAGGAGGCAAATCAGCATCAAAGAACTAATGAAACGTGTTCAATGCTGTCTCACAAAGGCAGCTACAAGAAGATCAAAGTTATATTTTGTATAATTAATTAATACTCCTATGGTTTAGTTATATAATTTCTATAATCATGGGAAATCCATATCTATGTACGCGCGTCAGCCTAATGAAATAACAACGATCTTCTTGGCAGACCAACTTTTATTTCTCAATATTGAATGCTGTCCTTTCTTATAATAATTTTATTAGTTTTGATCATCTGAATATCTCGTAATTATATATATATCTATCAACTAAAATTAACAAAAGACTGACTGCTTCAAGCTTTAACAACCCTAAAAGAAGAAACGTTGCTTAGCTATTTTTAGAACAGTTTTCAGCCGGCCAGATCAGCGATGGAACTTTTGCAAAATAGAGAAAGAAACAACCGGAGTTCGTTGGTCCCTCAAGGAACCTCGAACACTCCAATGGTTTAAGTTAGCCTTATGTCCGAACAAAATAGATGAAATGAGAGTTTCTAAGAGAAAGATCAGAGGGAGTAATACCTTTGTCTGAGTTGTTTTTGGAGAGAAAGTCCCTTTATAAAATGGGGGGGCTTGTTGAATATGCCTCCTGGATGCTTGCCATGAGGTGGGCTAAGAAGCATCTGATTATTGCCATGTAGTGAGCTGTTTTAGTGGGTCTTTTATTAAATGGGCTTTACGCTTGGGCCCTATGTTAAGCAGGCCGGATATTAAGGTTTCTAGGTCCAACCAGGCAGTCAAGCCCAACAGTACCCCCAATGCCCTTTGTGCAAAAATTAGATAAAGGAGATTTGAAGATTTTGGCCTAGAAACCACTTTGTTTGAAATGAGGTCCGTGGTCGGGCTTTGGTGACGTATGCTAACCCAACAGCTATGGAGTAATATTTTGTGTTCTAAAAAAAGGTATATACTGGCAAATGACTTTTTATTTATTCAAATTGATGTACTATATGCCTGGGCTAAGTTTATATATATATATATAATAAAAAAACGCAATTGTACTCTATTAAATTTGAAGTACCAAGATCTACGTTTGTTACTATAATCTCTCTCGAAGGATAAAAGAACAGAGATGATTTTTAATGAGATCATTGAATGTTAAGTGGAAAGATTTACTTACAAAAAAAAAAAAAAAAAGTGGAAAGATTCATGTAATTGATTGAATCGGTCGATATGAATACCAATCAATGACTAATTTTTTTTTTTTACAAGTGCTGATTTAATTATCAATTTTTTTAAAAAAAACTGTATGACAGTTGTACAGAAAAATGCTAAATAGCATTGCTCTTTACAAATACCCTTATACACTGTTTTCCCTCGCGCTCTAACAAATCCCATAAAAATGCACACACAGTTGCTTACCCTTCGCCCCCCCCAAAAAAAGAAAACCTAGAAAGAAGAAATACAATTATCACAGTGGTATATTTACAGTATGAGGGGCTAAATCAACAAAAATATGGGTTTTTTAGGTTAACAGACGAGTGATCAACAATGGTTAGAATGGGCTAACTCTGCGAGCCAACTGCAACATAAATTCAGGTACAAGGCGTCTTCTTGGAGGAGCCACTGCATCTTTGGTGAGGGCCTCCGTGTCACCAGCATGAATATTACCTACTAAATCTTCAAACAACTGATCACTGCCACCTCTCATCGGATCCTGAATAGCATGTCATGTGCACAAATATAATTAAACCAGTCAATTAGTTTCTTTTTGTTTTTCACCCTACCATAATGAACAGAATGTACACTAAGATTATCATAAGCCAATTGCTTCATTAATTATTAGAATTTCTCAATCCATGCCAAGAAGAATGACCAAGTGTCTTACATGAAAGGTTTAAACATGCATGATAAAGATAAACCAGTTTTTTACAGAAGCAGTTTTACAGCAGGGAAGAAAATAAGCATCTGAAGCAATTTCAGAGTTGCACATAACAAAAAATGAATGGTTATGCAAAAGATGGGGGATGAGATGGATTCAAAAGAGAAACTGTGGCACAAACTCTCAGCCTATCTAGAGAAGAATCTGATTCAGTTGAAAGGAGCATCGCTTACAGACAAGAAAATGGCATAATCACCCCGTGGTTTCTCCAATCCACAAAAGCGACATATTGATGAAACAAACTAAAAAGGAAGCATTTTAAGTGGTCCCTTACCTGAAGAAACAAATCTGTGTGAGTCTTTCCTTCATACAAAATTGATTCAGCTTTTACCCCAACTCTTTGAAGCGTTTCAGCAAAATTCTTACTGCACAGAAGAAGATGATAATTAGATCCCATAGAAAGCACTTCAAACTTGTTACCTACATTTGCAAATAAATTTTAGAGGAAAAGGGGAAAAAAAAAACGAGAGAGAGAGAAAGAGAGCATGTATTTTTTTTTTTTATCGGGGTGAGTCCACTTTTCTACATCATTTCTCTGTCTCTCTAACCAAATAAACTACCTAAGAGATATAGCTTTTCCCTTCCCTCCCTTCACCTTCCCCTTCCCCTTCCCCCTCCCTTTCCATTCTCTTCCCTTCACTCTCCATTATGACAAACATTGCATTAGTTAGAGTCCTAAGTTCGTTTTTTCCATCATAAAGTCATACAGATACTGCACCATTAAAAATCAGCAGTGCCATGTCCTGACAATTACGTTGGACAACCTGAATGATGCATAAAGAATACATTCAATGCAGTATTATTATCTTGAACCTTTTCATTGATCAATTTAAAGTTCTACTATCATCTTGGCCCTTCTCATTACTTTTTGACCTATACTACATTTCCTGATAGGTGCAGCCACTAAATTGACTCAATTGTATTCTTACTGCCAATTCCATATCATTATCTACTCAAAACTTGGATCTTTGTGAAATCAAAAGCAGGAAAAAGAATATGATATGGACGCCAGAACTTCATAAGCTAGGACTGATTGTTTAAACATTTTCTTTTTAACCTACTTAGGATAAATTTTACGACCTCTTCGCACACATTTTTGATTGCTTCATCTCTAATGGAAGGATAAACAAGAACGTATTGCCAAGTGATGCAGGCAGTGAGAAGCTTTGAGAAAAACAGAGATGGAAACAGAAATATTCAAGAATATGTTATTAATTTTTGATATTATTCCATCCAAAGTACTGTTTGAAGGTAAACCTTTTTAATAATGCACAAAAGGAATGAAATTGAAATTCATAGAAAGTATCTGCTTCCATAACCACTCAGCAAAACTACTTTTAAGGAGCATGAAAAGTAGTATATATTGCACATGGCCCAATTATCCCCATATTTAACATTAACACCATAGTTACTGCTAATACAATAGCTTGTATTTAGATGAACTATCTTTGTAACCATTCAGCAGACCTGAAGGATATACACCAATGGAAGAAAAGTTGTGATCAGATCTTACAAGATCTGGAGGACAACTACACCTTTCAAAGCTCAGTAATGTCTTTGATAATTTGACACCATGTAGTACTATTACTTTGAAACAAGAATGCCAGTAATAAAATTTATATCAACACCCCAACAAGCCTCATGCACCATGTGATGAAAAAATAATTAGATGCAGTCATAGAATTAAATCCAGAGCAGACTCAAACCTGTCATCTGAAGGTATGGAATAATCTGCAGTACCATGAAATAAAATAATAGGTGGCAAGAGGGAAATGGCATTTCTAATGTTCGGGTCCTGAACCATTACTTCAGGAGAGAATCGTCGAAGGGATTGTTCCCCTTCCATTATGCTGGATGAAATTTTAAAGAGATAGTTAAAAGAATTGACTGGCAGAGATACTAACCAAAAAATATTTCATGTATACAATAATTTACTAGGAAATTAGAGGGCATGTACCTTACAAAGATGGAACGGTACAGACCTCGACTATGGAAGTGATCTATTAGGTTAAACAAATTGTACCTGTTTGTGGAATTACAAGGAAAACTATAAGATGATTGCAACTTTTACGTGCAAACACAAGAAACATAACGGACAAAAATGCTTGAAAAAAAGAATGCAACAGGGGAAAACAAGCGTGACATCATAACTAGAGTAAGATGATATTTTTCATTGCTATACTTTTTGCAAATTGATCAATCAAGAAGTATATCCATGCTCATATAATTATATGTATGTCTTTTTTTTCCAATCATAACCTACAAAAACTTATGTCACTTGGATAAGCGTGACAATTTAGAAGCTTCCATTAACCATCCTTGCACTGTGAAGCCCTGAAGCTAAACTCAGGCAAAAGGCAGAGTCAACCGAGTTGGTTCACACTAACACGCCAATATCATAGAGTTAATTCTGCACTTCCAATCCTTAATAATTTAAGATAAACACTTCAGAAGCAAAGACTAAAAGAAGTAAGCCGGAATGATCTGATGGAAGAACATTTGACTATGGCATGCAATCAATGCAAGCTGCAATATTCCCAAGATCTCTCCACAGTAAGATATTTTAACCTGAAAATCAACAAATTATTACCTCCTGACCAACTGGTTGATCACCTTAATGCTTTGGAATCGATTTCAAGTGTCAAATCATTAGAAGCATATTATAGAGCTTGAAATCTAGTGAAGAGTTCCACACGGTTCAAAAAACTTGCAACAGACTTACCCTCCAGATAAACCAAAATAAGCCTTTATCTGAGAGACACTCCAAGAAGTGCTCTCTCCTTCACCAACTTCTTTAATTGCCTGCTCCAATAGTGTGCAAGCAGCAATATGTGCACCAGCTGACTGTCCCATGAGATAAATCCTACAGAAACAAAGAATCAGCAGAACATCTTTATTAGATTAATCCCCCACCCTAAAAAAAAGTTCATGCTTCAAATTTATTGAAAAAAAAAAAATGTGAAGAATCTATTACCTATCAGGATCACCTCCATATTCAGCAATATTGTTGCACACAAATGAGATACCTTGAGAAGCATCCTTTACCATATCACTCATAGTTCCCTGAGGGAAATTCCTGCATGAATTGTCAATTAAGACCCATGATAGTATGAGATATTATTACAGGTGGATACAAGTTATGCACTTTATACTGAAATCACACACATAGAGGCATCAATCTCATGTAAATTAAATTCAGGCTTTTTGGACGCTACATCCATAATTATGACATCAAATGAAGTAATCATGTACTGTGAGAACCAATGCTAAAGTTTTAAACAAGTCATTCTTTGGGATGTTTTACCAATACATCTATTATCTAATAACGTTCAAGCAGGCATATTACTTGTCCTTGTCCATGAAAAAGAATATAGACAAGCAAGCTCATGGTACTAGTCAGAATAATTAACAAAGAAATTCCAAGTTCATATACCTAAGGGCTTAAAGGTATCACATGAAAATCAAATCAGTCAATTGTGTCTTATATAACATTTGAACACATAAGGGGGAAGCCTAATATGCAAACAACATTATCATGAACAGAAACAAGGGTAGTCCCCATTTATCAGAATATTCTTCCCTTTTCTGGGGGCACTTCAACTCAATTTTTTTGGTTTTGCAGTAAGTCTGAGCTCAAGCATCTGTCTTTGTGTCTTAATGAAGTACAACAGATTTAAAAATCTGTCTAAAGTACTAGTGACAAGACTTAGGATACGAAAAGTTATGATCTTGAGGTTTTTTATAGTGAGAAAAAGCCTCTAGGATTTGTAGATTGGATTAAGTTTGAGTTCGGGTTGTAAAAAAGAAAAGAAAGGAGAGAACTTTGTACTGGTCCGGGGCTTAGTGAACCGTAACAGTGTGCAACAAAGAAGCATATGAGAGCAAAGAAATAGAGAAAGAACACTCTAGGCACGCATGCCTTTTATAACACTAAACACTCATAATTATCAAAATAAAATAAAAAATCCTTGAGTACATTGAACACATATACAAGAATTCCTTCTTGTAGTAGTAGCATTCTAATTGACTAGTAAACTAAAGACCTAATAAAACCCAGACAACAACTAAATAGGACACAAAAAACAAAAATCCCAAGACAACGAGAAATTCCTAAAAAGTTTTGAACTCAAAGACACCAAATACCCTTATTTGGCAGGAGTTACAAAAAATTACAGATCTACTGCTCATTACAAAATCAACAATAATTTATGAAACAATAACCCAAATCAAAAACTGTTTTAAGTCTAGACTCCTAGTATCTTGACCTTCAAAACAATATAAGACTTGACCCAATAAGATGTTGCACATGGGCCACAATATTAATCATGGATTCTACAAGAGCTGTGAAGTAACAGCAAATCAATCTTCCATGGCTGCGTTACTAAAAAAAAAATTATTTACTGCTACACAATGGATTAGTTTATATTTTTTGTTTATAAGTAATTCAATTTCATTAAAAGCGTTGTGGGGTACAACCCTAGTACACAAGAGATTAGTTTCTATTTTAATTTTAGCATGAATTACAAAAAGATCCCTTCAAAGATAATGGAGATGATAGGTAGTCATGAAACAACAAATTTCAAAAAGTGAGTTGTTGAAAGGATGTTAAGACGAATGAGTCACAATCTTCCGCAAATAAAACAGACCTTGGAAGCTAGAAGTGGTGAATTGAGAATACTAGTAAGGTGATTCAGTGCGCAACAACAATCAACAAATGCAGCTGTGTGAAGTCATTGACTAAAACATGGGTCAAGGTGGCAAGAAGAGTAGCAAAAATATGGTTAAACAAAGGACATGGTCCTAGATAGTGCTAAATGGCTAGAAAGGAATTGTGTACCCATCTCTATACAGTTTGCTTTTAAATACAGTGATTTTCAAAGATTTGTAGGGTTTAGTAGTCATTTATCTTAAGCAGCATCACACATCCTGATGGCTGTTATATAATTTAATATTGGTAACATTAGCAATGGATTAGGGGCAACTAATGACCCTAACAAGAAATAAAATGTTACCAACTTTTCTAATAAATATCAAATAGAGGCAGCAATGCACACAAACAAATCTCAACATATTCATAAGAGAACTTCATCCAGAACAGAGTTTTCATTGGCAAGATGAGATATATTATGTACAACAGTATGCTGTCACTTGAAATAAATCATATCACCTGTAATCTATGCAAGCCACTATGATGTCTCTTTCTGCTAACTGTTGTCCTAAAAGACAACCCCATGCTTTGTAACTGTATCCAAAGAACGAAGTCTCAACACAAGTGAGGATATAGATAAGCAGGAATAAAATGCAAGAGAAAGGCATAAAATTTTGTGAAATCAACAGAATCTGACAAGACTACCCTGTATACAACTTAAGTCCACTTTTATGATTTTATGAATAACAAACCAAAACAAGATTCTGACATGTGATCATGGAACTTAGAAAAGTCACTTCCATTTGTTACTTGCTTCCATACTGTATGTATTTTTGTGTCCTCTTCTACTGATTTATGTACTTACCACCATTTTCAATGGCAATGTCAATAACATTTTGTACTTCTATCATGTAAGTTAATTGATGTCTCTACCAGTTGCTTAAGATATGCATGTAAAACCAAAAGGATTTCTGCTATTATTACTATCTTATTAGACGTCCTACTGCAACTTCACACATCAACTGTCAACAAAAAAATTTCTCACCCAATAATCCAGGCTCCACCAGTTACAAATGCAACAACTGGCTTTGGCCCATCACTATCTTTGGGTAGATAAAGATCCAGTCTGCAGAACAAAATTTAAACAATTCATGCCACAAAATTTAGTAAACTAAACAGGACATAAAATTCATTAGTATTACCTATTTCTTGGCTGATCACCATAAACTATACTTCTGCGAATCTGATGGGAGAAGAAATAGTAATATCCAACTACAAAAGACAAGCAGACTAGTTATGCCCCACCAAAATGGACAAATATAGCTCATCCCTATGTATATGACTGCTAGAACATACATATGTCTAAGTTGTATGCAACTAAAAGGTTTATACGAGTGAAAATTATGAAACAGAACTCTAAATGTTACAGACCTTGAATAAAACCTGGGATAAGTAGCAAGGCGTAACAACCAAGGGCAAGAAATCTTGTAATCCATTTGTAACCTACCCTGAATAAAAATATATGATTAGAAAGCATCTAGTAACCGGATAGCTAGATAAAGCATCTCAAACAAATGTTAAAGCATGCATAATGGAAATTCAAAATTCCCGGGGAACTTAAAACATCACAAAAATGAAGTTGAAACTACTGCACCTGTTCTCTGTCCTCCTTTCACTGAATGTAAAAGTGATTGGGGGGAACTGACCTATATGTTAATAGATTATGACATTTTACTAGCTCCAAGCGGTTGACATTGGTCACATATTTTTAGATTATTTTTTTCTATATAACTTTCTGGATTTTCTTTCCACCTTTCCTTTCTTTCTTAGAGAGCCTACTTAATATATGTTGTCTCCATTGCCCACTTCCAACATGTTTAGACTTTTTCTCATGACCAAATTTCCATCACATAGTTACATATAAAGGCTACTTCTTGTTTGCTTCAGATGCAATTACTTGTGAAAGTGACATGCAAGGCATCTGAATTTATCAATGTTCTTTCCACCTTTCATATGCCTCTTAGACAGTCTACTTCATATTTGTAGTCTCAATTACCTACTCCATACATGTTCAAAAATGCTTGATCAAATTCCCCCCATATAGTTACAAAACGCTAATTTTTGTATTCTTCAAATGCAATTATCTTTCCTATTCCTTGGGGGAATTTTATGAACCGTTTGTGATGATTGATTTTTCCTTGTAGAGAAGATTTTGAGAGCTGTTGATTGATTTTTCATGTGAGGAGCATTCTACGATATGGTGGTGAGCTGTAGATTGCTCATTTAACATTACCACATCTCATTGCTCATACAAATCTTACCCTAAAAAATCTTTTGAAAAAAGTATTGATAAACACCAAAGACATCATAAAACTGTAATCATTACTATAACAAAACAGATCAATCTCTCAGAAACTAAAGAAAACAACCAAATCAAAGAAGTAAGAAAATTTACCCAAGATATCTCAAGAGCTTCAAACTCAACCGGGTCACCAAGAACGTCTCGGCGGCGGCGTGCCCGACATCACGGCCAAAGGACTGGCGGCGAGTACTGGCAGTGGAGAGTGAAGACAGAGAGTTTTCGCTAGCGATCCGGCGGCGGCGCTGCTGGTAGCAGCTGCTAGAGGTGGTGGTGGTGGAGTAGCTTAAGGTCCTGGGGAGAAGGGGTCTGATGGAAATGGCTTTGTCATCCTCAAATGATGAAGAAAACTGAAGACAGGCCGTTGGGTCATCGTCTCCTGCCTTGACTAGCATTGTGGAGGTGGAAGCAGCAGACGGCATGGCTGAAGGGGCTGGATGCCCCAATGAGGAATGTGAAGGCGGGATGGATATGGGTAGTATGTGGGAAGGCATTGTAATTTATATGTAGAGAGAGAGAGATGCAAAGAGAGAGTATATGGCAGCAAATCTTGAGCTGGGTTACAAGTGTCTGCTTAACTGTTTTCTCGTTGGGTTGGGAAAGCGTGCAAAACTGGCGGATCCGAGGATGAGGATCCAACGTCAGAACCCACAAACTCTCAAAACTCAGAAATTCGGAATTGGTGGTAGTTTTGGTATGCAGAGAGAGAGAGAGGAATCGAGAGAGAGAGAGGGACCAGTTGGCTTTTGCCACATGGCTTGCTTTGTTTTCGTGGGATCTGGCCTGTTTGGAGAGGTTGGAATCGGTCGTTTGCTTTCTTGTCTTTATTTATTTATTTATTTTCTTGGCTGACTTTCTTGTCTTTATTTATTACTCCTCGTTTAAATGTTTTCCATACTCCTTGGTCGCTTACTTGGACAGATAGAACTTGGGTTTTGGATGAGAGCATTGTCATCTCATTCTTATAAGAAGGATTTAGGCTGTCACATCTTACTCTCTTTCTTTTTCTTTTTCTTTTTTTTTTTTTGGTGATAATAGTTTAAAAATGCATTATTTTTTTGAATTAAAAATAAGCATTGTCAACATCATAATTTTATATTATTGCAATTTTAACATCAATTGTGAAATAATTTCTAATTATTAATTTTGAGCTAAAATATTTATTAATAAAAGAAATATATTTTTTATAGGACTGGTAAAAAAATTGTTACAAAGGAAAGTAAAAGAAGCAAAGAAAAAAAAAAGAAAAAAAAGAGTGGAGAAAGCTGAATGTAAATTACAAAGTGAAGAAAAGAGTTGAAGCAAACAAAAAATAAAGAACTTTGAAGAAGTCAAAAGAGAAGGAACTCTACTAAAGCCCAAAGGCATGTCACATGATGAAGCCCAAAAAAGAAAAAAAGATATAATAAGAAGGATGATTTTTTGTCTTATTTGTGAGTAGGCCAAAAAGGAGAGCGGTAAATATAATATATCACAGCCGGCTGATGCACTGTTGCTCACAGCCCAGGCTGATGCACTGTTGCATCAGCCTGGGTCTGTGAAGGTGGGACCCACAATTAAAAAAAAAAAAATATATATATATAACTAGATATATTATAATATATATATATATATAATATAATATATATATATATAAATTATATATATTAAGTATCTAATTCTGATCCATGCCCAGGCTGATGCATTGTTGCATCAGCCTGGGCTGATGTATATCAGCCCTCAAAAGGAGAGAAGTAAAGACAAAAACTAAAATTGAGGATGCATGGGACTTGCGGCTGAAGGAAAAAAAATAGAGAAGTTCTTATTCTTTCTTTTTCATGTCGTTTAATTTATATTATGTTATGTACTTTAATATTATGAGAGGTTAATTCTCAATTAGGTTGAAGTTGAAGCCTCGTTAATAAATTTCAATAATTATTTTTTAGATTTGATTTTGCCCATAATAATGTTTAATTAAACGATTAAAATTGTTCTTGTTTCATATCAATTAATAAATAATGAATTCTGGATATGAGTTTAATCAGGTTTTTCTCATGATCTAGGATTATTTTTATTGATTGAATGCTTGGTTTATATTGTTGATTTTAAAATTGAATATCTATTGTGATTTGTTTTTTGACGGATACAATAGATGATTTGATTTTAATTTCTTTTAAAAGCGAAGAAGGACATGCTTTAAATTTTTGCTAAGAATTTTAACGATGATATTTTCTATGGTAACAAGATTGATTTCTAAATTATCATGTAGAGTATGGGTAAAATCAATGATCTATAATATATGTTGTCATGAATTAATGAGGTGGATTCCACAACCTTAGTTCGTTTTTATCTTGATAGTTTACTGCTTTTATTATTTATTTTGTTTAGATTAATTACGTAGTTGAATTTATTTTTATTTTTGAACAACCATATTTTTCTTGAACTAGATTAGGATTTATTTAATTTAAATTTGATTAGTTTTCCTACGATTATACAAGTTCCTGTAAATATGACCCCGCGCTTGTTAAACTATACTTTGGTACAGTTCGTGCGCTCGTGAGTACATTAAAATTTCACAACATTTGATATTAGAAAGTTAAAAACACTTGAGGAGGTTTTTAATGTAAGCCTATGATAGACATGGTGAGTTTGTTTACCTTTAATCCATTACAAAAGAGAACCATCATTAATGCATGTATCTAGAAGTTTGAATTCTTTTTTTTTTTTTAATTCAATTATGTTATAGTACTACAAGTCTACAACTCATATTTTGTTACATATCAAATATGTGACATAATTTTTTTTTTTTTTAACATTATACATGTATATTCAACACATCGGAGTCATGTTTTTTAAATTATTATTTTGCGAAATATAGTCAGTGGCAAAATTTTGTTGTTATGCTAGTTTAGGGTCCTTTTCTATAGATTGACTATAATTAATCTTTAGCACATATTAGTTTTGTACGTCTTGTGTTGATTTGGTTTAGCGGTTTCAAAAACGTGCAGTTTGTCCTGTATTTTAAAAAATGTGGATTTTGCATGATTTCGAACCACTTATCTTGATTGATGCACGAAAATGTTGATTTTAAACTTTTTTTTTTTTTTTCAAATGCACTTCTAAACAAGAAATTTTTCACAATTTTGCAAAAAATGCATTGCAAAATCACAAAACTAAACGCACTCTTAATCATAATTAAAGTGTCGATTCACGCATGCCTGATGTGCTTATAGTCCATAAAAAAACAATTCTGCCATGAGTAATATCAAATGCACCACCCGTGAATTACTTTACAACAAATGAGAAAAGATGTCTTCTCTCCTTTGTTCATTTTCATAGTACAACAAGTTGGGGACTCAATTTATCCCTAAAAAATTAACAAAAATAACCAATCAAGTAACTTATCCTTTCATTAAAATTGTCATTTTTTTCAAATTGGTTTCTTCTTTCACTCTACCAAAGCTTCTTAGGTTATTTTATTGCTTTTATGTGGTTTTTTAAGCAATTAATATAAATCAATCTAAATTAGTGGTTTCAACCAACTGCATATGCTAAATTGTATTTCTGTTATTACCAAAAAAAAAAAAAAATGCTAACAAATTGTAGGATTTTAGTGATACATTCTTTACTTAAAAATGATTACGGTTTTTAAAAATTTTATAGTTGACTAAATATATTTTTACATGTAGCAATTAAGTAATATTATATTATAAATAACATATATTTTTGTGTAAGAACTTGAAGATATAATTATATTATAAATGATACATTTTTTTAGAGTTAAATATTTGATCTCCTAAATAAAATTCATGTGTTCATCCTATATATAAGGGACAAAAAGGATACTCCCAAAAGACATTACAAGGTAAGATTACTAAATTCTTTAAAATATAAGAATTATCAAAATTGTGCATCGCCATGAGTACTACAGGAGAAATCTTGGAGGTGGGGTGAAACATTGACAACTCCAGGTTAGCTGGGCTTTCATTTACGGCCCTATATACCAAGTATTAAATCTCCCTTTAATTTGGGTTTGGGTTTGGGTTTGGGTTTGATTTACATCTAAAGGGACTAAAGTCGACAGTTAATGATTGTGGGCTTAATCAGGTTTTTGCTAGTTTTGCAATGTTGGTCCAATATTGAGCCTTTTATCCTTGATAAGTGTGTTTGCCTCATTTGATCTTCAGTTGCATTGTATGTTTTTAGGGACGATAATTTGTGTTCGTGTATTGGGTATGAGTCGTATCATGTCTAGGTCGCATTATGTTGAGATATAGGTATAAAATTATGTAGGTCAACCTTAACCCGAACCATTTAATAAATGAGTCAAAACCTCTCAACCATAACCTAAGTTCGTGAATCGTGTAAAAAATTGTCAACTCTAAATGTCATATATCATGTTTGAGTCGTGTCGAGTCATGAGTATAAGAATATATATATCAATCCTAGCTTGACTTATTTAATTAAACGGGTCAAACCCTCTAATCCTAACCACTAATTTCGTGTTAAGTTTGCATCGAGTTCACAGATTATATTAAAAATTGACAGTCTTACATGCCTCATTTGGATTGCATGTGAAGTTCAATAGATGGATGATATATGGGTTACCTAATAAAATTTTGGACAAAGTTTTTGTTTGAATTTGCATGAATTTCATTTAATTCAGTCCATTAAACTAATTTGTGCCCAAATACATGCGATTCTCATATACATTTTTAGGAGAAATGCTTGTGCATCTACTCTATATCCTTCTTAGTGTTCTTCTGGTACATATGGACTGGCTTTTTCATATTTTTTTTTAACAAAAGTTGAGGTTCATTTATTTTTTTCAAAAAATGAAAAAAGTTAGTTCATGTGTGTCAAAAGGACACTGAGAAAGACATGAAGTAGATGCACAAACATTACTCCATTTTTAATTCTCACGTTTATTTATAATAGAGCATATGATTTGGAGGAAAAAATTGATCCTAAAATCTTTATCCTTTATTTTGTTTACACCAGAAACTGGAAGGCAATAGATCATTATCTCTCCATGCATAATCCACGGGCCTCTAATGAATGAAAATAATAATAATAATAATAATAATAATAATAATAAAAGAAAAAAAAAAGAAAAAGAAAAAGAAGAAGAGAGATTAAAAGCAATGGGACTTTGAGAAAGATTGGTGTTGACATCTTCCTTTTGATGTTGTATTATTTTGATAATGGTTAAACTCGTGACCAGATGTAAACGCAAAAAGCCTATTTTTGCGACAAGTCCACAGTAGTAAAAAAACATAAAAGCGAAACACAAAAAGATAAAAGACAAAAAAGAAAAAAGAAAAAAAGATGAGTGGGAGAAAGAGTGCAATCATATTAATTACCAAAAAAGGGGAAGAAAAGGAAGTCAATTACGGAAAAATAAGAATTAGAGGTTGATTGTGGCATCCACCTCTTTTACGCCTTCAATCATGTTTCTAAATTCTTATCTTATTCTAAGTTAGCCATTACGCACATGCTCGATCATCAATGGCAGCCCCGGCCAAACATGGTAAACTAAGAACTCACCACCTGGGAGCCTCCCTTCATCTTTTCATATGGTTCCAAAATAAATTGAGTGATCGAGTGACCAAAGCATGGGGTCCTCAAAACACAAAAATTGATTCAGTCAATCAAAAGAGCATATATAATAGTCATTACCAGATGTACACTTTGATTCTATTTTACTGTTAGAGTCAATTGATATACATAAGAGTTATTTTAAATATTCAACTCTTATCTCATTTTTAATCATCTAGACTGAAGACTGATGTAGCAGTACCCATCAGTCTTTTAATTTTTTATTTTTATTTTCTAATAAAGGTTGATTCAAAGGCGTTAGACACTGTCTTATCAGCCCAATAAAGTAGGATCTTCTAGCAAGTAGCAAGTGAGTGACATGGTGATCACAAAACGCTGCAGTTTCCCCACCTATGAACAAGTGGCTAGCTATCATATTTATGATTAGACTTGGTGCTTAGAGATTTTGCGTTTGCGTTTATTATTTTATATTGAAAGATTTTCTTCTACTTTTTTTTTGGAAAACAAAGGAGATTAAAGCGATTAATAAAGACATTGATTAGCCTAATTTGTTTGTTAGCTTTGGAACTTTGAACGTATGCTATAGGAGAATAGTTGGTTCAACGAAGCAATAGTAAAAATTTCCCGTATGGAGGAGGGATAGCCGTTTATTTTCCACTAAAATTTCTTTTTGCCTTTTCTGGCTATGTTAATGGTAGCCCCACGTATCTTTTTGCCTTTTGACAGCAATTCTTCATTTCTACTACATATATAACTTTTCAAGATGACCCCAAAAAAACAAGAAAAAAAAAAAAAAAAAAAAAACGTTTCCAAATTCCAAGAGTTCTCTTCTTATAACCCAAAAATCCTTCTCTCTTATGCTTATATTTGAGACATGCATGCTTATATAAGATAAGCTAGCTTCACACGAAGGTGATCATGGAATTCAAAAGAATGATTTATCCAATTTGATTTGCTTAAACACGGTGGATTAAGACCTAATTTATCATTCAAAGAGACTCTTCAATTTAAAATGATAACCATCCCTGTGTAAAATAGTTCTCAAGAAACATGGATAATGTATGAGGAATTGTTTAAGCCCAAAAAAAAAAGGCAACGAAATTAATCATATCCAGCTTATTGTTTTGCTTGATGATCCGTATACGAAAGAGAGATACAGCGCATGCAAACAACCTTAACTAATAAACGTTGTCATTTGCTAAATGATGTGTATGAGTCAAAAGTAGTGCAAAGCCCATTTTTTAAAGGTTTTCAAGTCCAATATATTATCTATCTATCTATGGCCAATAGGCAATAGTATTGTATTTCCGTCGACATGATATGTTTCTGAACCATCTTAATTTTAGTGGAAATTTACCAAACTATATCTGATACGACGTTGGATTACCCTTTAATCTTTCCAATATTTTAAGTTGAAATTACCCTTGGGCTTTTTGAGTTATGTAAGTTGTCATTTTGTCCACTGCCGTCAAAGCCCGTTTCACACACACTCACCAAAAATCCCCACAAGACCTATCAAATGTTGTAACATGTAAAACCGCTTTAAGTGGCGGCCTATCTTGAATTTTACTCCAAAAACTTATAGGATCGTGTTAATTTATTGACACGTTCCCTTTTAATTTATGTTTACCTACATTGAGTAGGTTGGTTTGGGGATTGTTGTTAGGCTGGCCACCTTTTAAGTTTTGTTCCCTCCCCGTCCCTAGTTGTATTTCTCACGAAAAAAAAAAAAAAAAAACGTTGTCACATGTACATCATTTCTATACCAGCATATCACCGTAAAAAGGGGGGGGGGGGGGGGGGGGGTAGTTGAAATAGAGGTGGTTCCCGCGGTGTGGTCTCCTGCAACCTGCCCTCTCCCATGTTGGGGTGGGTCACACCCTCATGACCACATCCTCAAGGCAGAGGGTGGGTGCTGTGAACAACCTTAGCACGGGAGAGGGTTTGAACACCTCGAAAAATAAAATCATTTTTAAAATACACATGTTTTCAAAACAAAGTTTATTTTCAACAATGATTTAGTGGTTTTGAGCCTTAAAAAAAAAAAAAAAACAAACAAACAAATAAAAAGATCAATCCTAATATGACAGAAACTCGATTTTGATGCCTAAAAATCATAAAACTTGACCTTCTGCTCTTTTTTAACCTTAAGAGAAACCATTTGCACAATTTCTCAGCCTCTAAGGGTGTTAGGGTGAATATGAGAGAATAGTTCAAAACATGATTTTAATTAGTCCCAAAGGAAGAAACTGTCTCTTTCAATCCTTTTTCTCAAAGTAAAACCTACAAACTTTGCAACCTCGTTATTTTCTTTTTGTAATCCTTTCTTAAATATATTGTTTGATTGTTTGGATGGTGTTATTGGATTGGGATGCATTGTAACGTGTTTTACATAATGATTTTTAATAAAAAGAGAACTATTTTGTGTGTTTCTTATTTGATGTTTTCAAAAAGAAGGGTTTTGATTTGTGATGAAATGTTTACGATTTTTATGTGTTCAAAAAAAACATTTTAATTTTATGATTGTATTGATGTGTTTATGGTAAACAAGGTAAACTCTGGATGATTTCATATTAAGAGTGTAACTTTGACACCTAAAAATATTCTTAGATGTTTTTGGGTACTGTAGAACCTCTAAGGATGTTTGGAATTGATTGGATTGCGTATTAGGGGCTCAAAATAACCCAAAACATAAGCTAGATTAGCCTAAGATTGATCCATGTAAGGTAGGATTGGCCTAAGATCGATCCCTACAAGGATCAATCCCAGCAGAGCAGGATCGATCTTGGTCCCCTCAAGATCGATACTGGCTCTCATTGGATCGATCCCTAGTTCTCTAGGATTGACCAGGGATCGATCCCAGACAACTAGGATTGATTTCAAAACTCTTATGATTGATCCTGACTACCTTGAAAGCTTGAAGTAGGGTTTTCAAAGTGTGTTTTAGTTTTCTAAGTAGTTTTAGGGTTTATTATTAGTGTTTGACTAGTATTAAGGTTTGAATTTGCAACTCAAAGAGTTAGGTCATTCAGTATGTCGGGGTTTGGATCTAAGTGTTCGAGGTAAGTAAACTAATTATAAAAGTAAATAAATTAATTATTTATGCATGAGATTGTAACTGAAAACCAGAGATTTTATCAAAGCATGAAATGTCGTGATTTTCTGATATGATGTGAGCCTTAATCTTATTTCGTTTGCAAGATTATATTTTGAAAGCCTAATTATGTTTTATTTATTAAACATGTTTTAACAATGAAATATGATGAAAAGTCATGTATATGTTAAAAGGTATGCATATGAGACTTACGATTCTCTTGAATAGGGAGTTGGTATGAGATTTACGATTACTCAATGATGTTTATGGTATGAGTTACTATTACCTTAAAGGGGGAGTCTATATGCGTTACGACTTGCACAAAATTAGGGTTCACTACATAACCGTGTTTCATGCGGGTGTATACTCACTAGGTCGTGGACTTACCACTTTGTGTGTTTTACCTGTTAAAATCCTTATTTTATAGAGGAACCTTACTTTGAGGATGGTGTAGAGCAACACAAACCCGAGGATAGCACTTAGAGATCTAATTGAGCTATTACGCCTTGAGTTGGCAATCTTGGATGAGTACGTTATGGAGCTAGATGACCCGATCCTAATATTCTTGGTGTTGTGCTATAAGATCTTTGGATATGTAATTTTTTATGTGTTAGCTTATATGTGACTTGTGATATTCCCAAACTATTTATATATTGACCTTTGGTGTATGACCTGTACCGATGATCGATTTCTGGTGATACAATTGTGTTTATGATTATATTATTTTGAGATATTCATGGTTTAAGTAGTTTAGTAGTAGCTCTGGCTTAAATTCAAGTTGAGTATTTTATTTGTATGGTTGACAAAAAAAAAAGATATACATTTTTTTGCTACAATTTACCTAATGAGGAGGAGTTAATGGTAACACTTTGGATTTGTTACTGCTAAATAATTTGGGGGTGTTAAAATAATGGCTCCAGAATGGCCTTCTTCTACATAAATTTATTTTACGAAAAAACTTTATCCGCTGCAACCTGGAGGATAAAGGTTTTCTTTATGTGGTTTAACTGCAACAAGAAGAACAAGAGAGAGGTGTTACAAAATAGGCTCAAGATGTTTAGTTTTTCTCTCTTAAGGTTTTCTGAAAAGTAACCTCTCTCTCTCTCTATCTAAAAATTGTACTCAATAGGCTTATATAGGTTGGGTGAAACTTGGGTTTTAAAAGGTAAGTGAGCTACTGGCAAAAAAAAAAAAAAAGAAGATAAAAGTCACAATTTTTTTTTATCAAACTCCAATTGAGATTGCAATCGATCCATTCAGTACAAATCTCGTTCAATCGAGATTACAACTGAGCTGTTCTGTCTAGATTTTCATACTTTTATTGACACCCTGTTTTGTCCTAGTAAAACATCCTAATTGAAAATTTTTGTGAAAGACTAAGTTGTAAACATTTAAATCAGATTTCTAAGGCTACCAAGATTGTCTTCATATGATATCGGAATCAAAAGATATAACCATTTTACTTCGACTAGGTCATTGTTCTACAACATTCGTAAACTTGAATTTTTCATATCTTTTGGTCGACTTTTACACCAACTTAATCCATAAACCTAAACGTTACAATCTAGAAACCATGATTTAACACATGAATTTCCAACACAAATATAAAACCTAACAATATAAAATTTATCTTTTAAAGGTGCAAGACGATAGATGCCTTCATTTTGTAGCCTTTAATCAAAAGAGTCCTATGTATAGGCCTTTCCTTTTTGTTGATTGGAATTTTGTTAGTGTCGTTTCAAATATTAGCTTTCTTTTATCTCTTTTAAAAGTTGGAATGTTTCGAAAATTTTTAGATGTGTTAATTTTATAACATACGTTTTAGTTAAGTGAGCCACTTTACCTTGTGTTTGGAAGCATCCCAATAGGTCTTTTATTTCCACTTCCATTCAGATTAAGAATAGGAAATAGCCCCATTTTAACCCTTTTTTATCCTCATCAATTAGGAAAAAAAAAAAAAAAAAAGTCCTAGATATCTTCACTTTACCTCCGCTTATATTCAAGAAATTGTAGGAAAAAAGAACTTAATAAAATTAATTTTTTTTTTTTTTTTTTTTTTTTTTAAAAAAAACCCACATACTTCAAAACAATTATCCTACACTCGAAAAGGTTATTCTGATTCCCTCTACCTTAATGTTCTTTAGTCCTAGTACGTAAATGCATGTGACATGATTTAATTTGATGTTCCCAAGTATATATATATTTTACATCTTAATTTCTTCGAGGCGAGGTACATAATATATCCCATGGAAGCTAGCTGTATGATTCGTACTTGATAATACATATAAATATTAAATAAATCATAAAGTGCTTATATATCGACTTTCTGATATATTATGAATTAAAAAAATTATACAACTTTAAGTACCAGAGCATAAACTATATACTTATATGATATCTTTAATTAAATGGTGGACATATGGTACTAATTCATTCAATTGCAATCAGAAGCATCCCATTGGCCATTTTCATTATCTTCTATTTCCAAAAGCAGAAGATTGAGATTCTTAACACGTTGCAAGAGCCAATGTCCTTTTCCATAGCCCATTTTAAGCTGACACTACAAGTACCTAATCTCTATTCACCAATTAACACTAATTTATTTTAAACAATCCGTGCTTAATTAATCACGTTTAAACCGAAATCTGGTACAAATTCATTCATTCAGTTACATATCACACACATACTAATCAACCTTTTCCATCTAATTTTGCCAAATTTTAATACAAATTTAATGTAAAATTCATTCTTACATATCAGTATTCAATTGACTTACTATTATACTTATATATACATAGTATCAAGACATTTTAATCCAATATATAAGTCGTCATCTTCGTGAGTATTCGACCACAAAGCTACAACTCATTCGATCTCATACTCGACGAATTGCATCCGACTCCATACTCAATAAGGTGGCTGGCTTCATGCATAGACAGACTAAAGGGGGACTAGCATAGGCCATGGCCTACTCCCAAGTTTTAAAATTGTTCTAAATAAATATATTTAAAAAATTTAGTTTGGCCTCTAGCCCTTTAAAAAGTAGTCCAAAAAAATAAGTACACAAACAAACGTGGCCATATGGCCTAGGAAAAAAAAATGTTGTCATATGAATTTAGTCTAAATTTATACCAGAATTGATAATATTTTGTCGGTTATTAAACAAGTTTTATCCACAAAACTTTACCAACCATTAAAAAAAAAAATGGGATAACTTTATTTACCTTCCTGAATTAATTGTTACTCATTTTGCAATGTTTCTCCCAAAATTCAAAGCATTTCAATTTAGTGTATTGAAGTTCTAATTAGTTGTAATGTCCCCCATCCGTTAGGTTTTTTAGTTAAATCATTTCAAAATTCTCAAAATACTCACATTTTTTTTTTAATATATATTTAAAAAAAATTTCAGACGTGAGTATTTTTGTAAATTTCATAAAATCCTGATTAGTACTTAAACTCTTGCAATTTTTCTCCCTAAAAAAAATAGGGGTATTTTAAGAATTTTGATACACCTCCATTAGGATTTAACTAAAAATTCTAACGGAGTTGAGAAATTAAAAAAATTGTAAGTTCGATATACTAAATTGAAAGACTTTAAAAGTCAACAATCTTCAACAACTCAAATTTATTCCACCCAACTTAAAAAATAATATAAAAAATTATATAAAAATTAATTTCAAGGGTGGCTTGAGCCACCCCAAACATTTCGGGGGTGGCCGAGCCACCCCCACACGTTTAGGGGTGGTCCGGCCACCCCTGGGTGGTTTCGAACCACCCCCAGTTTTATATTTCTTTCTTTCTTTCTTTTTAATATTTTAAGAATTAAAATATAATATTTTATTATTTTTTATTATATTTTTTAAATATATTCACCTACTCAAATATTTTTTCTAAACCATCCAAACATAATTTCAAAACTATTTTTTTCTTGATATTCGTGAAGTCAACAAAGAATTAAAATCAAATCAAATAAAATTTGACACCCAAACGAGCCATAAAATTTTGCGAGAACATTGCAAAAAGAAGTTACTAAAAATAGAACTTTTGCATTAGGAGCATATATTGTTCAATATTCACACATTTATAGATTGTCAAATATTTCTTAATTGTGCTAATGGGTTGTAAATACTAGAATATCAACTGTCTAATAACTTATTTATTGATTTGTTGTACTTGTGTTTATTCTTTCCGTTTCTACCATGACTACATAACGAGCGAATGAGCATTTTTCAATCATAAATATTGTCAAACTAGGTTTCGCAACAAAATTGAAAACGAGTTTTTGATTGATTCTTTGATGTTGTACATCGAAAGAGAAATTTTTGCGAAATTTAGTACAAAAGAAATCATAAATGATTTTCGAAAATTAAAAGAACGTTAGGTCGTTCCATTTCGATAGGTAATTAAATTGAAAATTCAAATATATTAACAAACAATTATTTTGTCTATTTTTTGAACACTAAATGCGTACTAATTTTACTTTTTTATATATATTATTTTAATCTTCAATCTTAATATATTTCACATCCATACTTTGACCCTCTACCTAAATTTCTCAATCATACTTTGGCCCCCTTTGATAAAAATTTTTAGTTTCGTCCATGGCTGGCTGTGAGACCAAATAATACAAACTCTAGGTATATATACTCACGCTTATAAGGAGAGAGCAGTATCCAAGTGCTTATATGCACACTGTTGATGTCGTACTTAAAGGCATGTGAGAATTTATCTAGAAAACTCCCATCCTATTTGGGAGAACAAGAATCCCTACCGGCCATTGCCAAGCAAGGGTATGAATATGTAATTAAGGTGCAAAGTAGAGCATATACCTGCTGAAATCCAAGGTGGCCAAGGACTAAATTAATCTAGTGGTGTACAAGGAGCCAAGGACTACATCTTATAGAACCTTTAAGAGTACTTATGGGAGTATATGCCCTTTACTGAATCATCAACCTCTGAGAAGAGGATAATGAAAGGATGTGTTTCTAATCCATACACAAGGAGGCAAGCATGGAATTGTTTTTATTAATTATTGTGGGATATTCTCTCCTTTGATATTGATTTCTGGGAATTTTCTGGATCTCCTATACTGGTATAGTATTATTTCATGGCATTTTTTGAATGCATCATCTCAAGAACCATATGCTCAGAATAATCTGACGTTTGCTTCAGTTTTGAACTTGTTACACTACATTATATATATATGTTCACGGGGAATTAACATTTCGAGGAGGTGTGTGACACAAGATTGCATGCATGGAATCTGGTTCTGCGTTTATGACGGCATTTTATGTGGCATTCATGAGCCCAAGCTCATGATCGATGTGAGCGCTAAAGAGACATCTCAAGAATGATCCGGAAAAACCTAATCTTCCTTGGAATATAATGCTTTAGCAAAAATTATAGTGCTCAAAGAGTGGTGAAGATTAAGATATATATATCTCCCAGGAAATGGGAAAATAAGAAGGAAAGGCGCAAAATGTTTGTTAACGAACGTTTTTGTTTTGGAATATATACTGTGTTTTTTGTTTAAAAAAAGTATTCTGATGTGAGTTTTTGTGTTCTAGGTTGCTCGTTAATGTTTTGATTGAGAACAGAAAACAACATAAAAAGAAATGGAAGTGTTAACAAACATGGACTAGAGAAAGATAAACTATTAAAAGAAAAAGCTAGGGGAAAGAAAAGGAATATGCGCACAAATATTGTTCCAATCCGAATCTGAAAATTTTCAAATTTCAATATTCTTTATGAAAACAATATAAAAGAGATGAAAAGACTAATGGCAAACCTTAGTGAATGTTTATCTTTTTATAATTTTTTTTTCTGGGAAAAAGAAAGCCAAATAATTGTTTTGAAAGGTTAAATAATTTCCCACTCAACTTACCTTAATTTCACAACAAAAATATTAGACTTACAAATCTTTTATAACTTGTTGATATATGTTAACATGTGAATGAAGGGTGCTAATTCTTTTTTGAGTAGCTGACATTGCTCTAATGACATACTGACATGTGTCAACAAGTTTTAAAAGAGTTGTAACGAAATAGAAAAAAATGTAAAATCAGCTCATGTGGTTTACATGATTTACAATTAGCTCCATTTGGTATAAAAAATGAACCCAGAGGTTCCTCAGGTACGTCAAAAAAATAATTTAGTCTTTGAAGTCAAATTCTGTTAAAGTACTTGATGAATTTCGTTACTATGGTACGCCAACGCCAATAAAATGATGACACATGTCACTCTCAATAAAATAAATAAATATATAAAAATTAAAAATTAAAGAAATTAAAAAATTTATTTTTTAATTAAAAAGAAATGAGGTGGCTCCGCAGCCACCTCTTTGGGTGGGGGGCCTGCGAGTCACTTCCAGCCCATGGGGGGTGGCGCGTAGCCACTCCCATGGTCTGGTGGTGGCTTTAGGTGATGCATACCACCCCTAACTATTTTTGGAGTGGCCTTTGAGCCACCCCAAAGGCCACCCCCACCTCTTGACCCCACCTCTGAGTGCCCCCAGCAACCCCTTGGCTGGGGGCCTGCGAGCCACTCCCAACCTATGGAGTGGCGCGCGACCACTCCCATGAGCCGGTGGTGGCTTTGAGTGACACACACCATCCTTAGCTATCTTTGGAGTGGCTTTTGAGCCACCCCCCACATTTGGAGTGCCCGAATCCACCCTAAAGGTGGTCGGGGGTGGTGGGCGGCCACCCCAACGGGCTAGGGGTGGTGGCGTGCCACACCCTTTCTTTATTTTTATTTTTTTTTAATTATTATTAAAAAAAAAAGTAATTTTTTAAGTTATATTGTATATATTTATATTTTTTTTATAAGAATGACATGTGTTGTCATTTTATTGGTGTTGATGTGGTACACTAATAGAATCCATCAAGTGTTTGACTGAATTTGACGATATAGACTAAATTATTCTTTTGACATATCCTAAAGACCTCGATTTGAGGGGAATGTCAATTATAGCTATCCTAGTTAGGCATGATTATAATAACATCAAACTCGTGGGGCACCACTCACCCGCTCTACCAAGATATTAGTAAAATTCAAGGTGATGAACACTAATAGATTAAGAAATTCTCATTGCAGGAGTCGAATCTAAACCCTATTGCATATCCAACTACTTAAAAATTATTAAACTACCCCCATCGGTAATGATCTTTAAGTTTTTTTTTAATAGCACATAAAGTTAATTATAAATAAAGTAAACAACACGAATTAATTTTACATTTTTCTTAATTAAAAATTATATAACTCTTTCGACAAGGGCACTCATGATACCGGTCATCAATCAATTAGTTCCCCTCAGTCGAAGTCACCAGTAATGGCCAAATTTTCGAACCAAAAGGAAAGGATGGTAGAACCGAAAAAGTCAAAAATTGTTTGCAGGTTTTATAACAAAAAAGTAAAAGAAAAAGAAAAATTGGAATAGTCACGTAAAATTAATAAATAATTTTTTTCTACTAGCACATTGACAATCTTGGTGCGTATATGATTGAAGCACAGCCATTGTTGTATGGGTCAATTTAGATCACAGGGCATGTGGGGTCAACCCAAATGTCGTATGACATGGAATATATATAAGTTTTTTTTTTTTTGTTTTTGTTTCAATCTGGAATATAAGATGATAATGTAATTAATTTAGAAGGAAAAGACAGAGAGTTGGGTTTGGGTCGCTCTGCAAGGGCGCACCCATATATGCTTTTCCGAATCAGACAATCATTTTATCGGCTTGTCATTGGTTCCATAAACAAATAGTTATAAAATGTAATCTTACCTACTATACTTTTATTTTACTCGCGAATTGATGTAAAAGTATTTATTAACTTTTAAATTAATTATAAATAAAAAATTATTGAACTTTGGCATATCAATTCAATACGATAAAAGTAAAATTAGACACTTAAAAATATGATGCCCCACATTAATTATTTATCACATGATATTAAACTTTATAAATAATTTTAAGACTGCTGATTATTTTTTTGAACCAATAATATAAATATAGCTAGTGCTTTCTCCTGAATTGGTTACCCAAACCATATGTGGAAACAAAACATGTTTCTTTAATTTAAAACGTTTCAAGGAAGGTCAAAAATTAAGTAGCTACACCCTCAAAGTGGTGATTAATTTACTCCCCTTTTTCTTTTATTTTCTCCTGACTTTCTCTAAGCATGAGCGGACGTGCTTTCATCTCAAGCCAGGCATACCAAAAGTTTTCTAGCCTCTAAGCTTTGGAATACCAAAAGCTTCTACTTTCTACGTTTTGGCATGCATGCTCATGTCATTACTTCTACGCATCCTTGTTGCATCACAGGAGGGTATTAATTAAATTTCAGAATTAAAGCCCCGACAAACCTTTTTGTTTAGCTCATTTTGTTATTATTTCCCATGGTCATTCATCATTTTTTTTTTGGGGGGGGAGGGGGAGGTTGTAAAATCATTAATTACAAATTGTATGCATGCATATATGTACACCAATTTATAACATCTGACATAAGATTTAGAGAAAAACAAAACAAAAGAATTTTGTTATTAGTGAGAGTTAAACTATTTTCTCGCTTGGTCTTGTGTTTTGTTAAAATGTCGACCCATCTGAATTTTTCAATTAATTATCGCTACGCTTCTACCATATATATGTTATAATGTGATAGAATAGTTTTTCGGATGGCCTGACCAGCAATGACCCTCTTGCAAAATAGAGAAAGTGGTCACTAGAGTTCGTCGGTCCCTTAAAAAATTGGGACACTCGGATAATTAAATTAGTCTTTTGCTTAAGAGAGAAACCAAACGCAGAGTTTGTAAGAGAGAGTGTAGGTGCCTTGCCTTTGGAGAGTGTTCCTTTTATACTGAAATTTTGATCAAATATTCAAATTGCTAGGCTCAGAGGGGGTTGCCAAACCCAACATGATGTATATATATGACACTCAAACCTATAATTTCCTCATTTCTCATAGCAAATAGATTGATGTGGATCATAATATGTGGCATAAATTTTTCGCAAACCTTTTTCCTTACATAAAAAATACTGGTTAATTTTGGAAAGTTTTCTATTTTTATTTAAAAATATGTTTTTGATGTAACATAAAAATGAAAAGTGTGTGTGTGTTTTTTTTTTTTTTTTTTTTATGTGTCGAGTCTACATTTTTTAAATTTTTTTTTGTGGGGTCCAAATATAAGTAGGCTTATTTTGAGAAAAACACATGAAACAGTAATTAATAGGTGGGACAGAGAGAATATATGTGGGGACAAAAAAAAAAACAACAGCGTATCTCTGAGTCAGCCACCTTCTGCACGCTGTCAATTTTCCACAATTATGACGATCGATGATGTTGCAATTCATGTCAATGAAGAAAAAAGATGAAAGAGAGGTTTTGAATTTTCTTTTTTTTTTTTCTTTTTTTTTCTAGCTTTGGTGGAAGCTCTCGTGTGACAAGTTGACAACAAAGAGTGGATTTAGAACAAAGGAACAGAACATGGAACCTTCTCTAAGAACCACCACTATTGCTACTACAACACTATTATTATTATTATTATTATTATTATTATTATTATTATTATTATTATTATTATTATTATTACTATTTATTTCCCGTATAATGTTATAGCTTATCCTAAATACAATAGCATAATGGGAATGATATCCACTTGCTTTAAGCATAGGAATCCAATCAAATGAAAACTGAGTACCTAAAGTAGTAAAGTAGGTGGGAATCACACTTGCATTTGAGTTCTAAATCCAGAAGATAGGCCCTTTTTTTTAAATGAGTTTTTGGGATTATTTTTTATTTTTTATTTAACAAAAATGTTTTGATGTGACATAAAGATAAAAATTGTTTTATATTTTTAAGTGTTTGAATTTTTTATTAATATTTTTGTTTTGAAAAATAAAACATAATGGAGAAACTTTACTTGCTTCCAAAGTATTATGACTTTGCAATGTTAACTTCAAATTATCAAAAATTACAATGTCAGTATCCCTTTTTTAACTCATTTTAATTTTACCTGTACTGTTAGGGTTAAATGAAATGGCAAACAGGTGAAATGTCTTTTACCCTCTTAAAAAATTTATTAAAATACAATTTTACCCTTAATTAAAACAAATTATGTTTTTTTTTTAAAAAAAAAAAGTAAAAAACTTGGACATACCCATAGCTGACTGTGTGTTAGCATGGAATTTTTACCTTTTTTAATTTAAAAATGAAAGCATTTTGGACATTTTGTCAATCTGCGTTAGGATTTAATAAAAAATCATATTTGAGAGGTGAAATTAAAAAAAGCTTAAATATGAGATATTGTCATTACAACTTTTGATAATTTGAGATTAATATTACAAAGATCATGACACTTCAGCATATATAAATAAAAAATTTCCCAACAAAAGACATAAAACAAAAATTTTAATGAAGGGAGGGTTGTGATGATCAATTATAAAGGTAATAACTGAACCAACACCTTCCTTAATTTTGAAACTGGCAAAAAAAGCCAGCAAAAAAAAAAAGGGATAATGGGCGAATGTCAAACATTGATCTGGATAGTACAAAGCCACATTATGTGGGATATTATCACTACCGGTAATGGAATTTCCTTCTTGATTAGGAATGATGGTACATACTGTTTTATTTGTTAAACTTCCATTATTTTTTGTTCCTCGTTTGGGTTGGAGTGGAGCATACTCTACAGTACAACTTTGACGTATTGCCACCACCCAACAATCAATTCAACTTAGTATCTTACTCTTTGAACTTATACTTGAGTAATGCTATATTTTACATTTTTATTTTGTTGAGATGATATAATAGTACTTATTAGGCTTTAAATTAACCCTTGTACAAAATAAAAAATAAAAATTTCAAGGGCCGATGGGAATTGCTATATCATTAGCCCAATAAGATTGGGTGTAGTATGTGACATTTATCTAATTGTAATGTCTCTTCTAACTTTAGAAATTTGTAAGTAACCTAACCCTTCAAGCTATTAGCCTCTTTTTATTAGGGTTTTTGGTTAAATCGAACATATCCATGTGACCCAAAATGATGATAATACTGTTGTGTTAGTTTTAACCTTGTCCACGGCTATGGTACCCATCCACAATCATGGCTCTCCTCGAAGCTTTTTTTTTTTAAAAAAAAAAAGAAAAAAAAATTAAGAGTATTTAAGTATTTTTGCACATCTCATCGGAGGTATAATATATGAACACTTTACGTGTTTTTCATCCAAATTAACAAAAATCGTAACGATGAGGATTAAGTGAAAGAGGTTTAATAGTTTAAAAAGTCAATTACAACTTTTTAAAGTTTGATAAGACGAAAAAATTGAAGGAGTTAATATAGTTTCCCTTGGTTCAAATTATCGAAACAATGATGAATTACTAATGTCAAATGATTTGTTACATCGATATCTATAGATCTTCTATATATGCGCCAAATGCATATAAAAATATGATTCCTACTTTATTTATACTGCAAAACAAAGGCATGCATGGTTAATGAAAGTGATTATACTATTTTAGTGGAAATTCGGGTTGGTCTAATTAGAGCTCGCCTATGTGTGCATATATCTTATTTAGCCAATAATTAAGCTTCTTTCATAAATGAGCAGCCCTTGACTTACTAGTAGGACATTGCTTAGCAAGAGCCTAAAATGCCCTTCATCGTGTGCTTTACTTGTTTCCTTTTTTTTCTTTTTTTCTTTTTTGTTTCTATTATCATGTGCTTTACTTGTTGGTTGTGGAACAGATGGCTTTCAATTTGGTAGTAAAATAAATTAATTAAAAATGAGAAATTATGCCAAGCTCCTAAAAAGGCATTCTTTTTTTCATGTACATAGAAGTAGGCATGGTCCCACTCAAATCTACTTTAAATTCCTCCTACCCATATGATCAAAATTGGTCATGATGATGAGAACATGTTGGCCGAGAAGTGGTCACACTCACATCCGGCCGGTGGCGGCCCGGTTAGTTTCCGGCGAAGGTGACCACTTTACCTTTCAAGTGGGGGGAACATAGGACAGTATAAGTGCAAAGGATATTTTAGAATGTGCTGTCGAGCATCGGCACGAGCGCAAGAATTGGTTCCTCACCCTGCTTTTTCCCTCTCCATAAATAATGTCATCATGGGCTTGCATTGATACACACTCACAAGGCTTCACCACACATAATATAGATCAACCACTTCCTTCTCTCTCAGAAAGCAAGCCACAAAGAGAGATGACGAAGTTCTCTAAGCAATTTGAAGCTCAGCTTGTTCCTGAATGGAAAGAAGCTTATGTTGATTATTGGAAACTCAAGAAACACCTCAAAATAATCCATGTCCTAATTAACAGTGATAACACATCCGCCACCACCAAGCAATTACAAAATAACTCTTTACCCAACACCCTCTTTTCCTCCCTTAGAAACTTCTCTTTATTTGGCCATCAACATAGAAACCATGGAGCAATTGAGGTACTATTTCTCTCTCTTTTTTTACTGAAATTGTGAGATCATCAATATTATGTATGGACTAATTAATGTGGTCTTTTATCAGGTTCATAAGAAACTTGCATCATCGGCAAGTAAGGGAGACATGTATGAGACTGAATTGCTTGAGCAATTTGCTGATACTGATGCTACCAAGGAGTTTTTTGCATGCTTGGACCACCAACTTAACAAAGTGAATCAGTTCTTCAAAACAAAGGAGAAGGAGTTCTTGGAAAGAGGGGAGTCTTTGAAGAAACAAATGGAGATTCTGATTGAGGTCAAGACAGCATTCGAACAACAACGCGGCAAAGGAGCTGCTGCCCAGGATTCCTCCGAGGATGCCTCTATTTCATGCACCATATCATGTGGTACATAAATCAACTTATATAATTTGTCTCTTTCAACTGATGACAATGATAAAAAAAAAAAAAATGCATGTGTTTCAACTTTGTTTCATTCATTCATGTCACATCTTTTAAGCCCATATATATGCATAATTTGTGTCTGAATTTTTCCTTACTTGGTTGCAGAAATGGAATCCGTGAAGGACAGAACAGAGCAAGAGGACAGAACAGAGCAAGAGAACAGAGCAGATGACATGGAAAGAAATGATATGCCATCTACAGAATCTCCTAGATCAGATGAGTTGGGAAAATCGATGCGGATGAAAAGAGAAGATGGAAAAATGAGGACACTCTCGGGACGTGTTTTTAATTGCCAAGGAAAGAACTTGAGGATAAACATTCCTTTGACAACACCCTCTCGAACCTTCTCGGCAATTAGTTATTTAGTTTGGGAAGATTTTGTGAATCAGTCTTCCAAAAAATGTGGTCAGGAAGGCAGTAAGCTGCATGTCAATCGAACAAAGTTGCGTCATGCAGAGAAGATGATCAAGGGAGCTTTCATTGAGCTCTATAAAGGGTTAGGCTATCTCAAAACTTACAGGTATAATACTCAAAACTCCTAAGACTAAAAAAGTCTTTGAATATCAAAAGGAAAAAACCATTGGATTTGAATTTCAGTGATTATCTTACGTGTTGCCCACAATGAAAATCATTTTCAGGAACTTGAACATGCTCGCTTTTTTAAAGATTTTGAAGAAGTTTGACAAAGTAAGTGGGTGACTTTAATTTTCCATTAAATCTTCCATTTTGATTGGCATATGTCAAAGAAAAGGGATTTACTTGGTGTACGTTTTTTTCAGGTCACGGAAAAACAAGTTCTTCCCATTTATCTGAAAGTAGTCGAGAGCTCCTATTTCAACAGTTCAGACAAGGTAAATCATCAAACCAAATATAAAGGCACCAACTCAAATATCTTTTTCCTATCATGCATGCTTTCTATGGTAAAGAACAAACTTGAATGATATTATGATTGGATGATCATGTTAAGGTGTTGGCCACCAATCCATCTATCATTATATTTCATCTGACAAATTTTGCCGACAATGCCAAGTGGCCTCTGATCACCCTATTTCATGTCTGCACACGAGGGATCGCCTTACAGATCCATCTAGATCGAACTTAGATTTGCTTGTCTGACACTTAATTATAAGGGTTTGAAAAAGAACTTTGTGAAGCTATTTAATTTTCTAAATAGTCCCAGAAATGACAGGTCATGAGCCTAGTAGATGAAGTGGAGGAGCTCTTTATCAAGCATTTTGCTGAAGAAGACCGAAGAAAGGCCATGAAATACCTTAAACCACAACAGCGTAAAGAGTCCCACTCTGTTACCTTCTTCATCGGTAAGTTCCTTGCAACTTGTAAAAAAAATCAAAAATCAAAAATCAAAATTATTGCACCAAACATTTTTAATTGACATTATTTAGGAAATCAACCATATTGAGTGGACAGCTTTAAGCTCATTCACTTTGTATATATATATGGACCCATTAAGTCCACTAAGCTTTGAAATGAATAGCAGTGGCTGGTCCACTTTTTTGGGTGGGTGATAAAGCACACATCCCATGCTACGCTGTTGTTATGTTGGAGACAAATTTGACTGTTTTTGAACCTTAAAAAGCTCATCAACAACCATAGCCTATAGGGTAGTACTACTTAGTTTCCTGAGTGTAGTACCATGTTTGCTGCATGGACACCTCCAAATGTTTGACGTGTGTTCTTGACACTAGGACTCCATCAATTCCTATGAAACCCCATTAATGTCGTCCACCATAGGTAATTTGTACTATACTATGGCCCTGCACACATAAAGTTTGTTAAAGCTTCCTTGTTCTAAATCAATATCTATTTGTATAAGATAAAATTGATACAATTTATTAACAAATCTCTTCAAATATAATCAGGGCTATTCACTGGATGTTTCTTAGCGCTTTTTGCCGGATATGTTATCATGGCTCATATCATGGATGTGTATAGAAAGAATTCACAGTTCTTTTACATGGAAACAGTATACCCTGTACTCAGGCAAGTACCCCTGCATATATATAAGATTTTCTTAAAACGCCGCGTTTGATGCAAAATTCATCAAATCTGATAGAACAAACTTTATGACATTATTGCAGTTTGTTCAGCCTACTGTTTTTACACTTCTTTCTGTACGGCTGCAATATTTTTGCGTGGAGAAAAGCTCGTATAAACCATAGCTTCATCTTCGAGCTATGCCCCACCAAGGAGCTTAAGTACAGAGATGTGTTCTTGATCTGTACGGCTTCTCTGTCTGCTGTAATGGGGGTCATGTTTGTTCATTTGTCACTACATGCCAGAGGATATTCTTATGCCCAAGTCCAAGCTATCCCCGGTCTTCTCTTATTGGTATAATTTCTTGAGATCTCAATGCAAAGTAGACAAAGACATTTTTCGTACGGATAAGTTATATAACAGTCTATTAATTTGACCATTTCCTGCATGCATTTCAGATGTTCTTGCTGTTACTTGTGTGCCCCTTCGATATTGTCTATCGATCAAGCCGTTACCGTTTCCTTCGTGTGATAAGGAACATCATTTTGTCACCACTCTACAAGGTACTGCACAACATTAATTCCATCATCACTATGTCACAAACATCATTCTTAGAGGCTTATTATACCAACAAATTAAAATATCATACTCTAATTCACTTATCTTATGGTCTCTGTAGGTTGTCATGCTGGACTTCTTCATGGCTGATCAACTTTGTAGTCAGGTTGGTTTCATCAGAATATCTTAAATTAATGCTGATTAAGATGCCTTATATCTCAAAAATCTATAACGAAATGCCTTTATTATTTTTGAATAGATTCCAATGCTAAGACATCTTGAACATATGGCGTGCTACTATATTACTGGGAGCTATAAAACTCACGACTATGGGTATTGCGAGAAGCACTACCAGGATCTTGCTTATGCAGTTTCCTTTCTACCATATTACTTGAGGGCAATGCAGGTACACTATTAACCCCTCCAGTTCATTTCCTAAATTAATTGCTTGATTTTCACAAATTGTCTTACATATGTTATCTATATAGAGTAAATTTTTCCAACAAATTGAGTTGTATGATTCTCATGTACATTTTTATAAGGCCATGCACGTGAGAATGACATGTTCTAAAGACAAATGTCGGTTTAATAGATGTGATTTTCTCCAAATGTAAATATGCCTTTTTTAGAATTAAAACACAATTGATAAAGATTCCACTCAATTGAATTTTGCAGTGTGCTAGGCGATGGTTTGATGAGGGACAGACAAGCCACCTTGTCAACCTAGGCAAATATGTGTCGGCAATGTTGGCAGCCGGAGCCAAGGTGGCCTATGAGAAAGAAAAAGGTGCTGGATGGCTGTGTCTTGTTGTGGTCATGTCCAGTGCTGCAACAGTGTACCAATTGTACTGGGACTTTGTAAAGGACTGGGGTTTGCTAGAAATGAATTCCAAGAACCCCTGGCTTAGGAAAGAATTAATGCTTCGGAGAAAGATCATTTACTACTTATCTATGGTATATGCTGTGGCCCTCCCTTTTCTCTCTTTGTTAGCAAATTTTAGTAAGATCCTATGCCCTATGAGCCATTGGCATGGTACAGTTGCCACCTCCAATCAACTTGTCTATGTTAAGATTATGAAGATTAGACACTACGAGGTGGACAATGAACATATTCTTAACGAAAATGCTGACAACACCGTTTTACAACTTAAACTAAGATTCTCGATCTAGTCCATTGAAGACAAGATAAGAACAGAGAATTAAAGTAGATTTCTTTTTTAGGGGTTGCAATGTTTGCCCCTTTCATTTTCAAAACAACATTTCAGTGAAACATTTGGTATGTCATGCAGGGGTTAAACCTTATTCTCAGGCTTGCTTGGTTGCAAACTGTTCTCCATTTAAGTTTTGAACAAGTTGACGGCAGAGTCACTGCCCTATTTTTAGCAGCCCTAGAAGTCACTAGAAGGGGGCTGTGGAATTTTTTCAGGTAATATGACCTTCCAAGATTCTTTCATTTTGTATTTTTTTTTCAGCATATTGTTTTGTGATATTAGGGTTGAAATCATATATTATATATACTTTTGCTCTAATCAAGAATTTTCCAATTGTCCAGGTTGGAGAATGAGCATCTAAATAATGCAGGCAAATTTAGAGCAGTTAAGACAGTACCACTTCCTTTTCATGAAGTGGATGAGGAAGACTGATGCCCCATTGGCAACAGTTGCAATGGAATTAGATTCGTGGTCATAAATGTCTTTCGGACAAACACATCCAAGAGCAACCTTGTTGTCCTCACTCAAGTTGATGTAAAAACACATCAACATTCTTCATATTGTTCATTGGATTATGGGAACAAGGACCAAGGTTCATACTTGTATACAAAATTTTTATTCAACAATGAAGAGAAAAGTAATGCAAAATCAGAAGTTGTGTTAATATCTAGCTAAAGCTTTATTACAAAGGATTATGTTCTCTTCTGCTGACATTCCATTCCCTGCTTGAAACAGCCTTCCCTTGTGGGGGACAAATTTGGCACCCTGCTAATACTTTTGTGCCACGAATTTGCATAAAAAAAAATAAAAATAAAAAATCCCCATATAGATTGTTTTCTAATGGTTATGCAGTATGCTGATGAAACATGAGCAGTGCAAAAAAGAATCCAGATATGTTCCTATAAATAAGCTCATTTGAGCACTTCTTGAATGTCTTGTGCATGCAAAAAAATTACAAAATAAGCTCATTTGAGATACCACACCACAAAGAAGAAAATAAAACATTTTGATTTGTTATGGAACCAAAAATATTAAGTAATAAAATTTGATGTCCATGTGATTTTTGAATACCAAATGTCCGCAGAGAATTAGATGAGTACTTTTGTGAATAACTATTACACTGCCACTATGGAAGCTTTTGGCCCCAATTTCATCAATAAGCTTTTTAGGTCCCATTTCTTTTTTAAGACAAAATGCAGAAAGTAATCCAAAGAGAAAAAGAAAAAGCAGTCGAAACCAACTAATCAATAATCAGTCTCATTGATGCGGGCATGCATAGTGCCCCTACATCGCTAATTATTAGAATATTAATTAAATTATTAAATTTACTCTTTCGATTAGTTTAGATTTTTTTAGATAAATAGTACTTTAACTTCGTATTATAGCGCAAGTGATGAGTTCAACAAAAACAAATATTTTCTATTTTTTTTATGGTGGAACCTAAAAAATGAATTATACTTTAGTAAATTTACAATAAAGAACTGTCTATGGGACATGTGATGATCATAAACTATATGCAAAGAATTATACTTTAATAAATTTACAATAAAGAAATGTCTATGGGACATGCGATTATCATAAAGAATTGCAGCACTATATGCAGGTATAAACTATATGGCACCAAATTGGCATACATACTTTTTGATAAAGATGGAAAGGATCATGACAATGGATAAATAATAATTGATATATAAATCCCTCAATATCCAACTAAAAGGGTATATGAATCAGTGATTATATTATGGTAAACATACTAGTGCTAGTAAATATTCAAATTTAAACTATTATATATCAATCGCCCTCAAGGCATTAAAAACCAAAAACTTAATATTATTTTTCAATTTTTCTATCTTAACCAAAATCTTAAGAAGCAAAATGCTTTAAAAATTTTGAGTTTAATTTTAGTAAACTAGAAAAATAAGCAACACAGCAAATTAAGTGAGGAGCAAGGGATTTGTGAAGAATGGTCCTCCTCAGCCCTTGCCCTAATTTCTGAGAACAAACAAAATAGGGGAAACTTCACAGAAGCCCCCTGAACTTCCACGCGATTTGAAGAACCCCCCTCAAACTTTGACTTCTCTCATTTTCACTCCTCGAACTTCCAATTTCTATCATAAGACCCCCCTTCCGTCTGTTTTAACCGTTAAAATTTTTTAAAATTCCCAAAATACCCTCATTTTAGGGTTTAGATTTTTTAAAATTTTTTTTTGTTTAAAATACAGGGGTATTTTGGGAATTTTAAAAAATTTTAACGGTTAAAACAGACGGAAGGGGGTCTTATGATAGAAATTGGAAGTTCGAGTGGTGAACAATGAGAGAAGTCAAAGTTTAAGGGGGGTTCTTTAAATCGCGTGGAAGTTCAGGGGGCTTCTGTGAAGTTTCCCCAACAAAATAAGTCACCGGCTTCAATTCAAAAATTATTTAATTACTTCATAAAATAATTGACATAAAATAACCGTACACTTTTAACACAGAAAGCCAAAAGGGGACCAAAATTGACTCGCGCTCCAACAGCTACAAAAACCAGACCTCCAATGGCGGTCACAACTGGGTGCCGTTTCTCTCCCGCCCTTCCTTCTCTCTCCTCTCCCACGCAAAACCCTCATAAACCCATTACTTCCCTTCTGTGCCCCAGCTCCTTCAAACCCATTTTCGCTTCCAGGCCAAACCCTTCCATTACACTCTCCAGGTCACCAATCCCATACCCTTTCTGGGTTTCTTCAAAAAAAATTTCTTGTTGATTTTGGGATTTGTTTTTGTTAACTCCTACTTTCTCTGAAGCTTTATAACATACTATAAACTCTCCTGGTTTCTCTTTTTCAGGTCCAGAATTTCTCATTCCACAGTGGTGGCAACGAAGCGAGCCTACCGGCTATTGGCAATTTCTGGATTGGTGGAAGATAGTTCCGAGACGCAACCGGAATCTGAACCGAACGTTTCGGGCACGGTATGGGAAATTCTCATCCATTTGTAATCTGTTGCGCCATGTGATAATTCAATCAGTAGCTGAACTTCAAATTAAGTACAAGTTATAAACAATGTTGTTTGGGATATGTGTGTCTATTTGAAGGAGAATTTCATGATTTCAATAATTTAATTCGAGTTGACCGGAATTCTGATATTATCATGGAATGGAGAATTGTTGTAGACAAGATTTTAGTTTAATTTGAGAGTGAGACTAGTGATACATATTTAGGGAATCTGAAGCTGATTAGTACCGAGAAATGTCTAGCACATGAAGTCATGAACATGCCCGGAATACGGGATTCAATTCATGCTGCACTTCTGTCCTGGGTGACTAAATTAAGAACCCTAAAAAATAATTTGTTATTTCTTTCCTTATTCCCTTTTTGTTTTTGAAGGGGGTCTTAAAAAAGCAATAAACCCAACCTGTTGAGATATAAAATTCTGGTGGGGGAAAAAAAAAACAAAGATGTGACAACCATAACAAGTTAATAGATGAATGCAAATGGGAATTAAGTGGTTTTGTTTCTTTAAATTGTTAATTTCATATGAACTATGCTTTTGAAAGTGGATGGAGGTATTTCTTTCTTTCTTCTTTTTCATCTTTAAGAAATTGCTTCAAACATCAGTTTCCATGAAAGATGTCTAGCATTTAAAAAAGAAACTTATCTGAGCATTGCTTTTATTTAAGCCATAGATATGAGCGTTATGAACCTGTTGTGATCCTACCTCATTCTTGGGTAAGTGGCATATTGCATACCCATTTTCATTCCACATCTCACATTCATATTAAAACAGAAATTTCCTACAAATTGATTCGTAGGAAATTTGTGTCCTTCATATTATATGTGACATAACATTCTTACTTTCCTAGTCTATTGCTCCATGTGATCTTTTAGTAAGTAGCTAAAGTTCAATAAATCAAGTCGGGGACTATGTTGTTTGGGTTATTGGGGAAGATTTTTCAAATTGAAAAAGTTTATGATTTGATAATAATTGAAATTCGAATTGATCTCTTACTCAAAAAGAAAAGAAGGAAATAAAGATAATCAAATTGACTGGAATTCTGACATTAATCTCGAAACCAAAAAAACAGTTTCAGAACATATTTGAGATTTGATTTGAGAATGAAAATGGCGGACCATGTAATGAGAGACTAGATAAATTATTATGTTTCTGAATTGACTAATGAATTCTTAAAGTTATCCAAATTACATGATTCAATTCATGGTGCATTTCTGTCCATGGTGACCAAGTTACACAACCTAAACAATTGTGTAAATATTATTTTTTTACTTATCATGCTTTTTCTTTCTATACTGCATCTTTAAAGCAATGAATCCTACCTGTTAGGATATTAGATTTTGGGGAGAAAAAACTATAACAATTCAAGAGATGGTGCAAATGGGAATCAAGTGGTGTTGTGTCTTTCAAGTGTTAATTCCAAATGTGATATGCTTATAAATGTGGACGGAAAACATGTATATTTTCTTCTCTAAGTCAAGGCTTAATATAGAATGAAAGGATCTGATCTTTGCTTTTATGTGAGCAATACATCCAAACTCTATAAGCATGTCATAATCATACCTCATTCTCTAGTAAGCGGCATACCATGTACTCATTATGCATATTGCATCTTACAGAATACATATTATAGATGACAGAACATACTTCTCTTGGGTAATTTCAGTCTCCCCCTCCCCCTTTTATGTTGCTATAGACATAACTTGGTCAGTTTCATCATATATTCATATCTATAATATAGAGACACACAATGATAGGTGGTGTCACATCAAATTGGATGGGGCAGCATCTCTTTCTGTGTGCAATGGTGATATTATTTATAGATCTAATTCTTCAAATATATCAAAAAAAACTAGTGGATTGAAAATTTTCAAATATCATTTGAATTAGTTTAAAAAGTTCTATATCTTTACTTATATTTGTATGGGAAGGAGTAGGTCATATATGATCACTTTTTCTAATAAAAGAAGTGTTGAATTTATGATTTCACTCTCTCATCTATCATACAAGAAGTATTTAACCTATTGAATGGCCTAAATTATGACAAGGGTTCGTGATTATACATAAAATATGGTGTAGCCCCATTAATCTCGATGGTGCGCCATCCTATCATAGTTTATCCTTAATTTTTTATTAGGTGTCGGACTTCCACACCTAACATTGATGCACTTTAAGAAAATATGATTCATTTTCAATTTCTAAATCATTATTTTTTGGTTTTGAATATTTGGGTTAATGATAAATAATATGAATAAGCATATTGAAAAAGCTCCTGAATTTCCATTGATATATTGAAAATATAGAAAAGTGAATATTGGAATAATTCAACAAACAACTCGAACGCTGTATGTTCAAAATTTTACTTCTTTAGGGGTTTTTTTAATGTTATTTTTTGTAGGAGTTTCTCTCTTAGGTCTTTCCCTCATTTGTTTACTGTCATCTATGAAAAATAAATAAATTAATTAATGATTGTGCTGCTCCTCCATCACAAAAGCTACCAACCTCTCCACCTCTCTGTATCTCTCTATCATAAGCTTTTGTTTTGAAGAACTTTTTTGTTGGTAAGTTACACACGCATTGGTAGGAACCCACAACTTCACCCTCCACCCAATTCTTATGGAGGGAGGAGGTGCGATTTGGCTTTTTTAAAGAAATTAGTTGCACGTGTTAAAAAATGTGTGCTCCCTTTCTTTAATTTCATCATTTGTAGCTGTTGCTAGAAACCAAGCAACATGCACTTTTTTATAGTAATTTTTTTTTTAACCTGTCTTTGTTTCCTGCATGACCTCTATGCAGGGTGTGAATATTGATATAAAACTTCCAAGAAGAAGTTTGCTTGTACAATTTACTTGTGATGTGTGCGGTGAAAGAACAAAGAGGCTAGTAAATCGATTAGCCTATGAGCGGGGCCTTATTTATGTACAGGTACTTCTCTATTTTCCTTTTTATTGCTATCATGATGGAATTCTTGTGATATGTTTCTTGACAATGGGAAATCTGTTTAACATCCATTCCCTTGAATTGTTTCTTGAGGGCCATTTTATCATTGTAATACTTTTTTTCCTAGTAGTTTGTAATCAGAAAGTGAGTGTCAGTATGGATCAAAATGTAAATTGATATTTCTTATTGTTGGGGAAGGTGTCAAATAAGATTGAGTGAAAGGCCATTGATGTTCTTCAGGTTGGCAGCTGCCAAAATTACTACAACTTTAAGTTAGAAGTCAGAGTGCTGAAGTAATATCAAGCACTGGGAAGAAAGCTCCAGTTTTTATCACTTATTTTAAGTAAACTTTTTCAATAATATTTGGGGAATTAGTTCGTTTTCATAAAACTTATAGGTTATGAACATCAACTTGAATATATATAAGAAGAAGTAAGATTTTTACAAGCCAGATTGCAACAACTTACATTCTTCCTAATCTTTGATTTGGGTCATGCTGTTTCTATAAGACAAATAGCTGAGGTGGCACTGTGGAATTTATTTCCAGTTGTAAAGTTTAACAATCCATCAAAGGACAAAGTCAAAGGTATTCACTTGTTTACATAAAATCAATTTGTAACATTTTATGAAAACCTCTGCCATGAATTTTAAGGTTCTGTCTCCACAGAATGGTTTAAGTCTTAAACATCTGGTTGATTAAGGATATTTTTGGCTTAACTAAATTTGCAGGCTACACTAGTTGCGTGTTCAATGTGAAGTTGTTCCCAATTCTCAATTTAAAACATACGATTTTCCTATTTTCCTGTGATCAACTGGTAGTGCTTTTCATCAGTGTGCAGGGTGTCTCCGTCATCACAAATTAGTTGACAACCTTGGCCTCATAGTTGAGTATGACCTACGGGAGGATATCAATACGGACTCAAATTCTGATAAAGTTTGATATGTGGCAATCAATTCAATATGTTCTGAATTTTCTTTTGGATAGTTCCAAGTTTGTGGTTGTAACTCAAAATCTGTCTTCATTAAACATTAACCATTCAAAAATTGGAACTACAAGAACATTGCAATTTGGCTCAATCTCCTTATTATTCGTTCCTGTATCTAAGAAATTTTTGAATTGATCTTATCATATACATACAAAATAATCATATTTTTTCAGCATAACAACAAATCAATGGCTCATTATATAAGATTACTAGGAATTGTATCATGTAATCGCCAGCAGAATGGCAATTGCTACTCCTGTGCTCATCCACCTTCCAGACCTTCCTCCCTTCTGATGTAGTGCCTGTCCTCCATTCTGTGAGTTAACAGAAAAAGTAGGGGTCACTAAAGACATTTTGATGCGACCAATTGCCTTGTGCCATATGCCTTATAGCCTAGTGGTACTTCTCTCATTTAGGTAGGAGGTTTAGGATTCTATCAGCATTGGGTACGGGATTTGTGGGGATAAGGGATTCTTCAATCAATTGTGAAAATAAAAATAAAAGATGTGTTATTTAACTACCCTGTTTATTCAGAATTTTATATTCCATTTTAGAAATTAGTTCACCAGCAATTCAGGAAATATAGTAGCAATAGCAATTCAACATATTAAGGGCAATTACCGTATTTGGTGATGGTGCCGGTGTTGTTTCCTCCGAGTCTACCACTGTAGGAGGTGCTGGGGGGCTTGGAACAGTTGGTGCTGGTGCTGGTGCATGATGCTTCTTATGCTTGTGCTTGTGCCCGTGATGCCTCTTGTGCTTGTGCTTGGTGGGAGCTTGGGCAGGTGAGGGCGCTAATACCGGTGCTGGAACTGGTGCTGGAACTGGAACTAGTGCTGGTGCTGGTGTTGGTGTTGGTGGTGGTGGCACAGGTGCTGGTGTTGGTGCTGGTGGCTCCTTTGCAGGGGCTGGCGCTGGTGGTGCTTGGACTGGTGCTGGGGATATCTGTGGTGGTGGTAAAGCTGGTGCTAGAGGTGGTGGTGGCAATGCTGGTGGCTGCGACGGAGTTGAGACGGGTGTAATTTGTGGTGGTTTTGGTGGCGGAATTTGAGGGGGTGGGACAGTTGGACTTAAAGTTGGTGCAACTTTAGGAGGTGGTGATGATATAGGAGTCGTGGCAGGTGGGGGGGTTGCTGCAGATGGTGTTGTTGGAGGTGGTGTTGCAGCTGGCAAATTGGATGGTGCGGATGGTGTGGTAGGAGCCGGTGTTGCAGTTGGCAAATTTGACGGTGCAGCAGGGGTTGTAGTCGGCAAGTTAGACGGTGTGGCCCCTGGTGCTTGTGCATTGGTAAGGAATTGTGGAAAGCTAAGACAAACTAGAAAGAAAATGCAGAACATTGTAGCCATTTCTGTGGGGGATGAGAATTGATCGGAAATAATGGTGGTTTTATATGAATGTCAAAGAGGGAGTTGTGGGAGTAGAAAACAGGTTGGGTGTAATGTTGGAGGGAGAGATGTCCTCGTGTGATTGCTACGTCCCTTCTAATGATTTAGCAAACAAGGTTGTTAATAACTTTTCAATCAATCTTTCCTACATCGCTGCTGATATTATTTCTTTGTTGTCATTATTATCATTTTTTGTCATAATTTGTGAGTATGACATTGGGCAGCCCCATAATTTCCAGGGGAAAGAAATGTGTTGTACTTGTAGGAGCAATGGAGGTGAAAAATTTCTGGCCCTTCATAGCTTAGAAAATCAATGGGTACTTTGGTTAATCACTAACCATCCAGCCATTCCAATGATTAAAAGAATTTTCTTTCTTGGGGACTACATACTTTTTTCCAATTACAACACAAAATTCTCATTTCTCATGCCACATTTGGCAATAGGGAAGGACATGAAGACACGGGACGCATTTACCAAGAAACTCTTACCAACCGTTTCATTTCATGTGTCTATATCATCATATCGATTCCAACATCTGACCTTAACTTGGGTAACGAGTCACCATCATATTTTACTTTGTGTAAAGCATGGCATTAGTTTAACTTCTCTAATTCTTCCCTTTGAAGCATATGGAAGTACATTCTTCCATTGCTTTTTTGTTTTCTCTTGGGTGAACGGCTGTCAATCCACATTGCACCATTTGTTGTGAATTTCTGATGGCCCGCCCAGAGATGATATCAAAATGATAATCATCTTAAAAAAATTCATCTTCCCTGTATACAAAGTCATTTTCTTTTTTCAACCCAGAAACGATCGGAAAAAGAAAGGCTTATTTATAAATTCGAAATTCCAACTCATAGTTGTCAATATCATAAACCCCGCAGGCACTTGGTTTCATGATCGACCAATAAAAAACAAACAAAAGGTGATCACTCTGTTTTAGCAACTCTAAAGCTGAACTCTGGTTTCATGTCGTTTCCTTCCAATTTAAGGTCTTTTTTCAATTCCGAAGTTGTCTAGCCATTCAACATCAGCTAAATCAAATTGCAGTCTAGGGATTAGATCAACCCACAAGATATATCAACTTTAATTTGAAGAATGGCCATCTTTTCCAATAAAACTTATTATACAGGTCGAAGAAATACAGGTTTCAGCACCATCCTTATAAACAGAAAATATGGAAGATATCATGCATCTTTGTAAGGAATTTTGGTGGTCGGTGCGAAACAGGAAGACATGCAGGTTGGGGAACTGGCTCTTCTTTCTCTTCTTGCTCTTCTTTCTTCCTTCGCCTCAGCTGGAAGAATTGCCGCATTGCATCTGCACACTCGGAAGCCAACACCCCTCTACGAATTGTCATTTTTGGGTGGAATGGATGGACAGGAGCAGCTGGCTTATCTGACAATTCCAAGCCATTTCCACCTTCCCCTCCATCAGGGAAAAGTCTGCAAAAAAACAAGTTACACGTCAAAACTTATTTTAAGGACATTATTTTCTGCCATGCAGTTGTTAATCAAAATTATATTTTTGGTCCACCAACTCTATATTCTATACAATATTGTATTATTTTCTTTCCTACAATATTGTTCCATTCTATTATGGTCCCTGCAGCTCATTCCAGCAAGAATGTTTCGTTCCAATCTTAAGCCACAAGAAGCAGGGATGTACATAAGAAAATAAAAATTTACATGAATGTTGCGCATAAGATGACGTCAATATAAAATGCCTTTCAATGACATGAAAGATGTTTCTGTGGCTACAACATAGACAGATATATTTAAGCATGGGTAAACCATCCCTAAAATTTAGAAAGAAACGAAAAGGGCAAGTTTATCCTAATTCCTAATCATAAATACAATATTTTAGTCCCAGAACAAGCAGGGATTCATATCATGCCCAGTTTTAATTTAGGCTTCAGACATACTTCGCATTCATTCCAGTTCAACAAAATGAATAGGCTAGAAAAAACTGGTTCAGTGGTTCTTCAATTTATTTCCTCTCGTGTGTGGTACATAGAGATTGACAAGCCTCTCATTTGAAATTGGAGGACAATGCATCTGTTAGGTACAACAACAGATAAACCTTTTCTTATGGATTGTGGAGGATTTGATAGTAGAAGACATGAGTCTGCATATAAAGTATGACCTTAAGGTAAACTATCAATGGAGAACTACTTTCTTTCAATTTTTGATACTATTATGTTTTGTCCACGCCCTTAACATGAAATTGGAAATTCTGAGTTGGTTTCAGAAGATTCAGTGGTCCAGACAAACGAACTAGAAAAAAAGCTGCAAATTCTTTTGACTCAAACCATTAGATGCTTTAATTATAATAAGATCTTATTACATGAGATTGCAAAATCCAAAGGCTGACTAATTTAACCATCATTTGACAAGCATGAGACAAGAAATCAGCAACAGCATGTAAATTGCATACCTAATCCAGCTACCATCAGCTCCCAGAAGCTTATTAGGAGCTCCCCATACGAGAGTGTTAATTCTTGCTTGAAGTATTGCTCCAGCACACATGGGACATGGTTCAAGTGTTACATAAAGCGTTGTCTCCTGAGAGTGGGAAACATTATTAAGCTGAAGCATGGTGCCATCAAATAAATTCACAGGGAGACATCAATTCTTATAACTAAAACTATCAAATAGATATTATCATATTAAGTCTTCTAGAGAGACTAGATCCTACAGTGACCCCTTATGGTTCATGTCACTGCCATCAAATTCTTGATAACTTGGTTACTGGAATGGTAGATTTTAAAACAGCTCAAAAACAGAAGTACTGGATAGTGGTAAGAACAATGACCAGTAGCCATCATTTCTTATATTTTTTTTATTTTTATTTTTTTCCTTTTTCTTTCTTTCTTTCTTTTAATTATTTTTATTTTTTTAGTGCTGGGAAAACAAGTGATCATCCTGAGGGTAATTAACAGCTACACACCACTTGTAATTCATTATGTGTATTCTGAATACACATTGCTTATAGAACTACTACTCAGTTCAAGGTTATTGGATGACCTATGAAGCCAAATTGACTTTGGTATCAAACATGATCCAAAATACGAAATCATTTTTTGAAAGATAACAACTGAATGAGAGCATCACTTTCTTCTTATATTTCAAAAATCCAATGGTAAGCGAAGAAGCCTGTTCAAAACTATAATACTATGGGAAAAAAATGTACTTAATAAAAGTGAACCACAATGAAAGAGTATCATTTCAATGGAGGATTCAAATTCGGCTATAGAGACCAGCATCTTCCAATAAGAGGCATGAGTGCTCACTGAGAATCTTCACCTGGCCTATTAGGCATCAAGCAAAAGCTCTTCTCATAATCTCAGGTACTTGGGAAGTGAAGAAGACTTAAACAGCAACCTTTGTGCTGGGCATTAGCAGCTTGCTGATATAGTTATTGAGAAGACACAGTTGCTTACTTGCTTACGATGAATCATGTTCTTTTCAATTCTTTTTTCTTTTTGATAAATAAGACTATGAATCATGTTTATTTATAAATTGTCATAGCTTAAAATCAATTCTCAGCAATTCTTCAAACAATTAGTGATTTCTGATGTTTTACTTATATTTCGCATTTTATATCCTTACCATCATCCGTAGCATTTCAGATGCAAGTTTAATGCAAATGTTATCTTATGTTTTTTACTTTATTATCATTATAAAGTAAGTATGATGCAAGTGTAATGCAAAGTTTCCTAGCCATTGTATGTTAACCCATCGAGGAACCACCATTTTTCTCATATATATTGCCCCCAGATTAGCAGTAGCTCCAATTTGCACTCTAATCAGCAGTGTAAAGATATTAAATCTGCCATCTAGATCTTTAAATGTAAAAGTAGCAATTACTTCCAAGAGCTTGGTTCTATTCCACGAGAGAGATGGATAAAGCATACATGCCAATCAGTCATTGAATATCTTCCACCACTCAATTAAAAGGGAATGCAGCCTCATCCATTGGTGCAAGTGCGGGGGTTTAAATCTTAGACACGTCGGCATTTCATCATATATAATTAATATGAGAATTTAACTTTAGATAAGAATCATTAAAACAGGTTCTAACAAATAGGAAATTACCGCAAGCCTCCAAGTCCGAAGCAAGTTTGAAGCTTCGCGTATGCAAATCATTTCTGCATGGGCAGTGGAGTCCCGTAACTGTTCCACTCTGAAATACATATCTCCAGATAAATACCCAAAAGAAAACATCTAACCAAGCAATACATACATAAGCTCATAAACCTTACAGGTTGCATCCACGAGCAATAATCTTCCCATGATGCACAAGTACAGCCCCAACAGGCACCTCCCAAGAATCAGCTGCCTTCTTGGCTTCCAACAGTGCCTCCTTCATAAACATTTCATCAATTCTTCGCAGCTCACTTTCAAGTTTATACGCTTCTTCCCATTCGTCAAATCTATCTCGTGGGACTTGCGTGTTCCGCTGAAGCTTCCTTTGTTTCAATTTGCCACCCTTTCCGTCTGTCCCTGAGATTTCTGTCAATCTTGCACTAACCGGTTCCTCCATCTGCTCCATTGAACCACTTCCAGATGCAGCAGTTTCACCGGCTCTTGAAGACTCTTCTACAATGGAAGAGCTTCTTATGCCTTTAGAAGGTGATGGTAATGATAATCCCACTATTTCCATGCCAGAACGAGCACCATGAAAACCTCTTGCATCATCGCCAAAACTAAGATTTTCCTCTCCAGAAGCCAAGGAAATGCCTTTTGATGCTGAACCACTTTCTGATGTACTTAATAAAAATGATGTATCTGCTTCAAGATAACTTACTTCATCCTTTGATCCCATTGTGTCAGAGGCTTCTCCCCGACTTTGACTGGAAATTTTCCTCTGTAGTTGCTGATCAGAAGACATGACTTCTGGTGGCATGCTTCCCTTTTCCCTTTTTGCATTCTCGTCACTGCTTTCCTCCTGCCCGTGGCCAGAAAACCATGTCTCGCTACTAGCAGACTTGTTTGATGAACTCCTTTCACCTGACCTCGCAACAGAATTAGGGGATTCAGCATGTGAAACCCACCTTAGTCGGATTACATCAGCAATGATATTCCACAAGGACCTGCCAGATCTCTTCACAATGGCATTCCCAGTTGTTGCAGTGTCCTTCGGTCCTTCTGCCTGGGGAGCTTGCTGAACAGATGAGTCTGTTACATCCCAAATTGCATCAGAAGGACCCTTTGTCCCAGAACCCCCAGGTGAATGCCTCACGTCACGCTCCTTCAACTGAGAGTCATTGGAAACAAATTCACTCGAACTTTCTTGGCTGTACTTCTTACCAGTTACCAACCTTATTTCAGAATCTTGCTTCTCCTGGATTTCAGAAGTCAAAACTTCATGCCTGACCTTCTCAACAAACTCACCGACATACTGCATGGATGATTTCTCTAAACGATAAGCTGAACCCAGAGCATCTTCGGGGGTTACAAGGTTTAGAGGCTCCCCATAAGTCTCACTACTTCCATCTATACCATGTGGTTCGTGGTGCAAAGCAGGAGTTCTGCCTCCTGAATGTGTATAATAGGCACTAGAGCCACTTTCTGAAGTTTCACCTGAAACCTCAGGGGTTGCATTTGCGCTAGTCGTCTCAACTTGCAGTGAACCCCTGGATACCAATTGAGAGGGTGGAGGCATTAACATTTCCTTTGAGCCTCTCTTATCCTCCTCCACATCAACTTGTTGTACTTGACCCTGGGCAACCAAATTCAAAGATGCTTGGAAACTTGAGGCCTCTTCTGAGGTTTCTTCACAAAAAGTTGCTAGTTTTGCAGGTCTTTGACCCTCTTTTATAGATTTAATTTGCATGACCATTTCATGAGTTTGATTATGTCTTTCTCTAGTTTCCTCAACTGGTTTTGCAAGTGTTGTCAAAGTACTTTTCTGATTAATTCTCTTTTCCGAAGTTCTTCGATCTGTAACTGTTTCTATATCACTAGCATGAAGCACTGATATATCAGTAGCATCTTCAGATCCTTTAGTAGATTGAATTCTTGGAGGAGCTTTTTGATCTGTTTTGGGACGTAGCCCTTTTGCTTCTGGACTTGAAGTGGAAACCAAATCTGAATTTTCTTTCTTGTTCTTCAACCTAGTTCCAGGCTGTATAATTGAGGCCTTTTCAGTATTACTGTCATGGAATTCTGATGTCTCAGTGACTTGCTGGGAATTTCTTCCCGAGTCAATCTGTTGACTGATCCATTCACCTGTTTGGTGGCGTTGCTCCTCTGACTGCTGCACTGAACTCAGAACCAAACTTGTATGGCCTTCCCGATTCTTCATTCTAGTATCAGATTGCCTTTGACAATCGGAGGTCGTTGCAGTATTAATGTCTTGAATATCTGTCATTTCAGTGAGTTGATGAGAGTTTGTTTTTAGATCGTCTTTTCCGGTAATAATGTTCACAGTTTTGCAATGTTCATCTCTGGTTTCATGTAGCAAATTTGCAGCTATCACTAAGTTTCCTTCCCTGACACTGGATCTTTTTTTTAAGGAAGTTGTCTCAGCATCAATGGCAGGGAACTCGGGTAATTCTGTAAATTGCTGGTATTTTCTTCTAGATTCAGATAGTCCAATGACTTGATTCTCTGTTTGACCATATTGCTTTCTTGTTCCCTTATCCAAAGTCATCGCCAAGTCTGAATTCTCTTCCTCCTCCTCAATTTGCTTGTGGGAAGCCGATGACTTTCTGTAATTACTTCCATGGGTTCTTGACACTTGTGAATGTATTTGTGAGGATTCACTCCTAGACTTTGTTTCTTCAACTGATATTTCAGTAAGCTTCTTCTCTGACTTCTTCCTCCAATCCCAATCAACACCATTTCTTAGTGCAGTATTTCTCTGTTCTGAGATTGCCCCCTGTCTGTCTGCATCATCTTTGTGCGTCTTGGACTCTTCTGCCATTTTCCCTTCATAACTGTACTCCCCACTCTTTCCTGAGTCCCTATACCCACCAGACAATTCTTCCGCGAATTGCCCCTGCTTGTCCTCAACTTCAACATCACTCTCAAAATCCCCCAAAGATGAAAATGAGTGATAAGATGAACTAGAACCCCCTTTTCTTCCTCTATGATTCTCACTCCTCGAAAATGTTCTCCTTTCTTCATTATGCCTACAGTCCTCCTCCCTCGACTCAAGTGCGACCGACTCCAGTTCATACCTTGAATTAGTCTCTTGCAAAGCCAACCCAACACTTTTTTTCTTCGCACTATCACAACTCTCCCTCTGCTCCAGCTCCACTCGCTTGGCTGAACTCACATTTCTCTTTCTACCACCAATTTTCCTCCCCTTCTCCACCTCGTCTCTCTTCGAAGAACACACATTTCTCTCTCTACCGCCAATATTCACTCCCTTTGCCACCTCCACTCTCCTAGATGAACTCAAATTTCTCTCTCCATCACCAAAATTCCCTCTCTTCTCCACTTCCACTCTCTTACGAGAATACCCTCTTCTCCCTCCACCACCAAAACACTCCACAGCCACGTCCTCACTCAACAGGCTCAACACTGCCTCGGCATCATCAAAGCGACCCGAATGGCGTATTTCACTCTCCTCCTCTGAAATCATACAACTACATCTTCCGTTTCTTCTCCTCCTACTTCTATTACACACACTTCTACTCTCCTTGAGAGGGCAAGAAACCTCATAACAACCCTGGTCCAGACCATAAACCGGAAGCCGGTAATAGAACCGGTCTCCACCACCCAAGATCAGCCTTCTAGAAGCCGACCATTGAAGCAGGGTGGACTGCCTCAACCCACATAAGAAGATAGGACTTGTGGGCACCCTATGTGTAGACAATGCACAACATGCACAACAACCACAACATGATGATGACTGTAATGGGGTTCTATCAAATCTCTCATTCAACGAGTAGGAGTAGTCATTGAAGGAAAAAGAAAGAGGGCCTTTGCTCCTAAGCGAATATACGGTTGAGCTAATATATGTATTGTGCATATCTATACAGGGAGAGAGAAAGAGACGAGCTTACCTTGATGTGAGAGGTGGGTTATGGAGGATTTGGAGAGTTGTTGGAACTGAAGCTGACAGAGATTGAGCGCTGAGCGGGTCAGATTCGCAAAATTTCTTCTTCGGTCGCCACAGAAATGAATTCTATTTTCTGCCGTTTGATTGGGATTTCCATCTGAGCTTTAAGTTGGGCTTCAATGGGTTTCTGCTTTTGGACAAAAGTTGGGCTCCTCGGTTGAGAATGGTACCGATTCCAACCAAATCCTAGCCCAAGTTCATATCTACATTTGTGATTTATATTCAGCTAAAAGATTATTTATCTCTTCAATGAGTTTTGGAAGTCCAAAAAGAATGAATGGAAAATTAGAATGAAGAGGGAATTGAAATGATCATTTAATCAAATCTGATTGGGCCTTTAAATATTGACGCCTTTGAAACTTTCACATTTTAAGCTGGATAAAGGTCGTTTTGGAGCCTTCTAAATTTTTAGGAATCCCTAGCAAAGAGATCCATGACTTTCAACTTTATGCTACTTTTGCTATGGATCTGATTTGGTATTTTATGAACCAAGTATTTGACTACCAGTGACGTGGTTTAGTGATCTTTTAAGGCAATATTTATGTGGTTAAACACGGGTTAGGGAGCGAGTTCAAATTCTGCAATTGGAATCACTCGCTCCTGATTAGTGACGGTCATCTTCAGTCCTATTAATGCTTTGGTAAGGTTAGGTTAGGCTATGACTAAACTGATTTTAAAAGAAAATTTACAGTTCTTCGCCGTTTAGGCTCCTCCTAAGCAATTTTCAGTAAATATATGCTATCATAGTACTCATAAAATTTTCTGTGAATACTCATAAAATTAAATCTACATATGTGAACTTTGGAGAAGCAAAGGCTACTTTATTAGCTACTAATTTGGCTTCTTTTTGGAATGCAAGGTAGCTAATTTTAGAGGGAGATTCTCTCATCACTATTTCTGCTATTAACAAGCCAAATCTTATCTCAGATTGGCAACATGGATCCCATTATCAGAGATGTGCTTTCAAGTTTGGCTTGTTGCTCATCATGGAAAGCAGTTGAAGTTCCTAAGACATGCCAATCAAAGAGCTCATTTTGCTGCAAAATGACTCTTTTGGGTTATATCCTTGTAGTTCTCCGTTGTATTCTCTAGTTTGTAGTTCCCCCTTCCCTTCCCATGAATTGCTCAGAAAAAAATAAATAAATAAAGTTACAAGATACTTGACATGTTATTTAAATATTTTTATGTCTGATAACACTCGATATACACTTAAATTGATATATAATATTCTAATTAGAGACATCAATTTATTTCATGAATTATAATTGTTCAAAGAAAGTACCATAAATCCCTAAATAAACAAAATATTAAAAAAAAAAAAAACAATCATGTGACTTTTATAAGATGCACATCTTGACAATATTGACCAACCAAACGTGTTCTAGAAGCCGATTTCTATGACACATTAGTGCTCTGCCAGTTTTTCATTTTGTTTTATTCACGTTTTGATAGTTTTGTTCTCCCTTGTCACAAAACAACGTGTACGTACCTTATCAATTAGAAAAAATAAAATAAAAACAAAAAACAAAAAAAAAACGTGTACGTAGTATGATAGTTTCTATATGATATTTAAATTGTGTTTTTGTATTATTGAGTGGGACATCACTGTAGCGTGGCCTTATGTCTAGAAAAGTATACATCGGTTGATGTTGGTAGGTTATTTCAGTGGAACTCCAATTTCAACGAGATTATTAACATCTGCTTCCTACGCCAACTGTTGGGATTTCTTAATCGAAGTCGCTCAAATATCCTCTCACAATATGTGGCTGGCAATTGACTACCAATCCTTTCGATGGCTCCATTGAACAGGTAGGAAAATTGCATGTCCTTCAAACTCTAACTAAAACAAATTGATATTGTCGAATTTCCACTGAAGGCCAATTGTTCTCTTTTTAAGTTTGGCCGACAATTTCTCTCTCAATACACAAATTTGATATCAACTTAATATAGAATTAGTGGATTTAAATTAAAGGCTTTAATCTGTTTAATTAAATGAGTCGGGTCATTGTAAATTTATACAGTTGTATATTCATGTCTTGACACGATTCGAATCCGACACTCGAAATTTTTGACACAAAATTAACAAGTTATGATTGAAAAATCTGATTCATTTACTTAAATGAGTTGAGTCCGTATTGATCTATACAATCATATTCATAAGTTTTGACATAACCTAAATTCGACACGAGACATTTAAGACTGTCAATTTTATATATAACTCGTAAACTCGATACGATCCCAACACAAAATTATTAAGTTAAAATTGATGAATCTAATTCATTTAATTAAATAAGACAAATCAAAAAAATTGACATATACATGTATATCTCAACACAATTCAATCTTACACAGGAACACGAATGACCCGCCTTACTTTTAAGTTCTTTTGTGTCTAGTTTCGAGCATGATATATCAATGCATTAACGACAAAGGAACTTCATGCCTAAGCCTTAAGCTTAACCCCGACCCACATTTTTGTTAGTCATTCAATTAGTGGGAGTAGTTGGCCTACAGAAAGTTGAAATTTGTTGACGATAATGATTACTTCACCCAAAATATCGTAGCCTTGATGTGATATTTCATGGCAAGAGCTTTGATTAGTGTGGTTTGGTGACTTCTACTTTCAGAAGACAATACCTATAATGTTAATGTGTGACGCCCTAATTATTCTTCGCATGACAAGGTGATTTAACAGTTTTGGTGTCGACTTTTTTAAAATGATGAATGAGATTGGGCATGCTTTTCTGTATGATTTTAAACCTGATGTAAATATGTTGTAAGGGCTATTATATTGTTGCTCGGAAATAAAAAAATTAATAATAATAAAAAATGATTAAGGGTGTTGGGAAATATTCCCCTAATTCTATTATCATAAATGGTATAATTTTCATCTTTCGGAGTGGTGAAACCCACTGGTCTCGGCCCTGATGATCAAGCCTGGTTTAATCTTCCTTAGTCTCGGTTGCTCATAGTCCGTTGGTCATGGTCTCGGTTAGTCACAATCTCGGTTAGTAATAGACTCAGTTAATCACGGTCTCGGTTATCTTCGGTCTCGTTTATGACTTACTACACTAATCAGCCTTATCTCAGTCTCGGTTTGTATCCTGACGTAGCCTTCTGTCTCGGTTACAACCTTCACGCTTTCAATCTCAGTTTCTGACAATGGTACTATCATCTTACGCAACCTGTAGAAACGTTATGTACAAGAATTGTCATGAAAGTCATCTACATCTTTATGAGTTATGTTTCAAGAAGGAATCCTAAAAGAAGAATCTCTTGAACCCGAGAATTGGGGGATGAGATTTTATCTTCCACCAGATCAAGATAAAAGTTGTTAGAAGATGTTAAATTCAAGATAGAACATATCCCGAGATTCCAGATCAAGAATCCTATTCAAATTCTGTCAACTAGTTAGATTCAAAGTCTATTAGAAGAGTCAGACTCGGAAAGGAGTTTGAGGTTTATAAATAGTGAACCTTGCCGCATAACAAAGGTACGCAAAATACTTGATAAGAATTCTATTCTCAGATTTCATAACCAGAAAATTGACTTAGCCATCGGAGTGGGATCAGCTGGCACCCCCAGCAAGCTCCTTTGACTAGTTTATCGTTTTGCAGATTCGGGAAAGCGAGAAGTCGTTCATCATACCGGAAACTGTACCAACAGTTTTGGCGCCGTCTGTGGGAACAATTTTTTGTTTCTCATAAACAAAATCCGTCATGGTGAACACTCCTCCGCAGAATGAGGCGCACACAGAAGCTAATCACGAGGAAGACCAGAGAACCGCAAACGCCGCAAACGCAGCGTATGAAGCCAAAATTGCGCAACTGCAGAAAGATATGGATGATTTGCATCAATCCAACGCGGCTCTCCGACATCAGATTTCAGAAGGTGAAGTACAAAGTAGCCAGAGTAAGCACCAGGAGGACCATGGAGAGAATCACGAACAAAGAAAGCTGAACAAGGATGCCAGGCGCAGGAAAACCAGATTGACAGTAAAGAAACTCCAGGACACGATGGCGACGCTGGAGAAAAAGTGCGAGCTCATGCAGCAAGACACTAATCAGAAGGAGGAGATGCTCGCAGCACTGGAAAAGAAGTATGACCTTATTCAGCAGGAAGCAATCCTGAAGAACAAGAGTAAAACCTCTATGGTTGATAATCTGCTGCAAGGAATTGCTTCCCCATTCACCGAAGACATAGCTGCCAAGCCCTTGCCAGAAAAGTTCAAGATGCCCAACATTCCAGTTTTCACAGGTTCAGAAGACCCGACCGACCATTTGACCAGTATCAAGCCCATATGGATCTTCATGGGACTCCTAAAGAAGTGGCTTGCAGGGCTTTTCCCTTGACTTTAGGGGAAGCGCCAGAGATTGGTTTAAGAAACTACCTCCCAACTCTGTGGACAGCTTTGCAGACTTGGGAAGGAAGTTCCTAACTCAGTTCTTTGCAGGAAGGAAGAGAAGAAAGTCATCAGGGCACTTATTGACCCTTATTCAAGGGAAAGATGAGTCCTTGAAGGAATCTCTCTTCTTTTTTTT